>CAMZMU010000096.1:33341998-33734402 GCA_947311845.1 Poa pratensis | reverse complement strand
GATAATTTAGCATGTCTTGCTGCGTGCGGTGATCATTGTGAGCTCCAAACGCATCCAAACCCTTTAGATTGCGATGTGATCTTCTCCATTATTCTCTCACTCCATGCCTCTCCCTCTTTCTTTGCCTTTAAAAGTTGAGAGAATTCCTTCTATGACACTAGTCCTAAAATATGATGCCTTAGATGACACTCCCAACTTTTTGCTTCCTTTTATGGCCACTTGTGTAAAATTTATGCCTCACATGACACTCTAGTGTATTTTTAGGACAAACGGTGTCAACTCTTCACATACAAAGTCACTTTTGCCCCTGGTGCAATGTGTGACAAAAATACAAGAAATATTGTTGTACTATGTAATATGTGACAACAAGGAAGAGAAACAGTTGTTCAACTATACTAAGAATAACTGAAACGCTAATTCAAAAAAACGGCAGAACCTCCCCTGTATTTTGATGCCATATCCCCTGCACACAGTTTATATGTATATAATCGATTGAACAATTCTCAACAAGTGCCATAAGCAACCAGATTCACACATAAGTCAGGCTAAAGGACTTCCAAAAGAACCATCATATCACCGGAACTCCAAAAGAACCATTACATCAATGGAAGAGCATAGAAGCATATGAAAATTACAAGCTGAGCCTTCTTTTGCTTCTAGTGCTCATAGCAGGGCTAGGAGGGTTAAACTTTCTGCTCCTTGTGCCCATTGCTGGGCTGTCAAGTGGCGCCGGAATCTTCTCAGCAACCTTCTTTTTCGTCTTGGCCTTCTCAATGGAGCCAGTTTTTGATCTGCACATGCGTGTAGGGCAGTAATGACAGCATAAAGTTTATGGCCGTAGTAAGTTTATCGCAGTAATGACAGCAGCAAGTTTATGGCAGCAGTAAGTTTAGAGCAGCAACAAGTTTATGGCAGCAGCAAGTTTATGGCAGCAGCAATGTAATACAGAAAGTACCTCTTTGAACCTCCAGATTTAGTGTTGTCATGTTTTCTCTTTTTCTTTGTTGTAGTTTCCAAGCTTTGGCTATGATGAGAAAGAAACAACTTAGAACATAAACTGAGTTTTCATACTCATTGGCAGAAGTGTATAAGTGCTAACCTTGATGGTGGAAAAATACATAAACATTTCTAAAAATCAAATCACAGAGGAGAAATACATAAACATTTCTACTAAATTTCAGCATATTAAACTGCATCTTGCAAAATACAATACCCATGCAGATCTTGCAAAATACAATACCCATACAATTGATAGCATTGCTTCTAAATGTATCTACTATGTCATAGAATTCTAAACTGAAATTCGACCCACACTTGAGAAAATAACAACAACAAAAAACAAAGAAATAACATCCTGGACGATAAATACATGCATTGACTAATTACAATGGGGGTGATCTTTTACAGGTCAAGTGTGTCGCTGCTACTAATCGAAAATAGACACCCAGAGACAGATATCCAGTAGTCAACCCTCAATTTCTACTAAATTTCAGCATAAAAACTGCATCTGGACAGCAAACCAAATCAAATCACAGAGAAACTCACCCTTCCTGCCAATTTGCCCAAGCCGACCAGCCTGCATCCCCGCCTTGCCCGCCCTTCTCGCCCTCCGAGCCGCCAGGTCCGCCCTCTGCCGCCCCGCCTTGCCCGCCCTCGGCCGCCGCGCCTTGCCCGGCCGCCGCGCCTTGCACGGCCGCCGCGCCTTGCCCGCCCTCGGCCGCCGTGCCTTGCCCGCCCTCGGCCGCCGCGCCTTGCCCGGCCGCCGCTGTGGGGACCCCGGACTAGCTGTCCGAAATCCCCTTGTGCCTACATATCAGCGATCCCATGATCAGTGCGTCGCTGAAGCACAATTAAACTGGTAACCGAAGAACATCCATACATACCGAGTTTATTTACTTACTTGATGGAAGTGATCAGCTTCAGCAGGTACTTGCAGCGGAAATCACCATACAACGTGGAGCCCAAGTCATTTGCCTTAACCCTACAGGCAGCTGACTGGGAAGCGGCCTAGTTCGCAAAGACGCCAGTGAACTCCTCTTCTTGGACTGCTCTTCTTCTAAAGTCTGGCTAAGACAATAGCCAGGGACGAAACCAATATGAGTACATTTGATTGTACTCGCAAACTACCCCCGGACGAGCATGCACTAGTTTTATTTTTTTATTTCATAAGTCTTTTCTTTATTTAAAACATCTCTATATCTTTATTGAAAAAGGTGGGAAGAATTTTATAACTTTTCATAAGCCTGGTATTTTTAGAAAACATCTCTAGCCTTTGTTGAAAAAGAAAAGAAGGCCTTGAGATCTTTTTCCTATAAATCTTCCTTTGTAAGAAATCCCTTTTTTTTTTTTAACGTTTCCCCGACAATAGATGCTTGTTGAAAAAGGTAAGACGTTCCTTTTAAAACATTATCCCGAAAATCATCCTTTTGTTATTTCTCTAAAACTCCTCCTTTTTCCCGACCAGATCTCAGCCTGGTCCAATCATCTTCAACAACCTCATACCATCTCATTGGTATAGGTATGTAACGTCACCTTCACTTCCTTTCCAAAACTCAAAGTTTTATAAAAACTTGCACATGGTCTTAGCAGTTCTTCCCAACTGTCCATATCCGAGGACTCGGCTATTCGAATAGTTTTACCCTCTGCAGAGGTAGCACGCTTTTCCCACACCCATCCGGTCACTCATCGTGTCAGCCACGTCCCGCCATACCAGGGGTATGCGAAGTTGAGTTCCCGGCCATAGCCTGTCCTTTGCTCATGCTAGTATAGGATCCTACCGCTACGAAACCGGTTCCATCGACACTTAAATCCATGCCCGTCGGAAACTAAGTGTGAGGACTTCGTAGTTCTGCCCGGCGGACCCAAGGGAGCCCTTCAATCCTCTTTCTTCTTTACGCTCATACCGGCTTCCGGTAGACTTCTATTAAGAGGACCCAGGTCAGGGGCAGGTCACCAAACCATCCCCTCATGGAACGAGGTCATCCTCGTTGTTGAGGCATCCAGTACTAACACGAGCAAATTATATGACTACGCCCTTTCCCATATGTGGGTAAATGTGGTCGCACAGATTTTTGGCTGGGGATGTAAGTACAAGGACACAATGTGCATTTTTCATAAACAACTTTCTTCACCCTTCTTCACTTCCATGCCGACATCTCGGCATTTCATCTTCATCCAAGTAATTTCAAAGGAGTTTTGAATTAACATTGTTTTTCCATCCTATAGTTTTAGATAACTACCATAAACTCCTACATAGGGTGGCAAAAATAGTTTTCTTGTAGTTGTAAGATGGTTTTCAAAGTCTTTGATACTTGTGAAACTCATGTGATCAAAGTAGATGTATATAAATGCAAGCTCAGTGAAGTAGCTTGCCTGGTTTCAGCATAATGTCCCTGGACTTCTCCTTGTTGATCAATATAATAAAAATCCCATCCTTCCTCGATCAATTCTCTCCAAATACCACTCCGGTAGCGTTATTATCTAGCGTCGCAAACAGAGAAATAAACAACAATCAATACACCAACAAAACAACAAGTGGTACACAAACAAATAACAACCACAAGTATCAAACTAATCATTCAAGCAACAAACTAGGATCTACCCTTACAAAGGGCCTTATACTAATACATGCTAGGTGCCTAGATCCCAAAGCTATCTTAAGCAAAGATGATCAGCAAGCACTTTTATCTAAACAGGAACTACTTCACCACAACACAACCACTCAATTTTCAACAGAGAAAACAACTACTCACGTCTAGTAGATAAAAGGCTATTGGAACTATGCTTATGATTGAGAAACCTATTCTTCAATCAATATGCAATGGAATCAGTGGGTGTTCCACTATCATAACAAGGCATTAAGAGGTTAAGTATCCTCTGGCTATTTGTAAAAATCACTAAAACATCAACTAGACACAAGAGTTACTCATGCTAGGGAGTTCTAAGTAATCCTACCCATAAACCTAACTAATCGAGCTTTGCTAAGAACAAAGTAATAAGCAACCAGAGGTGACATGCTATAATATCAGTAGATATGAAAGGCTACTGATGTTCAACAACATTTTCTAAAATCAAGCACACCAATGATTTTATCCACAACAAATCCTAAAGACTAGGAAATTCTAGGGAATGCCCATACTAGTGATAGTATTCCCTAATAAACACCAGCAACACTAAACTCTTCCTAACATGTTATCAAACCAGTAGCAATATGACATGCTACTGATGATCTAGCAATACTAACTAAAACAAACGACACACTAAGGATTTTCTACTAAAACAAGTCCTATTAAATAGGAGAATCTAGGAAAATACTACCCTAGTAATATTGACACTAGATAACTAAATGCAATACTAACTTTTTCCAAAATGCTGTAATACAGAGCTAACACACTCCTAGTAGATAGTATCACACTTATACATGCTAGAAAACACAAAAGGGATACTAACACACCCTATATAGTTAAATAAAACTATAAACATTAATTAACAGAAAAGCATAACACCTAGTTAAATACACCAAAAATAATTTATAGCTCTAAAAATCACACCAAGCTAGGATTAGGTACTCCTAATCATACAGAAGATCACTCAAGTGGGTTCACACCAAAAATCATCACCAAACAATTTACAAAAATCCTAGAGAAGCTCTCTGGTCACCTACCAAATTGCAAGCCATTTTATATTGGAAGTTCATTTGCATAAGAGGCCAATTGCTACTGCTAGGTATCACTTAGGGCTTCTCAAAACAGTTGAGTTTGTAAATTTAGCTTCCTTATAAAAATAGTTATTGAAGTTGTGGTGAGGAGCAGTAGTTCTGGCTCATATTTATTTCCTTCCAAAAATAGTTATCCAATAGTGATTCTACCACTTGGATCTGGTTAGGAACATGCTAGGGTACCTCCATGATTTTTGGTTTGGTCAACAATGCATTTAAATTATTTTAAAACGATTTAATCTAAAGGTACAGAACAAATCTATAAGGAAAATAATTAAACAACCTAGGAAAAAGAGTAACGGGCTGGATCTGGCTGAAGATGGGCCGTGCAGTGTGGAGAGAGGCCCAGCTCGCGGCCCATGTGCGCGAACGAAGCGGTACGGGCCTTCTTCCTCCTTCTCTCGACACAACGACGGCGAGGCACGGCCGGAGCAAGTCGAGGACGGCGCGGCGGCCCCGGTGTTCCCTGGGAAAAATGGAAGAGTGCATGAGAGGGAGAAGAGCAAGGGGAACTCAATGATGCGCAAATGGCGGAGAATGAGGGCCCGTGGCACTCGCGAGCTTGCTCGCAAGGCGGCGGCCGGAGAGGAAGAAAGTGAGGACGGCCAGCTCGATTCACAGCCTCCCGCGTCGATTCCTTGGATGAGGATGGATAGGGCGACGCGGTGAACCTCCTGGTGCGCTTGGATTTGGAAGGGAAGCTCTCCAGCGACGGTGGTGTGCAACGGCGGCTCGGCCTTGGTTCGGCTCCGTGGTGGAGAAAATGGAGAGGGAGAGTGAGGCGAATAAGTGAGCGAGTGAGGGAGCAGAGGAGGGCGTGGCGTGCTTCTTATCTCCTCCAGGGCGAGGCGTAGAGGAGGGGCAAGGCGAGGGGGAGGGGCCACGGTGGCGTGCGGGAGGGAGGGGACGGTGGCGTGGGAGGGAGGTGGAGGCAGAGGAGCAGGGAGCAGGTGGGGAGGCAGAGGAGTCGTGTGGGAGGAGTCTCCTCTTGTCGAGCAGCAAGACGCGGCGTGAGGAGCACGGCGGCGTGGAGCTCGGTGGCTGGCAGGAGGGAGCACGGCGGCGCAGCGAGCACGGCAGCACGGCGCAGCGTCGGGCGCCGTCAGCTACAGGAGGTCAACGAAGATTTTACAGAACACCCCCTGGAATACTTTTTACAATCACAAACAAGTCCCTGCTTCTATTTCTTCTATTTCTTTTTGAAACCAGTAGGTTTTAGGGATTTTAATTGGGGCACTTAAACACTTTATAAAAAGTTGAGAAAATTCATGTAGCCTCCCATATACGTGAGGAAGCTCCACAAAAATTGGTTTTTGAAAATAAAATGTTTTGAACCATTTTTGTTCATAGGACTTAAATAAATCATTTTTGGAAATTAATATTTTGATACTCCTTTAATATTTTAAAACCAGTGATAAAATATTGTGCTGAACTTTTGGAACTTCTTTGACCAATAAGGCAGCTTCAAAATAATTTATCTTTTCATAGAGGGAAATATTGGTTTGGAGGAAATAGAGAATTTGGGAGGGAATTTATTTATGAAGGTCATTTTTAACTCATGACCTTCATTTCCTTTTTGATAAATGAATGGAGGGGTTTGTTTTAAATCGACAAGTAGGTTTACTTGAGGAGAGAGTGATATGAAATGGAGAGGATTATCATTTCATCTCCTTCTCTAGAATTTTGGGTAAAGAAAATATAATTGTTTTCATAGAATAGAGGAATAGATAGAGAGGGAGTTTTATTGAGATCATCTCCCTAAATTTTAGGAGTTTAACTTGGGGGTGCCTAATTTTAGAGGGTTTGTTCTTCCTCAAGTCGCACTCCAAAATTTGGTTGCCAAGTGTGTCCTATTTTAGTAATAACACCTCTGAGGAATTATCCTCACAAGAAAATCACACACAACAGCAATAACACAGCAATAGTAACAGCACAACAATATTAACAACACAACAATATCCATATCTCAAACAAGACCACACACTCCAAACCACAAGAATAAATCACACACCTTTCCCATAACTAACAATACTATTTTGTAAAAATGGTCACACTCAATTATGACAAGATGTTGTTTAAGGGATATATCAACTCATAACTTAATAGTTTTCAAAATGGTTTGATAAAGGGAAATATGTGAGGTAATATATTCCCCACTAGTATTCCTTTTTAAAACGGAGTTGAAACATAGGAGTTTTAAAAATAGGAATTGTAAAAATATCAAGGTTGAAGAATAGATAGGAGATATCATATGAACCTCCATATTCTTGGAAACACATAATTTTGGAAATACTTTTACTGTCTCAATTTAAAGGATATTTTATTTGTTGCTAAAACCAAATCATTATTGAAGTAGACTTTTGGCCAACATAGGAATGGAAAAGATCTATGGAATATATTCTTGTCATAACATGGTCACCAGAGTTGTAAATATATTTTTACTTAGGATTATTTCTTGGGTTGACATTTACTAGTCAACCAATCATAATCATCAAGTTACACAAGGTCAAACAGAAGAATATAAGGGAAAACACAATCATTTGTGAAACAATTCAAAAAGTTTTTGTTGGTTCTGAATTTTGGGTCTTATTTACTCTTATTATAAATTTGGGATGTTACAGCCGCGCCTTGCCCGCCCTCGGCCGCCGTGCCTTGCCCGGCCGCCGCGCCGCCTGGTTCTCCGCCAGCCGGCGCCTGCTCCATGGCGCCCTCGGCCGCCGCGCCTTGCCTGCCCTCCGCTGAGACGCCGCGTCGCCGCTGCTAGGGTTCCGCCCGACGCGTGAGGGTGCGGGCTCGGGGTAGTTCCGACTCGTGAGGAAGGCCCGACGCTGGAAAGGGTTGCTCTATCGAGTCCGGGGTAGTTTGGTCTAGACGGGCAAAAAGTGACGGAGAGACCGACGGCAGTGTCACCTGAGGCATAAATTTTACACAAGTTGGTATAGAAGGCAGCAAAAAGTGGGCAGTGTCATATAAGGCATCAAATTTTAGACTAGTGTCATAGAAGGAATTCTCTCTTAAAAGTTCATCTCTTCCGACGGAACTAGTACTCGTCGTACTCCTATACTCTAGTCAGACAGTGTATCGTCTCACTTGTCTTTACGCGCCAAGCCTGGGAGTTTCCCGTCCTTTTGCTTTCTCTTCTCTTTTTTTATTTTACATGCAGAATTTCTAGCCTTTTTCTTTTCATAAATCCTTTTTAGACGACCTTTTTTTGTGTGCATGAAAGAACGAATATGTCTACACCAAAAGAAGGGTAAATAAAAAAAATGCTCACCTATCTCGTCCTTTCTTCTTTCGTTAACAGTGACCTTTTTGTGTGGAGGCAGACGCTGGTCCACCAAGGAATTAGAATGAGTAAAAGTCAAATCCATATTGCACCATGCCAACAAGGCCGATGAGTCATCCAATCGCCCTTTCACTTTTCTTGCCTTGCTACTTCTTCCACGGTTGCATTCACATGTTAGTATATGATGATTCATGCTATCATGTTTTGTATTCTGATTGATTTCGAACATATCTACTCTGTATGTGTAGATGTTGTTTTGCAATGATGTGTGAGTTTGGCAATCAATTTGGCTCTACGTTGAGACATTTCCCTCGTGCTTTCATTAACCACCATGGCACATGAACACAGACATTCCCATCTCAGATTTAATGCCAACGGAGTAGCCACACAATCAAGGGTTCATCATCAGAAGCGAACGAGTACGGAGGGTTTATCCACATTTATTTAGATAAGAAATGAGAAGCAACCACGGGGACATCAATGCAGATAGATGTAGAGCTCATGGGAAGTGGGGAATTGCATTCATGGCGCCATTGCAGAGAGGGAGCAAAGCTGGAGATGGAGCAAACTTGCCCTGTCAGTCAGCTTGCCCCTCATCCATGCCATGAGAATGGTACTCCAATGGCGGCTTAATCTCCCAGCCTCCTCCCCCTAACAAGATCCTGTCATTTTCCAACTGCATTGCGATAAGGAAGCAAAATTACAGCTTTTCTTTTCTTCGCCTTCCTTCCTGGCTTCTCATAGCAGATCGCCGGTTTGTTGTTGTTCTAGAGCGAGCGATCGGGCCATAGGTAGGTAGCTAGGCCGGCGCCGCCGATCCGTGTCATCTAAGGCCAGGCGTCCCGGCTCTCCTCGTCTGGTGGAAGCATCGCCGTGGCGGCGGCACGCTTGAGCGGCCGGCCGGGGGGCTCTGGGGAGGACGACACGGAGACGCAGCCTGGCCACGCGGTGGTGGCCGCGCCGAACCGTGAGTCCGCGCTGCTGGTCGAGCTCTCGCAGCTGAAGTAGGCCGCCGCGCCGATCACGCCGCTCGGGCTCAGCGGCGGCGAGTGCAGCCGCGGCGCCCGCTTGCGCTTATTATTGTCGACCACGAAGCCCATGAAGGCCGCCGCCTCCCCGGAGAGGATCTTGGCGCACTCCGCCACCTCGTCCTGCGGGCACACGTCCATCAGTTGAGCACAAGGATGGCATTGGCACCAACGAGTATACGACAAGACAGCAAATAACTACGCCAACGGCCAACGGCAAGGTGCTGACCTTGGGGGCATTGATGAGCGCTAGGAGCTCGCCGTCGTCGCTGCCGAAGCCGGCCGTCGCGAACAATGCCGCGGCGGCCCAGGCCGAGGGGCGGTGCCGAGGCCACCTCCAATCTGCCACACGCGCAGAGTTAGAACACGCTCGATCCGAGTAACGACAGCATAAAGATCGAGTCTTGTAACAATGCACGGGCGGGAAAGAGCCAAGAACACACCTGCCATTACGGCGAGCAGGACGCTGTCGCACTGGTGCAGGCGCGCGGGGTCGGCGGCGAGGACGGGGTGGAGGAAAGAGAAGGGCGTGACGGGGTGCATCCGCCAGGCGAGCGCGTTGAGCACGAGGAACTCCATCCGGCGCACGGTCTTGGCGTCGAACACGAAGGCGTCGCCGGCGGTCTCGGCGGCGAGGAGCTGGAGGTCGAGGAGCTCCGGCACGCGCGTCTCCTCCACCTTGGCGGCGAGCGCCACGCAGGCGACGGCGGCGAGCCGCGCCATCCACGGCTGGTCCCCGAGCTGCAGCGCGCCGCCGCCCAGGAAGCAGCGGTCGAGGTAGGCCGTGGCGAGCGCGGCCGTGAGGGCGGAGAAGCCCAGCCGCGCCGTCGCGCGCGTCGCCCACCCGACCGCCGCCTCCCGCCCTGCATTGCCGCCGTACCGGTCGCCGCCCTCCAGCACCGCCTCCTCCTTCCCCCTGCACGCCTCGAACAGCGCCGGCAGCTCGTCGTCAAGACCCACCGCCGGCTGCTGCTGCTGCTGCTGCTGCTGCTCCGGCCACACCTCCACCGCCGGTTCTTGGAACAGGTCGTCGAGGTGCTCCTCCGAGCAGTAGAGCGAGTCGGCGAAGAGCGCGGCGAACGCCATGGTTGGATACAGCTGTGAGGTGGTTTCTTGGCTATGGGCGAGCTCGCTCAGGGCGAGGAGGGGAAGGAAGAGGAGAGCGTCTCCCCTCCCATGGCCGTGGCGAGGTGAGCTAGCCGGTTGGCTTTAACTGCACACCGTAGCTTGGTTGGCTGCTTTTGGTGGCCTCGAGCAGTGGGAGGGAGGGAGGCGTGGTGTGGGGAGTGATGAGCGCAGCACAAATGGGATAGGAAGGAAAGGGTGGAGAGGTTTTATTGGGGAGAGAATTCCTTATTTGACACTGGCTTAAAAATGCCTTCCCTATTTGACCCTCCTAAAAATTTTCTTCCCAATTTGATATGTAAACTTCTTTTCTTTCCTTTCTTGACACTCTAGTGCATTTTAAGCACTAACGGTGTTAAATATGAAAGTGAAAAGACGGGTTTACCCCTCATAAATTATATCACAGAAAAACTCTATACAAGTGCATATTTGACCAAATGCAAACCATAAGTGTGAGCTTTAATATTAATGCAAGCAATATTATCATTCCAAAAAATATTTAAGAAGTCACCAGATTTTAATTTAAAAGAAAAAAAATTGGCAGAACATCCCCTGTAATTTGATCATATCTCTGCACACAATTCATATATAATAGAATAGTTCCATAACATAGCAACCAAAAGTGCCATAACCAGGTTCACACACACAATAGTTGCATAACAGATGCAACACAAGTTCACAAACATCACATACATGAGATAAAGTCCACGTACATCCCATGAACATAACACAAAAGTACCCAGGACATGAATCACAAGCTCAGCCTTCGTCGGCTTCTTGTGCTCACCCTTCCGGCCATGCCGATGATGTTGCACCCGAGGCCGACCCTGCAGCCACGTCCGCATCCGCGACCAAACCTGGAGCCACGGCCGTCGCAGCACCATGGCCCGACCCCGCCGCCGAGCTAGCTGAACGAATCTCCAGGACTGCGCCCAGGCCTCCCTCCACAGCCACGCCTTGACCACCACGGTTGGAAGTCCCTGCCCAAGCAGTAGCGCATAGCTTATTATGCTGTAGCTATAGGAAATCAATCGAGCTGGGCAGATAAGGATGAGGAAAGATGGTGCCCAAATCACTCGTAGGATTATTTAGGACCTTAGGCATTAAGAAATTGGTGCGTGCGCGAGCGGAGGTGTAATCCAATGAGTACCTGGGTCGTCGTCCAGAGCGTCGCCCTTGCCGCTCGCCGCCACGGTGCCTGCGCCGCCAGACGCAGCCATGGCACCGCCGGCCGACGCTGCCGTGCCCGCGCCGCCGGCCGACGCTGCCGTGCCCGCGCCGCCAGCCGGCGCTGCCGTGCCCGCGCCGCCGGCCGACGCTGCACCTTTGACCGCCATTCTTCCGTCCCCCTCAGCCGCCGCCGTTGCTAGGAGCCGCCGCCGTCGCTAGGGTTTGGGGAATGAGGAAGAGCCGAAGAGAAGGAGAATGCGACCTGGGTCGATGCGGCTGGGTGGATTGGAAATTTGGATGCGGTTGAGATAGCTAGGGGTATTTTAGTCCAATAAAATCTCCACTAACGGCAGAAAGCAACGTCAGTGACGGTAGTGTCAAGAAAGGAAAGAAAAGAAGTTTATATATCAAATTGGGAAGAAAAATTTTAGTAGGGTCAAATAGGGAAGGCATTTTTAAGCCGGTGTCAAATAAGAAATTCTCTCTTTATTGGGGTTCGGGAGGAAGACGAAGAGAGAGAGCGGCGCGCCACGCAACGGCAGGAGCGGCAACAGCAGCTTCTTTATTGCTGGCTCGGCTCGGCTGTGCTATACGGTAGTGTGCGTGCAGCGTGCAGGCAGAGAGAGGCAGAGACGGACGGAGACGAAGATGGGTTGGTTTGATTTTTTGCGGGAGGTTTCCTTCCCTCGCTCGGGCGTTCAACTTTTGGGGGCACTGCAGCGAGCAGTGCTGTCTTTTCTCGCTCGCTTGTCATGGAGATGGACCCTGCCTCCTCGCAGGGATGCTTGCCGCGTGCCAGCTTTCGTGCTGAAAAAACAAAAGAAACTTCAATTCAGCGGCATATTCCAAGCGAAAGTTTTTTTTTCAAGGCAAAATGCACCTGCCGGCATATCGGCTCCCGGCCGTCCGATCCACTTGTGAGATGCAAATTTGTGAACATATGCAACAAATTGTTGTTTGGGAGTAGCAAATCATTTGAGAACCAACATATGTGGCTCACACAGGCAACATCAAAGAAACAAGTTTGTGGACTTGGAAAAATCGCCTCGAGCATATGTACATAAATCATTGCAACATGTTTTATGTGTACACAACAAAAAAACATACACAAATACAACGTGTCGAAACACCCTTTGCAACATCTAAAGGTTCCAACAAAATTAATGACATCAACCTTCGACCATGGAGGAACTCACATCATGATGGTAGTGCGAGCTGCCTCCAGCGATCCGGTGCGGCGGAGGCACTTGAGGAGAGATGGTGAAGGGATCATTCGTGTAATATATTATGATGCAATGTGATGGTATTCATCTTAAACAGTGTGTACTAGCGATTTTATTTAGTGACAAGCACAGTAAGCACATAGATCGGCACCTTTCAAATGTGAGGTCACTATATATGTTATCAGAGCAATTTGTTGACCGTAGTTTAGTGACCCTAAGTTTGGGCTAGAAATGGGAAAAGGAATTTAGGATTAAACATTTATTTTATTCAGCTCTCTAAAAAGAAAATTTCTGCATTTTATAGTTTCTTGTGATCTCATCCACTATTACCTTATACAATATCTCCCCTTATTTAAGATGAGTTATACTGGCGGGTACAACTCAATTTGTACGAGAACAAGGAAGATGAACACAAGAAGATTGGACTCTACGTCTCGACTACACAACACTCAAAAATACCTCAAGAAAGATGAAGAGGAACTTGAATCACTCAAGAAAGAAATAGTCTAGACCACCACTTTAATGCTTTATTAGACCATCTATGTCAGGATGGTATATTGATCATACCAACAATTGTGGTATGGAAATACTATATTGTTTGTTGTATGTGTTTGAACCATGTTGCTTGATGTGATGAATGCTTGTTAGATATTGTTTGCATGATGAATTGTCTTGATCTGTTGTCTATGGGTAGGATTCTTTCTTAGATCTTCTATCTATACTCATCTTTGCTAAGCCCAAACAAATCTATCCCCGACGTGACAATAATGAGGAAAACGACAACAACCCCGAGATGATACTTGCAATGCAGCGGCTATTAGATGCCCACACACAGTTGACTCAAAACCTAGCGAAGAAAAACAACAACGGTTTACCCTAGGGAATGCAACAACTGTTAGATACCCAGACTCAAATATGATGTCTTGGAATATGGCCAACAATGAACTATGGAAACATGGGATTAAAAGAAGAAGTTTCAGAACAATCTTGAGCCTCCAAAGGAATAGGGCACACATCCAAGGAACATCATGACCAGTTGCCACAATGTGATGCAAGCTATCCAGGTGAGGAGTACCGAACAGTTCCCGTTACTTGTTTCCTATGCAAAGGAATTGACCACATCCCTGCTTAGTACCACCTCTATCTTAAGGTGCAACAAGTGAATAAGTAAGTCAAGGATTAGATGCACCAAGCTCTCAATAAGATCTCAGAAGAGGCAAGAACCACGACGAATGACGAAGCCAGGCTCAATACTCAGAAAAACGCACCAATTGCCACCAAAATGTGTTGTTATTCATGTGAACAAGAAGGTCAATTTTCTCGAGATTGCTCCATCTAACGAAACCGTTGAGGTAGAATATGAAAAACAAGAATTAAAGGATTATGTTGTCATTGGAAAGAACTAAAAAGAAGATAAATATAAGTCACATCACTTGTTTCTGGTGCAAAAATGAAGGACGTTATGCTAATGATTGTCTGGAGAAGAAACTTGAGAACACCCACAAAAAAATCAAACAAAAGGGACCTCAGCCAAATCAAATGCTTCAAATGCGAAGACTAGGGACATTATGTTGATAATTTTTCATGAGAGGGAACTCCAAACCTGCCCCAACAACTTTCACAAGAAGGACATCGGCCCAGTGGGGTGTTTCATGTGTAAGAAGTTGGGACATTACTCACGGAATTGCCCTGAGAAGAAGAATGGCAAAATGTAAGACCCAACCTATTCTATAGGGGGCCGCTGACCCTTGACAACTAAATCACCACTAAGGGAAGACATAATTCTTCACTAAGAAGTGTCCAATACGAAATAAAACTTGTGCAAGTGTATCCAGGAATAATATTTACGGAGTAAGATGTATGAGTAGTCGATTCACATATGTAATGACAAAAAGTTATGGTAAGGAATAAAACTTTTATGATTACTATTAATGTCAAATCATGGTGAAAAATACAATTTGATGTGAAGATTGATCTACAAGTAAAAAATGGATATGTAGGATTGAAGTTTTATGAGCTATGATGGCATGGAGTGCCTACTAAACAAAGGAGAAGAATCACTGAAAATCTACAACTCGTGAGCTGATGTTCTATAAGAATTTCGCAATCCAATACTTTTGAAGGATCGACAGTTCAACTTTGTTTTGTCTCCTGCGTTGGATAAATGGGATTCAATTTTGGATCTCAGTTTGTGCCCATCGAAACTTTCTAAAGAAAACACCCTAAAAACCGAGTCACAGTACTCCGTGAACACACCACAAAGAATGAAGTCACTCGGTGCTGCCACTCCGACTTGCCGAGGGGGGTGCTGCAATAACCAAGAGCAGGCTCATGGTCGAGTATGTTCTAGACGTGTAGTTGACACGGTCTTCAAGATTTAAAAATTCAGCATTGTAGTGTGTGTATAGAAACAAAGAAAAACTCTAGAAATACTTTCAAGACATTCGATTTTCTTATATGAATATTAAATGTGAAGGGTTATCCAAAACACCACTTATTTAGAGGCAATACTACTTGGACTTAAACAATCAAACACTTATCGGCTCTAGAAGCTTGGTTTCATTATGTTAGCATGGCAATGACGAGTTACAAGAAGCATAGATAGAATACATCATAGTACATTTGACCAGCATGTAAAACCGACTGATCTATCTGATCTGTACCGAGGTGAGGGAGAGGCATATGTGACGCTGCCAGTCAGGACATGGGTCAAGCTGAGGCCGTTGAACTGCACGCGGGTCGAAACCTAACACATTTCTATTGCAACTGCGTGCCTAGACTGTCAATAGCATCGTGCTTCTGCATGCCCATGTCCCCTCCTTGCTAGTCAAACAAGATAGTACAGAGTAGGGGATTTCAATGAGACATCAATTGCCCCCCGAAACAACAGAGTTAATTTCAAATGGTCAGATCAGAATGCCATTTTTGTGTATACTATCCGTATATGTGTAGCGGGCAAATGCCGATAAAGTATTCCGCTGATGAAGCTTGGAGACTATATATTAGTGACATGTAAGTATGTATCTGAATTCTCATGCATCGGGTCACCCATAAAATCAATATGCCGATGATAGACATAGACTGATTAATATGGAACTCCTCATGTCGGGTGTTCCACAATTTTATCCATCGGCAGCCGACTCGCAATGTGCGGGTTTGTCGTCATATACAAGTGAAGTTGGATACTCCGATGACCATTGAAAGATCAAAATGGGAGAGAAACTCCGGATATCGGTTACAAGTGGGATCTTTGTCGCAACATCGTCGCTACACCATGTACTACGATCTAGGCAACACAATACCGACTACATGCACCATATTTTTGGCATGATCTCGTTACCTGAAAAGTTAAAAATTTAAGAAAACAATTAAAAGAAGAGGCACGAGAGAGTCATGACTTAATGATGTGAGTGTTGATAAGATATTGTAGTGCTATGGTTTCTTTTGATATAATCTCGCATTTTTAATCAAAACTAGCACAATGTATGTGGTTCGCTACGGAACAAACACTATTTTTCATGAACCAGGCGACAATGTAACTTGTTGCTTGTGAGGCTATGCGATTGACAAAGCGAGCAAGACGGGTTTCTCAAGATACAGCCTAGTGGCGGTGGCCGCAAGTGTCCTTGATGCTGGAGTGTTGATGCAATGTGTTCTTTTTATTTGTGTAGAAAGCCAAACATACATGAGTAGCGTCCAGGTTGCAAGGTAAAATATTCGACAACAAGACATGAACATGTTTCAATTTGTTACAATATGTAGCTTAAAATCGTGGAGTACAGAGTAAAAGATTGTCGACTGAACTATTAACCACAATAGCAGAATATAAAACTGGACATATTTTACGGTACATCATACTACATATTTTCAGGTGTAGTATATGTCTCATCCAACGGCTAAAACTAATTGGGCCAGATTTAGTCCCAGGGACAAAAACGACTTTTCCTCCGTGGCTAAGCATCTTCTTTAACACGTACTGGTGATGCGTCAATAACTTGCCATGAACTGTATCAATATTCATAACCATCAGCGTCTGATGTAACTCGATCGCCGGCCCAGGAATGCGGCTTCCAGACATCAAACGTCCTCAGGCTAGTGTATAGCTCCTGCAGCCCTTGCATGCCAATGTCCGGAAATTTGCAACCATGGAGTAGGCCTCGGGCATGTCCTTCCTCCCCCAGGACGAATTGATCTTGGCGAGAACAGCTATGGCGTACAGAAAGTACCCCGAATGCTAGTGGTAGCTGAAGTCCGCGCGGGAGTCCTTCGCCACTATGCCGCCGTCGTCGTCATGCCGTTGCCGTCGCCAACGGGCCCGGTAACCAGCCTGCACGGAACGGCGCCGGAAACTTCTCGTCGTCGTCAAGGATCTCGGCCGGCCGCGCGAACCAGCTGCGCCAACGCCTCTGTGTCATGCTCGTCGTGAGCGGCGAGGCGCGGCGCATTGCTTTGGCGCCATCTGAGAACTCGTCCTCCATGAACTTGACGTTGGTGGCGGACGGGGCACAGTTCACGACGACGTCGCCGGAGGAGGTCCGGAAAGCGAGCTTGCCGGTGAGGTGGTGGAAGATGGGCAGAAGGGAGCTGAACTGGCAGTAGGTTGCTGCTCTCCTAGAAGAAGTGTCGCTGGACCATGCGGCGAGCGTGGCGACGTGGAAGGAGTCGTGGAAGCAAGCTGTTCACAGTTCACGTCCTTGCGCAGCGCGGCCATGGCTCACCCGTCGTACAGGATATGATTCCCCATCGGTTTTCTTTTTCAGTGTAATGCCTGAATTGTCCCTTGAGCTCAAATATACTACCCAAAATTTGGTGTAGTATTTTTGATCTACACCGTCGGATCGCCTGGCTTTAACGGCCCACATTGCATTGATGTACCGTAAAACGTCTCTAAAACTGAAGGTGGTATTGCCTATTGCGTACTCAGTTTTTCGTAGTACAGAGCAAGTGGTCAAAGGGCTCTTGTGGAGTGAAAGTGCTCGCCATCAAATCGCCAGGTTTTGCATATGTAACTGGTTGGTGCAGCCTTCCACTGTGCCGCTTAACCTGTACCAAATATAATGGTCGATTCGTATGCTCCGAAGCAGTCAATCAAGTTGTAGATGCCTTTTAGATGAGTTCTGTAGATACTCAAAGGCAAATAGAGCGCAGTATAATACATAATGGGCAAGTATCGTGATACTATTGGTTTCCTTAAATTTAGGCACAAATCCACTGTAATAAAGATTTTTTCTGAACAGTACAAACTAACAAGTAACAAAAATTGACCATGACGCAAAATAGTAACAGTTTAGCATGAAAAATATACCCGTGCGTTGCTACGGAAAAATCATTAAAAAAGTCTTCTCGCCGGATAAATACACGAAACCAGTTTCTTCTTGAGTGACAAAACTTGTAATCCGCCTTCTAGAGCGAAATCGTGCAAATCAGGTTATTCCTACAATTTGTGCAAAGAGAATGTCGCAAAGCACATATTACTTTAATAGTATTTACTATTCAGCCCAACCCTCACCATTTTAGGGTAAACCTTCTAGCCTACTGCTATAATTTCTCATAACCAATACCATCTGCTTGATTCCAAAGTAAACCAGCTAAATGTTTCAAACACTACAGGAAAGCCACAAGACGCCGACGGCCTGATTATACGCCGACGACCAAATGTCGGGGCCGTCAGCGTATAAGGCGAGATCGGGGAGCCACGAACGCGGCCGTCGGCATAGCGAACCCCGTCGGCGTAGCCCGACATAGGCCGACGGCTGCCGTCGGCGTACAAAGGGCTGTCGGCGTATAACGCCATCCTTGACGGTGCTCAAACGGGAGGCCTTCTGCTGCCCTGAGACGCTGACGGCTACCGTCGGCGTATAAAAGGCCGTCGGCGTATAATTGTTTTTTTTCAACTAATTATAAATTAATTTAGATTTATTTATTTCTCTATATAATATTTAATGTAGGTATAATTTATATATAAATTGGATCTATAATATTTAATGTAGGTATAATTTATATATATATTGGATCTAGCATTTCCCTCCCAATTACGGTATCCCACCCGCATAAAATAACGGTTTGAGTCTTCTGGAACCCGACCCTACAACATATACATGTAAAATAAATAAAAACAACACATGTAATATACACCTACAACATAAATATTAAAATATATGGCTCAATTTATCCTGCCCCGTGGTGTGACTGGCTTCACGAGCATCACTGTTTCCTTAGCGAGTTTTTGGGCATATAGTTGGAAACTCCCACATCGAGCGAACGGGGGGGGGGGGGGGGGATCTTCGCAAGAGTTGGGGTATATGTGTGTTTTTATTTCAACTATGGCCTAACCTAACACAACCAAGCAAAAAAGTCCACTGGCCTACCCCGTTTCGACGCACGTCTATGGGGGTAGACGAAAACGTTAGGGTTTTTCCAGCGGATTCAGGGTTTCGCCGAAGCGGGGCCCCGGAGCGTCGGAACCCCACCCAAACCTAGGTTGTGCGTCGGAACCCCACCCAAACCTAGGTTGTGCCATACCATATGTATACAAGTGTGTTGTGTGTTGTAAATGTCCGGTATCCTACTCCGGGGTGTGACCAGCTTCACCGGCTTCACTTTCTCTCTAGTGAGTTCCTGCACTTAGAGGTGAAAACTCCCCTTTCGGGCGAACCGGAAGGAATCTTGTGTTGATTTGGGGTAGACTTTGGTTTCTCATGTTCCTATGGCCTAACCTAACACAACCAAGCAAAAAAGTCCACTGGCCTACCCCTTTCGACGCACGTCTATGGGGGTAGACGAAAACGTTAGGGTTTTTTCAGCGGATTCAGGGTTTCGCCGAAGTGGGGCCCCGGAGCGTCGGAACCCCACCCAAACCTAGGTTGTGCCATACCATATGTATACAAGTGTGTTGTGTGTTGTAAATGTGCAATATCCTACTCCGGGGTGTGACCGGCTTCACTTTCTCTCTAGTGAGTTCCTGCACTTAGAGGTGAAAACTCCCCTTTCGGGCGAACCGGATGGAATCTTGTGTTTATTTGGGATAGACTTTGGTTTCTAACCTTCCCATGGCCTAACCTAACACAACCAAGCAAAAAAGTCCACTGGCCTACCCCCTTTCGACGCACGTCTATGGGGGTAGACGAAAACGTTAGGGTTTTTCCAGCGGATTCAGGGTTTTGCCGAAGCGGGGCCCCGGAGCGTCGGAACCCCACACAAACCTAGGTTGTGCCATACCATATGTATACAATTGTTTTGTGTGTTGTAAATGTCCGGTATCCTACTCCGGGGTGTGACCGGCTTCACTTTCTCTCTAGTGAGTTTCTGCACTTAGAGGTGAAAACTCCCCTTTCGGGCGAACCGGATGGAATCTTGTGTTGATTTGGGGTAGACTTTGGTTTCTCACCTTCCTATGGCCTAACCTAACACAACCAAGCAAAAAAGTTCACTGGCCTACCCCCTTTCGACGCACGTCTATGGGGGTATACGAAAACGTTAGGGTTTTTCCAGCGGATTCGGGGTTTCGCCGAAGCGGGGCCCCGGAGTGTCGGAACCCCACCCAAACCTAGGTTGTGCCATACCATATGTATACAAGTGTTTTGTGTGTTGTAAATGTGCAATATCCTACTCCGGGGTGTGACCGGCTTCACCGACTTCACTTTCTCTCTAGTGAGTTTCTGCACTTAGAGGTGAAAACTCCCCTTTCGGGCGAACCGGATGGAATCTTGTGTTGATTTGGGGTAGACATTGGTTTCTCATGTTCCTATGGCCTAACCTAACACAACCAAGCAAAAAAGTCCACTGGCCTACCCCCTTTCGACGCCGTTCAAGGGGGTAGATGAAAACGTTAGGTTTTTTCCAGTGGATCTAGGGTTTCGCCGAAGCGGGGTCCCGGAGCGTCGGAACCCCACCAAAACCAAGGTTGTGCCATACCATATGTATACAAGTGTGTTGTGTGTTTGAAATGTGAAAGATCCTACTCCGTTGTGTGACCGGCATCACCGGCATCACTTTCTCTCTAGTAAGTTTCTACACTTAGAGGTGAAAACTCCCGTTTCGGGCGAACAAGGGGCAACCTTGTGACAACTTGTGACAAAAGTTGGTTTCCCACCTTCCTATGGACTAACCTAACACAACCAAGCAAAAAAGTCCAATGGCCTACCCCCTTTCGGCTCCGGTCAAAGGGGTAGACGGGAACTTTGACTTTTTTCCAGCGGGTCTAGGGTTTCACCGAAGCGGGGCCCCGGAGCATCGGAACCCCACCCAAACCTAGGTGTTGCCATACCATATGTATACAAGTGTGTTGGGTGTTTGAAATGTGAAATATCCCACTCCGGGTGTGACCGGCTTCACCGACTTCACTTCCTCTCTAGTGAGTTTCTGCACTTAGAGGTGAAAACTCCCGTTTCGGGCGAACCGGGGGCAACCTTGTGACAACTTGTGACAAAATTTGGTTTGCTATGTTCCCATGGCCTAACCTAACACAACCAAGCAAAAAAGTCCACTGGCCTACCCCCTTTCGACGTCGGTCAAGGTGGTAGCCGAAAATGTTAGGGGTTTTCCAGCGGATCTAGGGTTTCGCCGAAGCGGGGCCCCGGAGCGTCGGAACCCCACCAAAACCAAGGTTGTGCCATACCATATGTATACAAGTATGATGGGTGTTTCAAATGTCCAAGCTCGGGGGTAGATATGCGGGCCCCACCGGACTAGGGTTTCAATAAAACCGGATAGCTAGAGTGCCGGAATCACTCAAAAATTTGCGTGTGGTCATACCATATAATAAAATAAATTATAATAAAACTCTATAAATTTATAATGTAATAAATTATAATGGTTTACAATATTAAAATTAAATAATATGAAAAAAAGGAAAAAAAAGGCCGTCGGCGTAGGTCCACCTTATCTACTTGACCCACCCGCACCTACCCAACCACCACATCCACCCCGCGCGCCGCTATCCTGTCCAACCCCGCACGCCGCCGCTGCTGTCCGCCGGCCGCCCCTAGCCGTCCTCCTCCTCCGCCGCCGCCTCTAGCTGTCCTCCTCCGCCTCCCGCTCCTCCTCCACCTCCGCGGCCGGCTGCCACTCGCCCGCACCTCGCCGCGCCTCCCCGCACCTCGCCTGCCTCCCCCGACCTCGCCGCGCCTCCCCCGACCGCATCCACGCCTCCCCCGACGCCCGGCCGCGCCTCCAACGACCTCGCCGCGCCTCACCCGACCTCGCCCGCTCCGCCGCAGGTACCCTCCGCGCCGCCAGGTGCTCCCCGCCCCCTCCCCTATTTTCTGTGTATTTTAGATTTAGGCCTCCTTTGATTTGTGGGAAGCTACAGTACAAATTCCTATGGGAATTGAAATCCTACACTTTTCTTACAAATAAACTTAGGTGTAGAAAAATAGTGGTAGAAATTAGAAAAATAGATGGAAAATTAGTGGTAGAAATTAGAAAATAACAAAATGATTTTAGGGATAGATGTAGCAAATAAAATGTTGTTGACAATTATAGAAGGAAAATTTATTTATTTTTAAGCTTGGAACAGTGGGAAAAGATCCCACTGCAGTTTTTATATATATTGAAATCGGTATTTACAATGATGGGGGGTGGGAGAGGAGTAAAAAAATCGAAAAAAGCTTCAAAAACTCGCTAAGGTTGTAATTGCAACCAGATTTTAAACTCTTGGGCATATTTAGCTCTTATTCTATACTTCAGCCAATGCAGCTCAGTCATATAGATGGCTTTCCATTCTTCAAAACTTGGCGTCTTGTTTTTGAAGATCTTGTTGTTTCTGACCATCCAAATACCCCATGCAGCAATAATCAATATTTCCATGAAGAAAGGTTTTTGAATTTTCACTTTCATATCATCAAAGGCTTCCCACAGCGATAAATTTCTATCTCTCTGCGGACAAACATAATCCCAGCATTGTGATGCAAAGGGGCAAGACCTGAATAGGTGAACCAATGTTTCATGTGTGCTGCATTGAAGCGTAGCACAGTCATAAGTTTGAAGGGCAAAATTCTTTCGGGCCAACAGATTTCTTGTATTCAGTCTGTCATGCAAGAGGAGCCAAAAGAATATTTTATGTTTCACTTGGCATGAGCTATTCCAAACCCATGAGAAATGCGGGGGAGTGATTTTTTGTTCCAATCATTGCCATATATGCCTTCTTACTTGAAAAGATTCCACTGCCCCAGATGTAACTCCAAGTATCTTCATCTCCCAATTGAATGACCTGTTTGCAGTTTTCCCAAATAAACTCCAGCTGAAGAAATTCCTGATAAGCTTGGTTCGACAGAGGCAAGAAGAAGTGGTCTTCCAGGAATTCTAACTGAACAGCCGAAAAAGTAGAGATCTGGGTGTTTCTTGAAAAAGAAAAGAGGTGTGGAAAGCAGTGACTTAAACAGGAATCATGCCAGAAGTAAGCAGTACGACCACTGCCCACATTGCATCTTGCCAAGCCCTTGAAGTTGTCTAGAAGCTTCAGATGGGTTTTCCACCAAAAAGATCCAACAAATCGCTCCCCATCTACAGTTCCATCAGTATAATAGGAAGACCAAATTAGTTTCACCCAGGGAATGTCTAGTCTGTTGTAGAATTTGTGCAAGTTTTTCAGCAGCAGAGATTTGTTCTGTATTTCAATGTTCATAATTCCCAGGCCTCCCTGATCCTTTGGTCTGCATACTGTCGACCATTTTACCAAAGCAGGTCTCTTATCATCAAGGTCCGGTTTTCTCCACAAGCAGTGTCTCATATATTTAATTAGCTGTTTCTTTATTACCCCATGAACATCCAGAGTGCACATAGCAAAGACAGACATAGAAGCTAAGATTGTTTTAACCATCTCGAGTCTTCCTGCAGAAGTGAGGAAACTGGCTATACCACAAAGTCTTCTTTCAACACCTTGGACGATGGGGAGCAGACTCTCAACAGATGGTCTTGTAGTTCCCAAAGGAAGGCCTAGATATGTGAAAGGAAGTACACCCTTTTTGCAATTTAATGTCCTTACAAAATGGTCACCTCTTTCTTCACTCAGGTTTAGAGGCACCATCATTGATTTCTGGAAATTTACTTTCAGCCCAGTGGAGTCCGCAAAAGTCCGCAGCAAAGCCTTGAGGCACAAGATCTGATTTGCATCAGCAGGCAGGATTAGAAGGGTGTCATCAGCATACTGGATCACAGGGAAATCCGGGCAGCTAGGGATACTTAGGGGAGCTTTGATTAAATCTTGGTTCATGGCATTGTTGAGGATGGATTGAAGCAAATCAGCTGCAAGAACAAACAGGAGTGGAGAGAGGGGACCCCCCTGTCTGACACCACGTTTACAGTAGAATTTTTCCCCGGGACATTATTGAGAAGAACAGCTGAAGTGCCAGTTTTCAGGAGCATGGAGATCCAATTAATCCATTTTCTCCCAAAACCTTTTGCCTCGAGAATTTTCAAAATTGCATTATGCTCGATCTTGTCAAAGGCCTTCTCAAAGTCTAACTTTAGAATAAGGATTTCTTTCTTGGAATTTGACATTGGAAAAGATATTCAAAACCCCAGCCTAGGCAATCTTGTATGGATCTGTCCTTCAAGAAGCCATATTGATTTTTATGCACAATCTTCAAAATAATTTTCTGTAGTCTGTTAGCTAATAGCTTTGTCACGATTTTGAGCACACTGTTTAGCAATGAGATTGGTCTGAAATTTGCTGCAGTGTTAGGGGCATCCACTTTTGGGATCAGAGTGATGTAAGAGTCGTTTATGCTCTCAAGGCAGATTTGCTCAGCATGGAAAGCATGGATTAAATCCTTAATGTTAGGGGCTATGATAGACCAGCAATTTTTTATGAACTCATTATTGAATCCATCTGGGCCCGGGGATTTGTCATTAGGTAGTTCTTTGATGACCATCTCTATTTCCTCATCAGAAAATGGAATCTCCAGTTGTTGAAACATCTCTGTGTCACTAGGTTCACCGAATATTGAACGAAGATCAAATGCCATATGTGGGTTTTCAGATTGACCCATTCTTTCCTTGAATGCACACCAGAGGATTGCAGCTTTGCCATCATGCTCATGAACTTCCATATTGGCATCATTTCTCAGGGAAGATATATAATTGTGTCTGTGCCTGACAGTAGCACGAGCATGCATTTTTTTTTGTGTTTTCATCACCCAGCTTTACCCAATTTATTTTGCCTCTTTGCTTCCAGTAAGCATTTTGGTTTTGTAGCAGTGTAATATGGTGTGCTTTCAGAATTTCCCTGAGGTTCCATTCCCATGTATCAAGAACTCTGAATTCCTCTAAAATGTCCAAGAAATTGATTACATCTGAAACCTGAGCAATAAGAGTCTTGAGACAGGATAATTTCTTTGACCACAGCTTGAGAGCTCTTCTCACGTTTTTCAGTTTTGCATTAACTTTTTTAGCACAGTCCGTGTAACCCACAGGGATATTCCAGGCATTCTGAACAATTTGTTTAAAATCACTGTGCTGCAACCAGTAATTCTCAAATCTGAAGATATCATCTTTCGGCATTTTTGTTCCAATTTCCACACACAAGGCACATGATCTGAGATGGGTTTTGAAAGCGTAGACACTGAAGTTGCTGGGTAAGAAATTGTCCAAGAATCTGAGGTGAAGAACCAATCTAATCTTTCTAGCAATGGGTCTTGTTGCATGTTGCTCCAAGTATATTTTCTGCCCTTTAGGGGGAGTTCAATTAACCCCAGTTTGCTGATTGCTTCATTAAATAAAAGCATGTCATTGACATCTCCACTGGCTTGTTTCTATCAGATGGATTTCTTATAAAATTGAAGTCTCCCATTATAATCCAGTCATTATCTTCAGGCATATCAATATTCGAGAACCACTCAATGAAATCCCCTCTTCGTTCAGTTTGGCAAGGGCCATAGATGTTTGTTAAGAACCATGTGCTGGCAGAGAGTTTGCAAGTAAATTGAATTGACAGAGAGAAGTCATTTTGGAAGGCAATTTCTCCAGATAAGATAGATTCATTCCAAATAATTAGAAGACCACCAGATGCACCAACAGAAGGCAGATAGGCAAATTTACTGAATCTTTTTGGACATAATTTCCTTATATATGCAAGGTCAAAGAACTCTCTTTTTGTTTCTTGCAGGCATATTATTGCACAACCACTTTCTTCAATTTTGTTGAACAGAGCCCTATGTTTTTCAACTGCATTAATCCCACGAATATTCCAGTTTAAAATTTTCCATTGACAGTGTCTAGCCATTTGGACAGAGTAGAATTTTCTGCTATTTGCAGTGAATATGTCAGTCCACCTGTAGACCAGGGATTCAGAAAACCATGTAACATCTTTGAGCTTGCTTATTTTTAACAACTTACGACCCAGGGGAAGAAAGCTTTGCCACCACCATTCAACGAGAGATTACATGTGATACACATCATCAGCAAAAGCACCATGCAATAATATTTGTTCACTGACAGAAACCAGAACATAACAAAATAATATGAGTTCAGAAGCTGCTCATGCATACATAACCGGTGCAGAATACCAGCATAAAGGTTTGCTGGACACATCACTCTCCAATACATAATATTTATTGAGACTAACATTGATAATCTTGCACTACTCATTTCCCTTTGCCAGGAACTGGCTTCTTCCCTTGCCTGCAGCTGTTCTTTTTGGATCACCAGTTGTCTGGGAGCTATTCTTCTTTCCTTCTTCATTCTTCTTGTCATTTCCTAACTTCCTGCCTTTCTTTTCCAGCTTCTTTTCCAGCTCATCATCCGATACCTTGCAAAAGGAAGAAGCAAGGTTTCGAACAAGCTTATTAGGCATAACTGGTGGTGCAGAATGGCAAGGTAAGCAGGTGTTGTTTGAGCATGGATTATTTCTGAACCCTTGGTTTAATTCCTGAACGCGTGGGCTTCTTCTTACCTCTTCCTCAACTAGTGGGCCTTTTCCCCTCCTCTTTCTTTTTGGCCCTTCTACTTCAAGCTCAGCGTCATGAGTATTACCAGCCTTTTTTCCACTAGAGGACTCTGTGGGGCTTCTGCTGCCTTGAGATCCAGCAACTTGCAAACAGGGGCCTGATCAAGCACACATTTTTCAGGAATAGAGAAATCAAAGCTCTGAAAATCATTTCCCCCATCCTTAACAAGGTTCCACAGAGGGGATTTGAGAAAAGATCTTGTCCATTCAAATTTTTCAGGTGTTAATAGCATCATAATGATGAAGTTGAACCAACTTACAGGAATAGAGAGGTTTCCACTAGCACCATGCACATGGGGTGCAAAAAATCTTTCCCAAAGCTCCATGCCCTCTTTGGAGACCGCAAAAGAAGGCAGACCCTCTTGTTCAATTGGGAATGTGAAGGTTTGGACCATGCCAAGCTGAATATGAGCAAGTTCAGGAGACACTTCATCGAAATTATGGAAGATCTCATTGTCATCCTCTGGCTGTGGTTCATCACTGCTATCCATGTCATCATCCGATGCAGAGTAAGCAGAAATAAGGCTGGAAAGCCCCTCACCAAGACGCACCGAACCAGAGCTGCTGGCAGCTTCAAAGTTGTTGATATGCAGAGGAGACTGAACGGGCTGTTCTTGCACAGGCTCATTATCTTGCAAAGCAGGCTCATCAGCGACAGCAAAGTGCAGAGCATTATTTTCAATATTGGGAACGACAACAACATTTTCCTGCATAACAGGCTGGTTGACTTCTTCAATAGTGTTGGGCTCAGTACCATTGACAGAACCAGAGTTATCTGAGCCCGAATTATCAGCTGTCAGGCTACTATTAGCAGGTTGATCAGGTTGAACTTCAGGGAGCAGTTCATCTACTTCAATGGCTTGCATCAGGTTTGAAGAGCAGCATTTGGGTGATCTTCTTCCATTGGCTGAGGGCCAACAGCATGAACTTCAGGGGGAAGTGCCCAGTGACCCCAGCCATCCTCACCTTCCTCATTATCCTGATTAGCATTGATAAGGTTCTCATGATTAGCAACAGGTGCACCCAGGTCAGGCAGAGGGTGAGGATCAACCCCTTCATCAGGAATGGGGTCCTCATCAGCTGGGCCACCTCCCAGCAGATTTTCTTGGAGGACCTCAATAGAGCAGGTCCAAGACTTAGCTGTAGGACTGTCACCTTCAGTGTACCGCAAGCTTTTAGGTATTTCCCTTAGTTTAGTGACTCGCACTTTTGCTAGAATTCTTGCTTTGTTGGTAGGGTCCTTCTCCCAAAGCAACAGCGTACCAATATCACAAAATGCAGCTGCAAGATCTTCAGTGTTGATGTGATCCAAAGGAGGGCCAACAATCATGACCCAACATTCTCTATTGAAATATGCACGGCGCCAGTTGTCGCCTTGGTTATGTTTAACAAAGACTACAGAAGTTTCACCATCAAAGGGATGTGGGCTCTGAGCTACCATCCTATCTCTGTCCCTCAGATGAGCAAACTGGACATAAGCAGCACCAAAAGCACATTGATGCAGGGATCTATAGCCAACTCTAGCATGGTTCACCAGAAAATCTTCCATCACTTCTCTGATATTCTCAAAGGGAATCTGACCTGGCGGCATAGGCACAAAGGTGGCGATTGCATAGTCTTCATGTTGCCGGGGACGTCGAGGCACCACGACACGGTGCACCGCAGTACGGCCTTCAACCTGCAGAAATCTCGAAGCCCCTTGGTACCAGGAGGCGTGGGTCGATCGGAATATTCGCCATTGTCGCCGCCGGCGACGAGGGGGAGGTGGGGTTTTCTGAGGGAACAGTGTCAGCGGCAGAATGCGAGGAGACCACCTCAGAAGGCAACTTGTCTATATTTAATTTCTCCAAATCTTTTAGACAGGTGACTTCCCTAATTAGAGGAGCTGGGCCATGGGCCTTAAACCAGAAACGGAAAGTTTTGTTGGGCCAGGCCGACTCATCCGGAGCAGGAAAGGAAGGATATTTTATAAAAGGCAATAGGCCCGGTAATTTAGAGCCATTCAAATTTTGAGATCCCGCACTTTGTGATTGCTTGCCAAAGAGACTTTCAGATGGACGAGAGCCTTGATTACCTTGATTTCCTCCTTTAGACGTGATTTGCGCATATGACTGCTTGATTTGACTCGGCGTGAAGGCCATTGAATTGTCATTACCTGCCTGTCCATTATCAACGGCCAAACGATCGAAAACTGAAACCGTTTTCAAAGGGGATTGACCCGAACCAGAGATTTTGCCTGACGAAAACCCCAACCAATCAAACACTGAAGATTGCTTTTTCTGTTTTTTTGAATAAGAGACTAAAGTCCACTCAGCATCTTGCTCAGCATAAAATTTCCTTTCTTCAAACTTCCAATTAGGACCGCCTTCTCCCCAAAGATGAACCAAGAATTCAAAGTTATCATCAACTACACGACCTCCATTGTAAATTTCAAAACCCACTGATCTGGAGGCAACAGTCAGTCGAAAAACCCTGTCACCAAGAGCAAGAACTTTGAACATTAATGCAGAACCACCAAAACAGCCTTGCAGAGCAATTCCAACAGAGTGAATATCCAACTTAAAATTTGCTCTGACGAAAGAGATCACCAGAAAGAAAGGCCTTCTTCTAGGACCAGGTCTGAAATTGATAGGTTGACCGAATTTTTTCATGATACTCTCTGCAAACTTCAGACCACGATCAAAATTAATTTTGACTGGAGCCACCTTCTCCGAAGCAAGAGCATCAATTTTTTCTGAGTTTCGAATCTCCGGTGAAGAATTTTTTTTGCGAAAGGTAGCATCAGTGAACAGACGAATGCCAACTTTGATCTTATGGTAAGAGAGTTCTAGGGTACTACCCACAGAAACCAATTCTCCTTCAAGGAGATATCTAGCATCAATGATCACTTCATCAGAATCGAGCAAAACCAGACGTTTGGCATTTCTTCTAAGGATCAAGAAAGCATCCCTTGATCTGTCCCAACTTTCCAACAGAATGAGTGCTTTCCATCTCAGTGGAGGCACAGTGTCACGAGGAGGCCACATGATCCAAAAAAAAAAAAACAGCCAGCAAATGAAGGAACCAGCAGAAGAAGAGTCGAGAGTTGAAACTAAGAGAACATGCACCAAGATGGTGTACCGGACCAGCAGAGAGCTGAGAGAGAACCTGGCCGCAAGAGAGTGCCGGAGGGCGCCGGAGGGCTGCCGGAGAGGCACCGGCCCTCAGCGAGCCCGGAGGGCAGCGCTCACCTCACCTCTCTCCTCACCTCTCATGTTCTCCCGCTGAATCTTGTTCCGGAGCTGCCCTATTGGATAATGCTTTTTTTGACTAATGTTAAGCTACAACACATATAGAAGGAAAATTTAGGTGTTAGTGTTTACATATATTCATTTCATATATGACTAACCCCTGTATCAAATGCTTTTACTTAACTAAGTATCATGTCGGAGCCGGAGCGAAAGTTTCGTGGTGTTCACCGGAGACCCACGAAGATCCCGACTTGGGCAGCTCAGATCACAGTGGATCACAGGAAGATCCAGCTTGGTACTTTCAGGTGCCCGTGGCAGGCGGCCCGCGCCTACGACTGCGCGGCGGTCCAGCACTTTGGGGCGAGAGCGATCCTCAACTTTGAGGATGAGCGGAGCGTGGCGCATATGTTAGCGCCAGATGGCATGAGGATCGCGACGAGGGCCGAGGAGAGGGAGCACCGGCAGGCAGAGAGGCTGCTCAGGGCGCGCCACCAGCGCGAGGAGGATGACCCCTTGGTCAAGGATCTCCTCCTTGATCCCCAGGTGATGGCGGTCCAGTACCAGGTCCTCAGCGAGAGCCGGCAGCAACGTGGGCAGGGCGAGGCCGGCCCCTCCGGCATGCAGCAGCGGAGGACTCTAGCAGCACCCTGTCCTCTTGTTGGGACCGCTTGGACGACGTCACTGACACCGGCGCGAGTCGAGTTTAGGATGTCTATCATCCTACCTGTCGTACTACTAGACTTATCTTGCTACCTGTTGTACTGCTAGACTTATCATGCATGCTACCTATGTATTATTGTGCTACTTGTCTATATGTGTTATGTTTAGCTAATATGGTTACATCGTTCTATGGTTTATTCTGTTTTATGTTTAATTAAGCTTGCATGATCCTCTATATAGGTATAATCTAATGTGTCGATCCCCATCGTATGCATCGACGGCCAGACCGAGAGTAGTTTACATTGGTTGCATCCAACCTCTATAAAAGTACTTGCATATGTTCCTCCATCGTATCAAGGAGAAACGGAGAGAGATAGCAGAAAAACGCAAAGCAAGTTCCAATAGATAGCTAAGGGTAAATAAAATTGACATATTCAGTTAACCATATTCAGCTTTAAGGCCCATATGTCGATTGTGTGCTTTTCAGATGACGTAGCTTCCCGCCAGCCAGCATCGTCGGTCCCGCACGTCGTTGCGGGGCTTCTTCACCAGCTGAGGAGGGGCCGCCTCGGTGCCCCTATTTCATCGCCCTGCTTCCGGAGCACGTCCTCGACCTTCTCCGGCCACCGATCACGCATCGAGGGTATAAATCTTTCGCCTCTCTTGCTGCATAGGTTTATTTTTGTCTAGATCACCAAGTCAGTCGCGTAACCCGAGTCAGATCCCGTCCGGAAGGGTTACAAATTTATAAATATGCAGGATTGTCCATCTTTGCATATTTATAACCGTAACTCTTCAGGATTGTCATGTTGGACAGCGCGAGTATGTGTAGATCGAGTCGTGTTCCATGTTCTACCCCTTCCCGAGACGGAATTTTGGCAGCACCTCCCCGTTGTTCTTCGGATGCACACCCTCTCGGCTTGACAAGCTCGAGACGTGTATTCTGAAGAACAGCGGGAAGGTGCTGCCGAAATTCCGTCTCGGGTCGGGGTAGAACATGGAACACGACTCGATCTACACATACTCGGGTGGGATAGGCCCTTCCTATTAGAAGTTTAGGTGAACCCTTGCATGCTGTAAAACATAAAATTTGGCCGTAATAAATTGGTGACATTGAATAAATTTACGGTGACATTGCATGCATTTAATTTCATATTATTATTATTTGGCTCATAGGAAAGCAGAGGATGGCTGATAATGGGTGGATGTACAGTGGCCGAACTAGTCAGGTTGACAGAACAGACGAGTGGGTATGGAAGACCAGTTTGTTAGTGAAGGAGTTTGCGCGTGGTTCAAAAAAGTCAGGCATGCGTCCAAACTGCCCTTGCATTCGTTGCAAGATGCGTAAACGTCAGGGAAAGGATGAGATGACTAAACACCTCTAGTCTCATAGGTATATGCCGAACTTCGTCACGATAGTCGACTTTGATGACTACGAACGCGAGAATGGTAGGGTGATGCGGCAGCAGATCAATGGCAATGAAGATGATGGGATTAGAAACTGGCTAGATGATCTCCGTGATGGCGACATGATAGATTCGCCACCCTCACAGGAGGAACCGCCAGAACCGGAGGAGCCTCCAGAACCGGAGGAACCGCGTGAACTAGAGGACCCGGAGCCAACCGCGAAGGCCTTCTTTGATATGATGGCCTCGGCTCAGAGGCCTCTGTTCGAGGGTGCAAAAATTTCTCAGCTCGATGCCATCTCGCAAGCACTAGCCATAAAGCTCGAGTACGGCAACACCCGTTCATGATTTGAAGCGCATCTGCAAACATATGGTAACATGTTGCCCGAAGGGCATTGTCTGCCTAAAAGCATGTAGGAAACGAAGAAAATCCTGCGAGATCTCAGCATGGATTATAAAAAGATAGATTGTTGTCCAAAAGGATGCCTTTTGTTTTGGAAACAGTTTGCGGATGACAAGTACTGTAGCCTGTGTGGGGCCTCTAGGTATCATGAGGTAAACGAAGCCGATGGTCAGAAGACGCAGACAAAAGTCGCCATTAAGATTCTTCGTTACCTCCCATTCATAAACAGAATCAAGCGGCTTTACATGAACAACGAGTCTGCCACACAGATGCAGTGGCACAAGACGGGGAATAGATACAAGGATGATCACGGACGGGTAAAGATGGGACATCCATCTGATGGTACGGCATGGAATAACTTTGATATGAAACACCCCGATGAGGCAGCAGAGGCTCGAACGTCAGAATCGCGATAGCAACCGATGGATTCAATCCATATGGTATGTCGACTGCCTCGTACAGCTGCTGGCCCGTGTTTGTTATTCCGCTCAATCTCCCTCCCGGAGCCCTAATGCAAAAGAAGACCATATTCCTGTCGCTGATCATTCCAGGTCCTGAATATCCGGGGAAGAATTTAAGTGTCTACATGCAGCCGATTGTGGATGATCTGAACCACTCTTGGCACCACGGGACGTTGACATATGATCGTGCATCGAAGACAAACTTCTTGATGAAAGTTTGGGTCCACAATTCCATGCACGACATGCCCGGGTACGCCCTAGTCTGCGGATGGTGTACAGCTAGTAAGTGGCCATGCCCAGTGTGCAGGAACCCACTTGAGTTCATGTGGCTAAGCGCGGGTAAGAAGTATTCCGCGTTTGACACAAATCAAAAGTTCCTCAAAAGAGGGCATCGGTTTAGAGAAGACAAAAAGAACTTCAAGAAGGGCAGAGTTGAGCATGAAGAAAAAGAGATACCATCTTTCGATGGTGCAGCTGTTGATGCCGAGCTAAGTGCTCTCGTGCCTGCTGGGGGAATGGCCCACGATATGTGGGATATGGTGTGACGCACAACTGGACTCACGTGGCAGGCTTGACGCAGCTCGAATATTACAAGGACCTCGAACTTCCCCATAGCATCGATGTGTGCACACCGAAAAGAATGTTGGAGAGTCCCTCTTTCACACAGTCCTGAACATTACTGAGAAGTCGAAGGATAATGTTAAGGCTAGAGTCAATGTCAAGAAGCTCTGTGATAGGAAGAGATTACACATGAAGCCTCCTGAAGGCCGTCGAAAGAACTGGTTCAAGCCGCATGCCGACTTCTGCCTTAATAGTATGCAAAAGGCTGAGGCATTCTTTTGGCTCAAATTCGTCGTGATGTTCCCTGATGGCTATTGTTCGAATATAAGTAAGGGAGTCAATATAAAATCAGGAAAAGTCACCGGGCTCAAGAGTCACGACTATCATATATGGATTGAGCGGCTGCTATCGGTGATGGTTCGAGGGTATCTCCCCGACCGTGTCTGGCGAGTGCTCGCGGAGTTGAGCCATTTCTTTCGCATGCTCTGTTGTAAGCAGATATGTCCCCTGATTATTCAGAAGCTGCATGATCTAGTGCCGGAGTTGCTATGCAACTTAGAGACGATATTTCCGCCAGGCTTCTTTACTCGATGGCACATCTGGTTGTGCATCTCGCGAACGAGGCACTCTTGGGTGGACCGGTGCAGTTTCGTTGGCAGTTTTGTATTGAGAGAGAGTTTAAGTATATTCGAACCAAATGTGGAAACAAAAATAGATTGAAGCATGCATAGCTGAGGCAACTATCCTCCAGGAGATGACAGACGCCAGGCTAATGTACTATCCCGATGATGTTCCCACTATGCATAACTAGGCCTCTCGGTACAATGTCGACGAGCCCAAGCAAGACCCCAAGCTCGCCCTCTTCCAGTTTCCCGGTGGCAAGGCCGGTGGCGGAAAAAGGTATACCTTGACCAATGAAGAGCTGGAGTGCATAATGCTCTATGTGCTTATGAACATGAAGGAAGTGGTCCGCGACGGGGAGGATGAAGAGGGCAGTTTCCTTAGGTAAAATTGTGAACAAATTACTTTGCAACTACTAACTCGGTTTTGGTCTAATACGTATTTTCACCTTTTAGCCAATTCAAGGATGAAATGTGGTCGGGAACATCAGAGGGACCCGATGAAGCCGAGCTGGACCCTCTTTTGAAAGATGGTGCCCTCGAAAAGAAAAAATTCATGGCTCGGTTCAGGGAAAAGGTAATTTCTAACCTGTCCCTTCTACCTTGCAATCCGTGTCTTGTCCCTCCTACTAATGCACAAACAATTTGTACTTGTAGGGAGCTGATCCCAACGTTGTGATGTCGGATGAGTTGAGATGTGTCTCCCAATGTTGTAACCGTAGAGTCGAGATGTATGAGAAGTATGATGTGAATGGGTACCGCTTCCATACAGAGTTTCACCAGAACAGTCGGTATAATGCAAAGACTATAAATACCGGGGTCTTCACAAAGGAGCCGGTGAATTTGATTACTACGGAAGATTACATAACGTATACGAGCTGACGTTCGATAACACGAACATAGAACTCAAGCTCGTTGTGTTCAAATGCCACTGGTTCGACCCTGTGGATGGACTTAAAAGTACCCCTTCCATTGGGTTAGTTGAAGTTAAGCCTTCAACCACCTACCATGGATCCGATGTCTTTGTTGTGGCTCACCAAGCTAGGCAAGTTTATTATTTGCCCTACCCATGCAAGAAAGAGGGACTCATTGGCTGGGAAGTCGTGATCCATGTATCGCCACATGGTAAGCTACCCATGCCCTCGGAAGACGATTACAACAACATTGACCCTAAAACATACGAGGGGATTTTCTATCAAGAGGAACAAACCTTTGGGGACTTTGGCATACAAGGTCTTGAGGACCGCGAGGACAATGCACAGACAGGTGGTGAGTTAGTGGTGGATGTAAAGGACATAGATATGCTCAACAAGTTACATTGTGATGACGATGATGAGCCTCCACCGTGCGATGAGGTTCCAACTTAATTACACACGTGATAGTGATGATGAGAACCCAAGACTTAATTATGAGACTGATGATTCGGGTGAGGGTCTTTTATGTCCTTATGCGTATTTACTTTTCAACATGCTTAGTCTTTCAACATGCTTTTTCTTAATTGCATTACATCTTTATTCTTATTTTCTACATTTTATTATGTCTTTATTATGCTTAGTATTTATTTTTTCAACATGCTTATTAATTATTTACCCTTTCTCAATGCAGGTGATTGACCAAGATGAGCCAAGGCAAGGAATCATCGGCCTCACATATCGGTACCTCGAGCTCTCAGGAGATGTAGGATGTGTCCGGGTGTGTCTGTATGAATGTTTGGATAAATTCGAACTATGTTTGTGTCATTTGGAGTTTGTATGAATGTTTGTATGAATTCGAATTGTGTTTGAGTCATTTGGAATTTGTACGATGGTTTGGATTATATATGTGATGTTTTAAAATTTGTGCAATTTTAATTGTATTTAAAATGTGCTAGAAACCAGCAGAACCAATTTGCAGTAACTAACAAATTATGGTCACCCATACGCCAACGGCATTGCCGTCGGCGTAGGATCCCGGCCGGACGCACAGGATGCTGCCACGTCGCCCGAAGCGGACCATATGGTCACCCATACGCCGACAGCAAATCCCGTCGGCGTAGGTCATCTCCCAGGCGCCCAGGAAGCGGCCACGTGGCGCTCAGAGGCCGACGGCAATGCCGTCGGCGTATGTTGAGCTAACAGAAACGTGGGGATGCCGTCTTGTGGGGCCCACCAGAGCGTACGCCGACGGCCGCCGCAGACGCCGACGGCAGTTTGGGTACGCCGACAGTTCGAGACGCCGACGGCGAGATGCTGACGGTCGCCGTTGGCGTATGTATACGCCGACGGCATTCGTGCATACGCCGACGGCGTCCGGACGTCGGCGTCTTGGTCGATTCCTGTAGTGAAAGAGTGGCAGGGTGACATATGTAAAGCTGTTCAGTCCATAGTCCACACTCCACGGCGTTAAAAACGAGACCAACTAGAACTAGCACTTGGTGGCATATTTTTATAGACGAAGTGCTCTTAGTGAGAATTTCAGGAAATTCGTCCCCAATGGGGATCGAACTTAGATCGCAGGGTACGCACCGCGACAACTACCACTAGGCTTCTGCCTCGTTCTCCGCGACGTTTAGTGCACACAACATTTTAGCCAATAGTCGAAAATTATCATGAAACACAATCCTTGGTATTCTACTGATCCAATGTATTGAAGTGAAAAGTGTTAGGAAATATAGCAGTAGCGTTTCTAGAACAATATCTGTAAACCGAATGCTGTTGTATAAAGCATATCGGAGCCCTTTCTTGGCTGTCAAGTTGGTCTCCAACCGACCTCTCCTGTAATCGTGCTTGTAACAAACTCTGCCTATTGTGGCACCTATATTAACACGCAGGCATACCGAGGCCAAGGTATCGCTTCCCACAACAATTCTTATAAAAAGTTCACGAACCAAGTATGATGTCCGATGAAAGAAAAATATTCTAAGATATAGAGGCTGTTTGGATTGTGGCCGGGAGTTACCATGCCAAAATTTTGGCGTTGACCCGTGGCCCAGCGTAGCGTTTGGATCAAAGCCCAACAATCAAAACCACGCCAAAATATTGGTCGCTATGTTCAATTCTGCGCCCACACGCTGGCGAAACTGAGGCGGGCTAATCCTGCGCCAAAATATTGGCACGCCCTCGATTTGGCGGGGCGCCCGTAGGCAGAAACCAAACAGGCCCATAAAGACGAGCTAACACTGACGAATCATGCTTCAGGAAGACACAATGTAAATGTCGTTTAACACTTAGATAATCAAATATATGCGTGGGCCTCCATAATGCAGCAACCCTTGCAAACGCAATAATTTTTGTCCATAGTCATAATCAACAATCCATAAGGAACTGAAAAATGAGAGTTGCATGAATTCCATTATGTTTTTGTTTGCCATAATCAATGGAACGTAGCTGAACATGAAGTTCTGAGTATAGTTGTACAACTAATAAACTGTAACTTTCCTGCTACAAGAGAATCCGCAACCACCACCGTCCTTGGCCGTAGACTTGTTCTTCACCTCAAAATTTTTATTGCAAATCTTTCTCGTGTTCCCATGCCAGGTAAGTGTTTTAGCTAGATGAACATGAAGCGAGCCCAGCCATTGCATTGTAGTCCCGACAGCCTTGCGATCATTGCATTATCTCGTGAGCCATATACCGCTCATTTTTAACGAAACTGGACGGTAAAAAACATGAAGATGAGCCGTTGGGTACATGCGGTGCAGGAGAGGAAGCTTTTAGCTGAAGTCAACGGTTGACACACTTGAGGACGTACCACCATGGCGGGAACCAAAAGCGGCGGCATGCAGTGCCGACTGCCGGTAAACTGCAACTATATTGCAATCACGAGGGTGGAGTGAGCTGAATTATTTGGTGAGACGCAGACGCCACGCCAGACAGGAGGTTCACAAGGACATGTTGGATTTTTTTTTCCTTTCTGCGAATGGTAAAATATATGCATTAACCGTGAGGTTTACAATCGTTTAGGCATAGAGGGGATATCAGCTGGTCCTGCCCCTAACCACACAGCAGTAGTAGAAGGTCGGATCCTACGTATTTCTTTTTCAAGGATATGCCATGAAATAATATCAGGGTTAATAAAAGAAGGGCCAAGAGGCCAAGATTATATATATTTTTGACCGGCACTACGGCGGGCCAAAGGCCAACCTGAACAACTTTATATAATTAACAGCGTATCATACAGGGCTGATTACAAAAGCGGGGGGAGGAGTCGGAGAAGAAAAGAGAAAGCAAGGGTTCAAGGAGGTTCAAACGTGGAGCACCATAAAATTAGGCGATCAGCAATAGCTGCTGATTTACAACGATTAACCCAAAGCTTGATATCATCAAGACACCTTCGGTGACCACATGGATTGGCTCATCCCTATTATGGAAGATTACGGCATTACGACGCTTCCAAATGTTCCAGGAGAGCGCCGTACAAATAGTCGCTTCTTCGAAGGTGCGACTGCGGACGTTCCACAGTGCAGCAACATTGTCGACATCGAGGTGGGCGTCCTGCGGGAAGAAGAAGCTCCACACTTGGCGAGCCCGTGGCAGCCGACGAGGAGGTGGTCAACATCTTCAGCTTGATCACAGGAGGGGCAAGCTGGAGACCCCCCAGCTGGTGGCGAAAACGGCATTCATTTGTGGGTAGGCGACGGCGGCGAGTTAACCAATTGAAGATCTTGCAGTTCAGGGGCGCGGCGTTGCGTCAAACCTTAGTTGCTTGATCATCAGTCTGTAGCTGCCTGAAAAAGTTAGCATAGAAACTTCTATTCGAAAGGCACTTGTGCGAGTATCGACAAAGGCGAGTGTCCTGACTATTAGGAGACTAGGTGCACACTCACATTAAGGCGAGTGGAGTGGGAAAAGAGTGCAGGGAAGCGAGTTGCAAGAGGCGCAGTATCAAGCCAAACATCGGTCCAGAAGGCGCTGCTGTGCCCATTGCCCACGGAGACCGAGGAGTGGAGGCGAAAGGCAGGTAGGCAGGAGGCGATGTCTTTCCAGATGGGTGTATCTAGATGGTGTGTGTCGCCCAGGTCACGCCCGCAGACCAGCCATAAAACCGGCGGAACCAACTGACCCAAGGGACATCAGAGGAGGAGTGAATCTTTGTGAGAAACTTAGAGAGAAGAGCATAATTTTGGTTAGCGATAGAAAGGACCCCAAGTCCCCAAGGTGCTTAGGCTTGCAAACCTCCTCCCAGGCAACTTTGCAGTGCCCACCGGAGCAGGATTCCTCCCCAGTCCAAAGAAAGGCCCTGCGGCGCTTATCCATGGCCTCAATCACGCCGACCGGGAGAAGTCCTGCGCTCATGGCATGTGCTACCTTGGCTGTGAGGACTGAATTGACAAGGAGCAGACGGCCTCCAATAGGCAAAGACCGCCCTCTCCAGCCAGACAGCTGAAGGTCACATTTGGCTATGACAGGAGCAAAGTCAGAGAGCTTGAACTTGTGTGTGGAGAGTGGCAAGCCAAGGTAGGTTTGTGGGAAGGACGAGATTGAGCAGCCAAAAGCTGCGGCCATGTCCAAAGCCATGGAGGAGGTTGTTTTAATAGGAACGAAGGTGCTTTTGTGAAAGTTGATATCTAGTCCAGTGGCCTCAGAGAAGGTATCAAGGAGGGATTTTAGGTTGGAAACATGTTGGGGGTCGGCGCGAATGATGATGGGAGTGTCATCGGCGTATTGCAGAACGGGACAAGGAAGGTCATCAACAAGGGGATGAAGGAGAAGGCCTTCACGGGAGGCGTGGAGAATGAGCTGTTGCAAGACATCTGCGACAATGTCAAAGAGGAAAGGGGATAGGGGGTCACCTTGTCTCAGTCCCTTGCGGCACTGGATCCAAGTACCCGGAATGTTGTTGAGAAGAACAGGCGTTTGACTAGAGGTGCTGATGAGCCAGATCCAAGCTCGCCAAAGTTCGGGGAGGCCTGTAGCAAGCAGGATTCGGTCGAGAGCATCCCAGCTAATGGAGTCGAAAGCTTTCCTAAAGTCAAGTTTGAATACCGCAGCTGGAGCCGATCTCTTGTTACAGGCTTGAACAATGTCGGCGGCATAGACAAAGTTTTCCGCAATGGAGCGGCCAGAGATAAACCCAGTCTGGTCTGGGTGGACCAGATAGGGAAGGAGGGACGTAAACGAACGGTGAGACACTTGGTGATAATTTTGAGGCTGAAGTTTTGGAGGGAAATGGGTCGGAAGTTGTCTGGCTTGTTTGCACCCGCCTTTTTGGGGAGGAGGATGATGTATGATTTATTGATGGGTCGAAGGTCACAATTCAGCGAGTGGAAATCATGAAGGGAGTCGAGCAAAGCGTGTTTGACAAGGTTCCAGTGACGCTTGTAGAAGGCAGGCCCTGATGACCCACAAGTATAGGGGGTGTATCGCAGTACTTTCGATAAATAAGAGTGTCGAACCCAACGAGGAGCAGAAGGTGCTGGCAAGTAGTTTTGATCAAGAATTCACTGTAAAAGCTAGCAGACAGGTTTTCAGTAGTATTCGAAACAGCAGGTAAAAACAGTGCAAGTAAATAAACGAGCGCGGCAACAAATGCAGCGAGTGGCCCAATCCTTTTGAGTGCAAAGGACAAGCCGAGTGTGTTACTTATAAGAGACAAATGTTCCTGAGGACACATGGGAATTTCGTCAAGTGCTTTCGCTTCGTGCAACTGGTTAATCTTCATTGTTTTGATAAGTGTTGTGTGGGTGAATCTATGCTAACGCACCGCCCTTCCTAGGACTAATACGCACTTGTGATTATACCCCCTGCAAGCATCCGCGAATGCAGAAAAGTAATTAAGATAAATCTAACCACAGCTTTAAACTCTGAGACCCTACGCTCCCTCGTGCACTATCTTACTAACGGGGGTTCAGGTTTCTGTCACTCCGGCAACCCCTCAACTAGCAAGCTAGGTACACGATGCATTCCCCTAGGCCCATAAAGGTGAAGTGTCATGTAGTCGACGTTCACATGACACCACTAGAAGAATGACACCACAACTTAAATATCAAACCATTAAATATTAACGCAGCATTATTTCACTACTAACAACATGACTTCCCCATGTCCTCAAGAACTACAAACTACTCACAAGACATCATATGGATCATGATCAGAGATGATATGGCAATGAATAACAATCTGGACATGAACACTAATCCACCAAACAAACTCAATAGCATCAATAACAAGGAGTAATCAACACCGGGAGAGTCTCCCCAATGAACTAGACAAGGTACAGCCCTAGATGTTACAGCAAGATGGATGTGGAGTCGGTGGAGATGATGGTGATGGCGCAGTGGATGGTGGTGATGATGATCCCGATGAAGTCCAGCGTGATGACGATGACGATGGCGATGATTTCCCCTCTCCGGGAGGGAATTTCCCCGGCAGGATCTCCCTGCCAGAGAGCTCTTTCTCTCTCGGTGGTTTCCGTCCCGTGGAGGCGGCGGAATATTTCGTGGACGTACCCCCCGTGCTTAGGTTTTCGGGAGGCAGATATACGCGAAGAGGCAACCTGGGGGGTGGACCCAGGTGGCCACGCCATAGCTGGGCGCGGCCCACAGGCCAGCCGCGCCCAGGTGTGGCGTGGGGCCCACCTGGCCCACCTGGCTGCCTCCTTTTGGCTGCCTCCGGCATCTGACATTATAAGACCCCCAGAATTGGTTTCGTGATTTTTGGAGTTCCGCTGATATGTGACTTGACGACGCTTTTTCCAGCAGAAACCTGACTCCGGAAGGATAATTCCCAATAATCATCAAACATGCAAAATAAGGCAAAATAACATAAGTATCATGTATTAATATGAAATATAAGGATAGATAATGACAAATTATGATATAAAATAGTGATGCAAAATGGACGTATCAACTCCCCCCAAGCTTAGACTCGCTTGTCCCCAAGCGAAAACTGAGCTCAGTAAACAAGTCCACATGTTTATGGAGTGAAGTGTCGATAATAAAGAATACGGACAAGAAGCATCAGTATTTACTCAGCTAAACAAGTCATTTTAAACAGCAGTCTCTACACATTCTACTTAACTTGGAACAAGTAATGGAACAACCACAAATAAAGGTACATTAAGCAAACCAATTGGATGTGGCAAACTGTGTTCTTGGTCAGAGAACAATCAACATTCTAACTTATCTTTCAAGAAGAGTCTTTATACTAGAGCTATATTGCAGAAATAGAGTTGCTCAATCATCACTGTTCCTTTCACATTCCAAAGAAAACTGTCAAAGTCATATTCTCAAAGATAAAACTTCATGTGCTCAAGCAAAGTAGACAAAACATGATAGGAAATATTATGAACTATAAATGATTGTATCTATAACAATTCGAGTGCTTGCTCGGGATAGAGGGAATAGGTTTACTGACTCAACAATAAATAAATGATAGGCCCTTCGCAGAGGGAAGCAGGGATTAAAACGTGTGCTAGAGCTTTTTAGTTCCCGAAGGCATAGAGAGTGTAAAAATATTGCTTTGAGAGGTGTATGCTATTGGTCAACAAATCAGTGGTAGAATCCTTGTCATCTTCCATACTAATTAACTTTTAGAGCGGTTCCGAGAGTTTATAGAACTGCACTTGTAACAAGCACTTATTGATGACACTCCTCCCAACCATTTCTTTCCACAAACCATGGCTTGACCGAATCCTCGGTTGCCGACCAACAATCACCGTGGAGGAGTGTCTATTTATTTATTTATAGGGTGGACTAACCAGCTCTTTTAATGCAAAATAAAAGGTGGAGAAGCAGATGAAGCTGCCAATCCTTGTAAATCAGTTAGCATGGAAGATGACACATCTGCTACCACGTCCTTATGAGCTTGGTGAACAGTGACACAAAAAGGGATATAATAATAGTTTTGAATAGTTAAAGGTAGCACACGAGAAAATGTACTTGGAGTAGTGCGAACACTACATGATAGGTAGTTATGGTGGACACGAATGGAGTGCTTTGGTTCAGGGTTTTGGATGCACGAGAAGTATCTCCTCTCAGTACAAGGTTTTAGGCTAGCAAGGTTTAGTAGCAAGCACAAGAATTGAGAGAGACAAACACTTATAGATCTAATAGAACAACCATGCTATCTACTTTGTGGGCACAAAACACTTTAATTCAAGAATAATAAACTCATTGGCCAACAAAGAGGAAAACAATAGGGATAATGTTATTGCAACCAGTTCCCTCTTTTCTACTTAAGTGTAAAAAGTATTGATACTACTGACCAGTCTAAGTTTGCCACAACCAACTAAATTTACTTGCTGCACCCAAAGTGATGCCAATACTAATGTAACAAGATCAGCATATGACAAAGGACTTGCTGGCTAAAATAAAGTGTGCAGAAAGTAAAGATAAAGCTTCTCATTAATATTCCATCACAATAAACCTCACACCAACGGATACAACGATAACCAACTAAGGAGTGATACTCCACATTGCAAACTATCTCATATGATAACTTCTCTACTCATGGTACTAAGCAAAAATATAAAGATAAAGATAAAGATAAAGATGGTGATACTGAAAACACCCCCCCAAGCTTGAAACAAGCTGGGAGTGTGTTGTTACCCATGGTGAATTACTCCCTTGGCGGTGATGGTGGTACGACAGTAATAGGTGTTAAGAACCGTGCGAGCATTTGGCGAAGCCGATTGTTCTCTTCTTGAAGAATTTCCACTTCCGCCCTAAGGACTCGATATTGTTCGCAAAATTGATCCGTGACCCTTATTGCTTCAGTAGCCGCAGGGAAGGCGCTCAGGTCCGGAACTGCTGGAACTGCTCCCTGCATATTATGAGAAAAAGCACGTTGAAGGTTAACAGATCCCACAAAGGTAGGATTGCTGGGCCCATCGCCTCTTGTAGCTTGTCCTCCTTGATTGCGGCGCTGAGCCGTCCTGATCTCTTCTCTAACACTTCGATCCATGTCGGCCCTCCTAGCTGCAACTTCTTCATCGGTTGTCCAACCAGCGGCGTTCCACTGGTTCACATCCCTCTCAAGTTCACGCCGGCGCCTGGCTGCGTAGTCCTCCGCACAAGAGCCTTGAGACGACATGTCTAATACCAAAGGAACCTGCCAGAAACAGTTCGAAAAGAAACGCGACGAAAACACGAGATACGGACCTCGGGAGATCCGGGTAAATATATAGCGGAAAATAACGCGTGAAAAGGAAGGCACAGGGCGAAGCGGAGTCGGAGGGGGTCTCCGAGGCGACCACGCCATAGCTGGGCGCGGCCCAGGTGGGGCCCGCGCCCTGCTGTGGCGTGGTGCCCTCGGGCACCTCCTCCGGCACTTATTCGTCTTGATATTTCCAAAATTGTATAAATATAACTAATATAAAAGTTTCGAAGTAAAACGCGGACTTTTTCTTACCGAAACTCATACCTACTTCAAATCAGACTCTGCAGTTTCCTGTTTCTGAGTTTTAATAAATTCCTCCGGAGATACCATTTGAATAATATCAACATTTTCATTATAAGATTCTCCAGAAATATAATGTTTAAGTCTCTGCCCATTAACAACTTGAGGTTTGTCACCGTCAAGTGAATTAATTTTTATTGCACCAGAACGATAAACTTCTTCCACAATGTAAGGTCCTTCCCATTTTGAGAGTAATTTTCCTGCAAAAAATCTGAGACGAGACCTATACAATAAAACTTTATCACCTATGCAAAATTCTCTTTTTAAAATTCTCTTGTCATGCCATCTCTTAACTTTCTCTTTGAAAAGTTTAGCATTTTCATATGCTTCACTTCTCCATTCATCTAGAGAGCTTAACTCTAGCAACCTTTTCTCACCAGCTAATTTGAAATCTCTATTAAGCTCTTTGATTGCCCAATAGGCCTTGTGTTCTAATTCTAGAGGTAAATGACAAGCTTTTCCATAAACCATTTTATAAGGAGACATGCCCATAGGATTTTTATATGCTGTTCTATAAGCCCACAAAGCATCATTAAGCTTTCTAGCCCAATTCTTTCTAGACCTATTGACAGTCTTTTGCAAAATCAACTTAATTTCTCTATTTGATAACTCTACTTGACCACTAGTTTGAGGATGATACGGTGAAGCAATTCTGTGATTGACACCATATTTAGCAAGAGTTTTTCTAAAACCACCATGAATAAAGTGTGAACCACCATCAGTCATGAGATATCTAGGCACACCAAACCTCGAGAAAATAACATCCTTAAGCATTTTTAAGGAAGTCTTACCATCAGCACTAGAGGTTGGTATAGCCTCTACCCACTTAGTAACATAATCAACAGCAACTAGAATATGAGTATAACCATCTGAAGCGGGAAAAGGACCCATAAAGTCAAATCCCCAACAATCAAAAGGTTCAATAACAAGAGAATAATTCATAGGCATCTCATTACGTCTACTAATATTCCCAACTCTCTGACATTGATCACAGGTCAAAACAAATTTTCTTGCATCTTTAAAAAGAGTAGGCCAATAAAAACCTGATTGTAGAACCTTTTGTGCAGTTCTATCTCCGGCGTGATGTCCTCCATAAGCACTACCATGGCATTTATCCAATATTTCCTTCTGCTCATGCTCTGGAACACATCTTCTCATAATACCATCAACTCCTTCTCTATATAAATGTGGGTCATCCCAAAAATAATGCCTCAAGTCACAGAAGAATTTCCTCCTTTGCTGATAAGTAAAAGTTGGAGGCAAATACTTGGCAACAATAAAGTTAGCATAATCAGCATACCAGGGACAATCATTCGAATTTACCTTTATAGAAGCCAACTGCTCATTTCGAAAATTGTCATCAACAGGAATAGGATCATGCATTATATTTTCTAATCTAGACAGATTATCAGCAACAGGATTTTCAGCACCTTTTCTATCAACAATATGCAAATCGAACTCTTGTAACAGGAGAACCCATCTAATAAGTCTAGGCTTAGCATCCTTCTTATCCATAAGGTATTTAATAGCAGCATGATCAGTATGAATAGTTACCTTAGAATCAACAATATAAGGTCTAAACTTATCACAAGCAAACACTACTGCTAAAAATTCCTTCTCAGTAGTAGCATAATTCTTTTGAGCTGCATCAAGAGTCTTACTAGCATAATGAATAACATTTAACTTTTTATCTACTCGCTGTCCTAAAACAGCACCTACAGCAAAATCACTAGCATCACACATAATTTCAAATGGTAAAGTCCAGTCTGGTGGTTGAACAATAGGAGCAGTTATTAAAGCCTTCTTCAAAATTTCGAATGCCTCTTTACACTCGTCATCAAAAACAAATGGAACATCCTTTTGAAGAAGATTGGTAAGTGGCTTTGAAATTTTAGAGAAATCTTTAATAAACCTTCTATAAAAACCAGCATGACCAAGAACACTACGAATACCTTTCACATCTCGGGGGCATGGCATTTTCTCAATTGCTTCCACTTTAGCTCTATCAACTTCAATACCTCTTTCAGAAATTTTATGCCCAAGAACAATGCCTTCATTAACCATAAAATGGCATTTCTCCCAATTAAGAACAAGATTGGTTTCTTCACATCTCTGCAAAACTTTGTCAAGATTGTGCAAACAGTTATCAAAAGAAGTTCCATAGACGGAGAAATCGTCCATGAAGACTTCCACAATTTCTTCACAAAAACCGTGAAAAATAGCAGACATGCATCTCTGAAAAGTAGCAGGAGCATTACATAAACCAAAAGGCATACGTCTATAAGCATAAGTACCATAAGGACAGGTAAAAGTGGTTTTCTCCTGATCTTCCTTTCTAACAGCTATTTGGGAAAAACCAGAATAACCATCAAGGAAACAAAAATGAGTTTTCTTAGACAACCTTTCTAACATCTGATCAATAAAAGGCAAAGGATAATGATCTTTCTTAGTAACCTTATTGACCTTACGAAAATCAATGCACATTCTATAACCAACTACAACTCTCTGAGGAATAAGCTCATCATTTTCATTAGGCACAACAGTTATTCCTCCTTTCTTAGGAACACAATGAACAGGACTAACCCATCTACTATCAGCAATAGGATAAATTATACCTGCTTCAAGAAGTTTTAATACCTCATTTCTTACCACTTCCTTCATCTTAGGAATTAAACGACGTTGATGCTCAACAACAGGCTTGGCATCAGGCTCAATATTAATAGCATGCTGACATATAGCAGGAGAAATCCCTTTTAAATCATCAAGAGTATAGCCCATTGCGCCTCTATGTTTCTTCAGAACTTGCAATAATTTTGCTTCTTCATCTCCTGAAAGTTTAGAACTAATAATAACAGGATATATTTTCTTATCATCAATATGAACATACTTAAGATTATCAGGTAAAGGCTTAAGATCAAAAACAGGGTCTTCTTTAGGAGGGGGCGCAATTCCCAGGTCCTCCACAGGTAAATCATGCCTAAGCATTTGAGGTTGACGCAGAAAGATGTCGTCAATCTCCCTTCTTTCTTCTGCAAAAACTTCACTTTCGTGGTCTTCCAAAAATTGCTGCAAAGCATTGTTAGGACCAACAGCAATAGAAGCAAGCTGTTCAACTTGAAAGTTCTCATTAGGCATTTCAGGTTCATAATGATTCTTAGCAAATTTTGAAAAATTAAACTCATAAGACTCTCCATCGAATCTAGTAAATTTTTCTCTTTTTGACAGTCAATAATAGCACCACAAGTATTCAGGAAAGGTCTACCAAAAATAATAGGACAAGAGTCACTAGCAGCAGAACCGAGAACTAAGAAATCAGCAGGGTATTTAGTCTTACCACATAAAACTTCAACATCTCTGACAATGCCAACTGGACAGATAGTTTCCCTATTAGCAAGCTGAATAACCACATCAATATCTTCCAATTCGCAAGGATCAATTTCCTTCCTGATTTCCTTGTAGAGAGCATAAGGGATAGCGCTGGAACTAGCACCAATATCACAGAGACCATAATAACAATGCTCACCTATTTTAACAGAAAGCACAGGAACACTAGGCTTTCGAGCTCTTTTAGGATGTGTAACCATGTTAGAAGCTTCTTCACAAAACACAATATGACCTCCTTCTACATTTTCAGTTACAAGTTCCTTAACCATAGCTACTTCATGTTCTACACTAATTTGCTCATCAGGTTCCCTAGGTTTACGTTCACTTTTGCTAACCACACTAGCCAAAATAGAGTGTTCTTTTACTTTAACAGGAAAAGGTATTTTTTCAATATAGGGTTCTGGTATAATGCGATCAACAGTTTGAACTTCAACATTTTTAGCAAGAGCAAAATTAGCATTATCTTCATAAGGTTCATGATACTTTTCCCAACCTTGTCTAGGAATATCGAGATACGAGGCAAAGGCCTTAAAGTAATTAACAACAACTTGAGAATCAAGACCATAAGTAGCATTAAAATTACGAAAACTATCAGTCTCCATAAAGGATTTAATGCATTCGAAATCATAATTTATACCTGACTCCCTACCTTTGTCGTTCTCCCATCCTTCAGTATTTTCCTGGATACGATCAAGAAGATCCCATTTATCTTCATCCTTCATACGAGTGAATGACCAAGAACAAGAAGTGTCCAATAAATCTTTATCATGATAGGAAAGTCTTGCATAAAAGTTATTGATGACAATATTACTTGGAATCCCATGAACAGGGCATTTGAGCATTAATAATTTCAATCTCCCCCAAGCTTGGGCAATACTTTCTCCCTCATAAGGCCAAAAAGTGAATATAGAATTCCGATCCTTATGAATCTCACTTGGAGGATAAAACTTGTAATAAAAGAGAGGGACAATTTCAGCCCAGCTCAATGAAGGACCATTCTTCAGCAGACTATACCATTCAGCAGCTCTGCCATCCAGCGACAGAGTAAATAATTTCCTTTTAATAATGTCCATCGAAATACCTGCACACTTGAACAAACCGCATAGTTCATGTATATAAAGCAAATGATTACCAGGATGAACAGTTCCATCATAGCGGTTATCCATAATACGTCCAACAATTTTCGTAGGTATTTTAAATGGAACAATCTCAGCAGATGGAGGATCATCTACTACCGTAGCAGTGGTAGTAGTCCTCCCAAACAGCGAACCAAATGGATTTGACTCCATAACAGTCATTACAGTAAATAATTTCCTTACCAATTTCCTTACCAATAGCGCTTCACTCCCCGGCAACGGCGCCAGAAAATAGTCTTGATGACCCACAAGTATAGGGGGTGTATCGCAGTACTTTCGATAAATAAGAGTGTCGAACCCAACGAGGAGCAGAAGGTGCTGGCAAGTAGTTTTGATCAAGAATTCACTGTAAAAGCTAGCAGACAGGTTTTCAGTAGTATTCGAAACAGCAGGTAAAAACAGTGCAAGTAAATAAACGAGCGCGGCAACAAATGCAGCGAGTGGCCCAATCCTTTTGAGTGCAAAGGACAAGCCGAGTGTGTTACTTATAAGAGACAAATGTTCCTGAGGACACATGGGAATTTCGTCAAGTGCTTTCGCTTCGTGCAACTGGTTAATCTTCATTGTTTTGATAAGTGTTGTGTGGGTGAATCTATGCTAACGCACCGCCCTTCCTAGGACTAATACGCACTTGTGATTATACCCCCTGCAAGCATCCGCGAATGCAGAAAAGTAATTAAGATAAATCTAACCACAGCTTTAAACTCTGAGACCCTACGCTCCCTCGTGCACTATCTTACTAACGGGGGTTCAGGTTTCTGTCACTCCGGCAACCCCTCAACTAGCAAGCTAGGTACACGATGCATTCCCCTAGGCCCATAAAGGTGAAGTGTCATGTAGTCGACGTTCACATGACACCACTAGAAGAATGACACCACAACTTAAATATCAAACCATTAAATATTAACGCAGCATTATTTCACTACTAACAACATGACTTCCCCATGTCCTCAAGAACTACAAACTACTCACAAGACATCATATGGATCATGATCAGAGATGATATGGCAATGAATAACAATCTGGACATGAACACTAATCCACCAAACAAACTCAATAGCATCAATAACAAGGAGTAATCAACACCGGGAGAGTCTCCCCAATGAACTAGACAAGGTACAGCCCTAGATGTTACAGCAAGATGGATGTGGAGTCGGTGGAGATGATGGTGATGGCGCAGTGGATGGTGGTGATGATGATCCCGATGAAGTCCAGCGTGATGACGATGACGATGGCGATGATTTCCCCTCTCCGGGAGGGAATTTCCCCGGCAGGATCTCCCTGCCAGAGAGCTCTTTCTCTCTCGGTGGTTTCCGTCCCGTGGAGGCGGCGGAATATTTCGTGGACGTACCCCCCGTGCTTAGGTTTTCGGGAGGCAGATATACGCGAAGAGGCAACCTGGGGGGTGGACCCAGGTGGCCACGCCATAGCTGGGCGCGGCCCACAGGCCAGCCGCGCCCAGGTGTGGCGTGGGGCCCACCTGGCCCACCTGGCTGCCTCCTTTTGGCTGCCTCCGGCATCTGACATTATAAGACCCCCAGAATTGGTTTCGTGATTTTTGGAGTTCCGCTGATATGTTGACTTGACGACGCTTTTTCCAGCAGAAACCTGACTCCGGAAGGATAATTCCCAATAATCATCAAACATGCAAAATAAGGCAAAATAACATAAGTATCATGTATTAATATGAAATATAAGGATAGATAATGACAAATTATGATATAAAATAGTGATGCAAAATGGACGTATCAGGCCCAAATCCGTCAGGCCCAGGGCTGGAGTTGTCTTTAAGGGAGAGAACCACCGCCTTAACCTCCTCAAGAGTGAAAGGCTGGATGAGGGAGTCAGCTTGAGAGGCGGTGAGAGCCGTGGAAGCAAGGAGGGCGGGCAGCGGTAAGTTGTCAGAGACCAACCGGGACACTCCAAGCAGTTGCTTGAAGAAGCGGTGCAGAATTTGCGCCTTGGCTTGGTGCGAGAAAAGAGGGTCACCATCCTCATTTTCCAACACTTTGATCTGATTTTTCCGAAGCCGACCTGAGGCACAAAGGTGAAAATATTTCGTGTTTTCATCCCCAAGGGTACAATGCCGAATTTTTGCGCGTTGTCTCCAGTATGTGGCCTTCGCCGAATTGAGTCGGCTTAGGGAGTTTCTGGCCAGGTGGCGCAGTGCAGTCTCCAAGGGAGAGAGTAGGAGAGATTCCTCAAGACGGTCTAGTAAGGAGATAACCGTACGGCAATTGGAGAGCTGGATAGTGGGCAAGCGTCTCGCACGAGCCCAAGCTTGGGCAGCAGAGCGAACACGCTTGAGTCACAGGTTAAGAAGGCCAATATTTTTGGGAGAGTGGTTCGAGGAGGTGACGTTGTTTCAATTGGTTTCAACAAGCGTCGAGAAGGAGGCATTGGACAACCAGGAGTTCTCCAATCGGAAAATGTTGCTGCGAGGGGCCTTGGAGGAGGCCTCGACGTGGAGGGGTACATGATCCGAGGTAGGGCGGACGGAGGAGGTGAGAGTGGAGTCTGGAAGGGTAAAGCTCCAATCCGTGTTGACTAACAAGCGGTCAAGCCGAGCTAAGATTGGGGGGGGGGGGGGGGGTCCTGGTTGTTAGTCCAGGTAAACTGCCTATCCAGAAGAGGGATTTCGAGGAGGGCGCTCCCATTGATGAAGTCATTAAACAAGGTAGCCTCGGCTAGATTGAAGTTATCGTTGGATTTGTCTCGCGGCCCCCTAATGAGATTGAAGTCTCCAACAAGGGCGACCGGTCCAGAGAGAGTAGAGAGCACGGCGGTGAGAGAGTCAAGGAACTGCTCCTTCTGGTCGTGAGTACAGGGGCCGTAGACATTGATGATGGAGAAGGAGAGGTTGTCGGAACGGAAGGAGAAGGTGGTGGTAACAGAGAACTCGTCGACCGTGTGGTACGTAAGGTCTAACAAGCGAGCGTCCCAGGCCGTGACGATACCACCCGAGGCACCTAGCGATGGCTTGAAAACAAAAGAACGCAAAGAAGGTGGGAGAAAGGAGGAGGCGAAGAAGGAGGCCAAGATTATATCGCGGGCTGGCACAGACGCCGAGCGTGCACTCACGCTGCCAAACAGTTATAACTCGACACCTACTACTCGACAAACCTCCACAGCTCAGCCCCACCAATAATTTCTTACCATGCGTGTTAAATCATCACAAACTGACGTTTGCATCTTAAAAACTCCCGCAGCATATGAGTGCAATGCTTGTGCAGCAGACTTGAGCAACATATCATGCCCTCAAGTGTGGCCTCAAGTGTGGGTAAAGCGGACAATCCATCATCGACCAACAAGAACATAAATAGAGAAAGGTGATCACCATGTCATAGCCCTCGCAGCGGTACAAACAGATTCAAGAGGGCGCCATTAAATTTAACCACGTATCTCACTCTCACTGCGGAGACATGCTGCATAGTTGAGCAAAACCCAATTTTTGCATCATTTGCTTCAAGAATCCCTAGTCGACCCTCTCATATGCCTTTGAGAGATCTAGTTTGTATGTACAAAAATTATTTTTTAGTTCTTTTTCTTGTTGTATGAAGTGGAGACATTCAAAGGCTAGTAAGACAGTGTCCGAAAGTAAACGTCCTAGCAAAAATACACTCCCGTTCAAAAAAAATAAAATAAAAAATACACTTGCTCTTCTCGTATAATAACTCTCATAATTGATCTTAGACAGTTCACCAAAACTTTCCGAGACCACTTTGTAAACAACAATGTATAAGATTATTCGGTGAAAATCTATCATTTTTTGTTGTCTCCGATTGAGTGCGAGTCTAAATTTTCGTGTTAGTGATTATGGGCATTGCACATACACATTTTTTTGTCAATTAATACCATATATATTATAATAGCGAATAGTACATGGTAGAGATACATGAGCTGACTACAACGATTACAAAATAAACTAATTGCGCAAAAAAGACTGCCAAGCGCGGACCAAATATTTCCAGGCTATATGAACGCCGTTATTTATTTGGTTGTGCAAATGGGCCTTCTCGATTGGAAAATTTGGGGCCTTGCTTTTGGGTCTTCGCATGGAGCTAGGAAGATACAAGGGCAGATCAAAAAACAGAAGATGCATATCCAAGGCCCAGAATTAGAAGACGCTGGAAAATTAAAAACAGCAACCGGAATAGGACCGGGGTATTGAACCCGACGTGAATCGAACACGCAACCTTCTGATCTGGAGTCAGACGCGCTACCATTGCGCCACGGATCCGGCATTGATGCTTGCTCTTATATGCTGATAAAATAGCGTAGAGACGAGAGGTATCATTCTGGAGGTTCGCGTCTATCAGTCGAAGATTTTGATTTAACGCGAAACCTGATTTGCACATAGTGTGACGGAATTTGCTATATCTGCTGAGGTCAGTGATGCCTTCGAATATATTTGTACCTGTGATGGTGTGAAGTTGTGAACGTTTGCTTCTACCTTGCAATCTTGCAAATGCGTTGACTGTGTAATTTAGAGATTCACTTTTCACCAGATTTTTTCCCCATTTTTTTTGGCAGCAAAACCGGAGGTTCTTTCCGGCGAATCCATTGCCACCAGAGTTGGCATACGGTATAACTTATATAGCTGGGCCCAGTGGCGGACCCAGCAATATTTTAAATCCCGGGCAAACTATTAATATAAAGGGTTAATACGCTATTTTTTGTGTGCCCAATGACAGGATGATCGATTTGTGTGCGACACTGCGAGGGAGCCAGGCAGTGTTTTTTTTCCCTCGGAATGGGCATAGCCCAGCCTCTACATCATCAGAGCGATACACACATCCATTTTTATTTCATAATTTTAGTTTAAAAATGTCTATTACAACTCAAAGATAGCCCAAAGTTGCTACATGAATCAATCAAAAAAAAAGAACGCAACACGTCTACACATCTTGCAAATATGTAGCCAGACTGGTTGAAAATAGCTCAGACAATCGCCATCATTCGGATACATCCTGCATACATAAACTCTTGCTGCTCTGGTGGTAAAAGGAGGGACCACATATGGATCTAATATGTAGCCCGATGAACAACCTGCAAAAAGTGAGGAACTGCAACCTTGTTAAAAACCACATCATTTTTAAAATTTCACAGTGCCCCAAGTCTATGCGAATACGGGTTTTAGTATGTTTCTCCACCACATGTAACCAGTCACTAAACATATTAGCCACGCTCGTAGGCGGTGAAATGTTGAACTTAAAATGCAGGAGTCTATAAATATTACGAGTGAAAAAACAAGATATAAACAAGTCAGGCAGTGGTGGAGTGTGCGTACCAATTCACGGGAAGCTGGCGATAACCTCAGAAAGTTCAGATCAGCAGTTTCTTTCGAGTGGATTACAGCGACAAATCTCGTGAACCTTTTGATTTTGTTTCGGTGATAAGGACTTGTATTGCACGTGCTACTGTATTTATGTATGCCGTAAATTCATCGGCTAATACTGTATAGAAAATGAACTATCATGGATTCATCATTTTTGGGTAGTTGGGTACCTAGTAGATGATGCTATTCCTCCTCACGATCGCCACACTGCACAGCATAGATCAGCGGAAACCATGGCGAATTCAGCAAAACGAGCAGAACACCGGAGCATCTTCGCACCTCTCGCAACGTGAATGCCATGTTTAGTTCCTCATACCCCCTCTCGGTGTCTCGGATGACTAGCTGGTCATGTTCAAACTAGTTATCAATTTGATTAGTCTAAATCAAGTGGCGCGGCGAACAATAAGAAAACTCGGTTGGCCGGCGCTTTGGTTGATTTGATTGCTTGGTTAAATAGGAGACAGATGATGCATAGCCGGAGCCTCGATGGTCTCGCGTGATTCGATTCGGCCGTGATCTCCGGCGGCGGCGGCAGCCAGGTCGGTGATCTGCTCGCGACATCCCACGCAATGTAATGTATGATATTAGGGTCATCCAAATGTTTGGTCCATGTACCTTCGTACGCAACATGCCTTGCTGAAGCTCATTTCGATATATAGTACTACTGTAAAGATTACTAGCCTGTACTATCTCTTAGTACATAATTCAGTAAACTGTTATGTTTCAAGGAGAACAAATTAAAGAAAATCATCATCTGCAAACAGCATGTTCCCTATCGGCCCACAGATCGAACACACCACCACAATCGTACGTTGATGGCACTCTCGATCGGCCCACAGATTTAAATTTTCAATGCGTAGTTTAGTGAGTCAACCATTCAAAGTTTTAAATAGCCGGCTATAGCCGGGCTATCGGCTATAGCCTTTCGAGATGCTCGGGGCTACGGCTATGGCCTTCATAGGCTATAGCGATAATAGCCGCTAATAGTCCGGCTAAATTGATTTAGCTCCAATTTAGTCCCGATTTAGTCCCTTAGCCGCTAAAATTTCGGTAGAGGGGTCCAAAAAATTTGGACAAAAATTTGTCCGCTCTGCCATATATCAGAGCCATACTGATTTGGTGCTACTGAATGTTATAATATATGGACATAACTACGTCCAGTACTACTGGTTACTTATATCTCTTATGTGACTGTATTAATATGGTATGTATCAGTGAATTATTGATATATACGAATATATGGTACCTAAATTTTAAAAAATTATCATTATTAAGCAAAACGGCTATAAGGCCATAGCCCGCTATAGCCCGGCTATAGCCTTTCATAGCTTCTGAAAATTGATGGGCTAAATGCAATAGCCGGCTATTTTAAACTTTGAACCATTGTATTACTTGCCCCACGCGTTGCAGCTCCAAAGAAGAACATTGAAGGGCACCTAACACTCTACGTTAGCCCTTCGAGACGCGACTCTGAAGTATGATCACACGAGTGTCCATACCATGCGACCCCACTGCGAAGATGGGCAGGCAACCGGGAACAATCTGTCGTTTTGGTCATATGTGCTCAAATTAAGCCACCTTAAATTGGTTCTTAGTTATATATTCGGACAAAGCTGCAAATCCGTTGCTCAAGAGTCAACAACATCCTGCAATTGCAACGGCGTGTCGTACGTAAAATTTAAAATTTTGCATGTAAAGTGTGTCGCCCAGAAACTAAAGTCCTAAATCCGCCATCTCAAAATGTTGCTTTGCAACCTAGATGGAATGAGTGTAAAATCTGTTTTTTAGTATCCTCTCGTCGTGTAGATATTAAAGGTGGCATGTAAATTATATCATACTCCAATCATTACTAATATCTTTGACAATCCCTTAAGGAGTTTTAATTGTAATTTCATGACTTTAACTGTAGTCACAGCTGATGACTTCTGTTGGTCATGCCAACTTTCTAGAAATGATGTTTTTTTTTTGAGAAACACAGTACAGACGCTTACAAACACGCACGTACAGACACCCCTATGAACGCACGCACGCAAACCCTACCCCTATGAGCACCTCCGAGAGACTGGTCCGGCAGATCTTGAGGTTGACGAAGTCACCACGGACGCCTCGCTGTTGACGGGCACGCCACCTACCACTGAAAGCATAGCGCCGGTTAAATCCTGAAAAATCCAGGAAAATGCGATCACCCATGCCAAGTCTGGGACTTGAACCTGGGTGGGCCGGTTCCACCACAAGGAACCAAACCAGCTGAGCTAGGCTCAGTTCGCTAGAAATGATGTTTTTTATAAGGATAATATATTTTCATGTGCGAGTAATGATCTACTCAATCGAATGTTAAGGCAACTCCAACGATATCCCCCAAATGTTTTGCTTATGTCTGTTTGGTCAGGACGGCCAAACAGTCCCCAACGACACTCCCAAACAGACAGTTTGTCCACGGGCAGTCCGTTTGGGCCCAACCTTGTCCTAAGTTCGGGGTCGGTTTGGGGCTAAAGGAACTGTGTCCGTTGTGTGCTTGTCAGTCTCTCGTGTCGGTAGTTGATACGTCCAAAGCGTATCTATAATTTTTGATTGTTTCATGCTACTTTTATGCTTTTGACACTTGTTTTTATATTAAGTTTATGATTTATTTGGACTAACCTATTAATAGTTGCAAAAGTGCACAATGTTCTTGTTTTACACTTTGATGGGTAGGAATTATCAAAAATGCAAAAGGAAACATTGTCGGAGTCGAATTGTGACTTTCCTGAAATCTGTCTGCAAACTGTTTTCGGAGATTGTCACGTACAGGGCTGAAGACGACGTCAAATGGAAAACGTCTAGTCGCGAAAGTTATGTTAAATTTCCGCCAATCGTCGTGGACTAGTGGATCGTCCAAATCGGAGTTCGGACGCTCCAGATATTCCCGTTTTACTGAAGGCAAAATATCTGATTACGAAAATCTGAAAGATTATGACGTGATTGGCTCCAACTCTTACCAAACTTGGGGGTTTCGGCCAAGCCACGACTTTGGAGACTCATGGGCGCTGAGAGAAGACCCTAGGAAGCTTCTAAAGGTGCCCAAGAGCCCTTGGATCAAAGGGGTATGCATCAGAGGGCCAAAGATGATCGTCCCAGCTTATATAAGGAGAGGAAACCCTATTTTTTAGAGGAGCCACCCATTGTCACGATTTTGCAGCCACCAAGTTTCGCCTTCCCCATGGACCTCATCTTCATGGGGGGTGGGCTCCCTACAACACCAAGAAGCCATGGAGGAAGGGGGCTAAGGGGCGGCGCATCCCCTTGATGGCCGGCGGCGCAAGAGGAGCCCCCTGCGCCATCGCCGGCCGCCGGCGCCGCCCTGCGCTCCTCGCTGCCCTCTTCCTTGTCTTCACCGCCATCTCCATCGCCATCTCCATGTATCTACAGCGGTCCACTCTCTCACAAATCTCTGTAATCCCCTAAGTAAACACGGTGTTTTGATGGTACAATTGTTTCTAGATGACCTATACTATGTTTGCGTAGATCTTTTTGTCCTATGGTTGAATGGTTGAATATCTTTGGTTAATTCGAGTTGTATGTTGATATGGTACAGTCCTATGGTGACCATTATATTTATGCGCGCATGGATCATCATTATAGGGTTTGTAGTGCGTGTAGAGGAAGGGGAAAGTTCCACCGGAGCAGCAAGCACCGCTCGTCGGCGGCTCAGCACGCACCTCGTCGGCAACATAATTGAAAGTATAGAGATGATAATCTAGAGGGGGTGAATAGGTTTTACAAATTTTACCTTTCTTTTCACAAGTTTTTAGCTACGCAGATAAATAATGTGAGCCTAACAACTAAGTGATAAATCCCTATATGATATAATAATATACTTCAATCTCAATGTCCATCATAAAGATAAATACACAAATAAAGAGTTGGGAGAGAAATAACCAATACACACAGAGACGAAGATATAACCCCGGTGTTCGCTTCCTTGGGAGGAAATTACGTCATCATCGGAGAGATGCGGGATACCATGAAGGATACCGAACGCCACGAAGTTTCACATTCTTCTCCTTGATCCTCCCCCATGAAGTACAATACATATGGTAGGGGCTTAACTATTTTCTGGAAGTAACAACTTGATACTTTATAAAAAATCTTGCATTACAAAACAAAAGTTATGTTATAGGTTCTCTATCCTTTTTTGTATTTGTGACTATTTTCACAACAATTTCATAAAAAAGGTCAAAATCTCACACAATTAAATGACCATATAAGAGCCTTAATGCACCTTGATTCTTGATATTCCCTCCATCAAAGTTTATAAGGCATAATACGAAATCCAGGAAATCTCAAGAGTTAGACACAATTTATACAATTAATGCTCAATTAGAGAAGCGGAAACCGTGTCAGCCCCACCTAGAAAATACCCTTATTGGGCGATTAGCAATAAACTACTCCCTGCATTTATATTTGCCATCGATCTTTACCAAAATAAGGCACAAAACGTGATAATTAATGCGACATATGTTGTTTCCTTCGCCCTATAGCCATTCACCTAAGTCCCAGAGAATTACCCCCTCCGTTCCAAATTACATGACTTAGAGAGTACAAATTATGGCTTATAAACTGTGATGGAGGGAATACAACTTCTCCAATTCTTTAACACACCTTTGATATCATCTAAGGGGGGTGACTTGACAGCGAACAGCTAATGCGTGATTAAGATAGAGTAAGCACTTGCCATCCCAACAACATCATCTGCTTCTATCTTTACCAGCAGCCACACCGGATCCCTCATCTAACGCTACCAGACATAGCTCAGTCACAGAGAATCCTGTCCAATCTCTCTCCCCCATCTTCCTTCCCCAGCCCCAAGAACCCATCTTCCCATCAGTCCACCATCACTCCTCCATCGATGCCCCTGCCCTCCTCCCTCTCCACCCTCCGCTCATGCCACTGCGTCTGCCTCCACACCCCCTCTCCTCGCCCTCCCCAGCCGCTCCCCACCTCCTCGCCATTCCCGACGATTCGAGCTCCCGCCCCTAGGCCGCAAGGCCGCGACCCCGATCCGATCCGTCCTCCCCGCCACGCAGACCGCCGGATGTGCTAGCCGGGACCCTGCCCGCTTCACTGCCGCGCGTGGATTCGTCGCTGACCACTCCCCGCGCGCGCGCGCTTCATCTCGCTCCGCCATGGACGGCGTCCAGAGCTTAGCGCAGTCCTTGGGAGTCGGCGACGGTGGCCGGAACAATCTCTTCCGCACCCTCGGGCCGGCGCTCTTCATCTCGATCGGGTACATCGACCTCGGCAAGTGGGTGACCACCATAGATGCTGGCTCCCGCTTCGGCTACGACCTCGTCCTGCTCGTGCTGCTCTTCAACTTCTCCGCCGTTCTCTGCCAGTACCTCTCCATATGCATCGGCATGGTCACCACCAAGAATCTTGCCCAGGTAACGAACCACCACTTTGCTCACTTCCTCCTCCTTGCTGTGGCACGTTTAGTCAACAGCTCTAGCAACTTGCCATGGATTGCCTACAGTGATCTAAGATACAGTAGCTCCCATCTCATCAAAGTTCCCTTTTTTAGACAAAAAGTAACATTTCGTTACCCGGCCTCAACAGTCTACAGAAATGTTCTTACAAACTGAAAGATAAAGCTGGTGTTAACAGTCTACAGAAACATGAGCCAAAAAACCCCAGAAAAAGCATTACCCAGAGCTGCACGCATGCAGTAACGACCAACCATATGCCCCAAAGTTCCTCCTTTTCTTTTCCTTTTACTTGCAGAGAATTCAGTTAGCTCTTAGCTATATTCATCATATTCTTTGTGTGGAGTGGAAGTTTGACCTTTTCTTGTTGTGATACTTATACATGAACATAAAGGTATGCGTCCAGGAGTACAGTCAGCCAATATGTGTCGGCCTCGGTGTTCAGGCATTGTTGTCCTTGCTAACTGCAGAAGTTACCATGGTATGTCTAGGCACTTCACAGTTCACACGAATCTATCTTCTGCCACTGCTTCAGTCTGTAACATGTATTTACCCATGTCATATGTGCATTAACTTGTATCTTGATGGTCTGATGGTGATGTTTGGCTATTTCAGATTTCAGGCATAGCAATGGGGTTCAACCTTGTATTTGAATACGATGACATTGTCACAGGCATTTGGTTTGCAAGTGTTGCAGTTAATCTGCTACCATATGCGATCTCCCATCTGGTAAGTCTTAAAACAAAAGTACATCATAAAAGGAACCTTCTCAAGTTCTGATGTACATTTGCTGCATTCTAGGACAAGAAGATGGCTGGAACATTAAATGCATGTATAGCGGGTGTCGCACTCGTTTGCTTCGTGCTTGGTTTATTGGTCAGTCAACCAAAAGTTCCTCTCGATATGGATGTGATGTTCCCCAAGTTGAGTGGTGAGAGTGCCTATTCCCTTATGGCACTTCTGGGTGGAAATGTAATAGCGCACAACTTTTATGTCCATTCATCATTTGTACAGGTAAGCACTTCCCATGTTTATTGTTCATGATTAGTTAAAATTATTTGGTGCCCTTAGGTTCTTAGAACTTGAGATAGTGTAATAGCGCACAAATTCTATGTTCATTTATGATTATTCAGCTAGTTTAGCGCGTTTGAAGTTACATTTGGTGCCCTTAGCTTTTTAAAACTTGTCGTCCAGTTCCATCACTAGTTTGGGTCTGTGTTGAAACTTGTAGATTTGGAATGTGTTTTCTATGGTGTTTACGACATTCCATGTTTTCGTCAATCAAGCTACTGACAGTGCTGAGTACATGATACACAGTGGATTCGTTCACCACCAAAATAGGACAAACTGTTGGACTTTTTAGTGTTCTGGTTTCATGTCGACAGCACCTTATCTTCTACTGAATGTTGTTAGGTGTGTTATGTGTAGATATACGTAGGCCCATTTGGCCCATTGTAGGGCTTGGATACTCCTTTCTTCTGATAATTTGATAAAGTGACTTTATGCGCTCTCATTCATAGCAGTCATCGATCTTTCAGTGTTAGCCGTATGAACTCCAAGGCTGAAAGTTATAGACTTCTTCACCAAGTTTCATAATCGATACCAACATAGGTTTAATACGCTAAAGTTAGGTGGTTCTGCGCCAAATGCTTAACAAGGGATATATAAAGTATGTTCTCGCTTTCTAAAAAACCTTATATTCTTGTGCATGAAATGTAATGAAAAATGCATTTGATTTAATTAACAAGTCCATTTTCCTTGATTTGTTTTTATTCTTTAGCTTTTCTTATGTTAATTTGAATATCATCTGTGCAGGCTCAGAAAAGATCTCCTGTTACACTCGGGGCCTTATTTCATGACCACCTTGTTTCTATCTTATTTATCTTTTCTGGGGTTTTTCTGGTGAATTATGTTCTCATAAGCTCAGCAGCAGTTGGATCCGGTGATACACTGCTCCTGACCTTTCAAGATGTTGTAGAGCTGATGAACCAGGTCCGTGTGTGCCTTCCTTTCTGTAGTTTCTACTTATTTCTGAAGTTATTTTCCAGCGTTGCTGCCTATCTGTATGCGGCGGCGTTTAAATCTAAATAATAATAATGCAATACTGCCCATATCTCCCCTTTCTCTCGTATTGTATTACTTGCAGTTATATTTCATATTATCTTATTTGGTTTCAGTTCCGCATTGAAGTTCCATCTTGAGTTTCTCTGAAATTTGTCTTCTGCAGATATTCATGAATCCTGCAGCACCGGTTGTGTTCTTACTGGTTCTTCTCCTTTCGAGCCACATCATTTCGTTGTCATCTATTGTTGGTAGCCATGCAATTGTAGAGAATTTCTTTGGTGTAAACCTTTCTCTTTCTGCACACCATCTGCTTCTCAAGGTTGTTGCCATCATTCCTACTATCTACTATGCGAAGATAGCTGGCTCAGAAGCAATATATCAGTTACTTATCATCTGTCCAGTCATCCAAGCCATGCTCCTTCCTTCGTCTGTTATACCTGTTTTCCGTGTTGCCTCATCAAGATCATTAATGGGCAGTTACAGAATATCTTCGTCTGTTGAAATATTGGCCTTCCTTGCATTTCTGCTTATGCTATTTACAAATATCATTTTTATGGCGGAAATCCTGTTTGGTGATAGCACCTGGACAAACAACATGAAAGGCAACACTGGGAGCCCTGTGATACTTCCATATACTCTCATAGTCCTAATTTCGTGTATATCTATTACTTTTACACTGTTCCTGGCTGTTACTCCACTAAAGTCTGCAAGTAATGAAGCCGAAACTATGGAGTTGTCTATGCACTCTGAGAGAGAACCATTTGGCAGTACTCATCATAGAGAAGAGTTTTCTCTGGAAGATGTTGCCCATGAAGAAGTTCAAAGGCCTTCTACTGATGCTCTCAGGGATCCAATGGAAAGTCATCCTAAATCAGCTTTGGAGCATACTGAAAGTTCTGACACCACTGTAGAGTCTGATCATGACACTCAGCAATCAACTGCTTATACAGCGAGTGCTCCTAAACCTCAACCCTCACCACCTGTCTACCATGAAGATCCAAAACCAGTTTGTGTGGCTGATTGGACAGAGTCAATACCAAAGGTTTCTACCCCCACTGCAGTAGAACATATTAATACAGAGAACATAAACGTGAAGAGCACAACTGGAAAAGATGTTGAAGTAGTAGCAGAGGTTTGCACAGACAAGGATAATGTTGCCCCACGTAATTTGGAATATGAGAAGTCTGCTGGAGGCAGAGTACCTTTCAATCCTGACGGTCCACCGTCTCTTACTTTCAGCAGGGGAAAAGACACTGATGCTGGCAATGGTAGTGGCAGCCTCTCGACACTTTCTGGTTTGGGCCGTGCTGCAAGAAGGCAGTTAGCAGCAACTCTTGATGAGTTCTGGGAGCACCTTTTTGATTATCACGGGAAAATTACACTAGAAGCTAATGATAAAAGGTACAATTTTCTGCTTGGACTGGACTCGAAAACAGCTAGTTCTACTGTGAGGGCAGATCCCCAAACCACTGAAGCTTCAAAGAGCCCCTTGATGAGAGATGTGATGCGAGGATCACCTACCTCACTGAACTCGTGGGACTCCATGTCACGTGATAAGGAAATCCGTAGTCTAGACTGGAATTCTGGGCATCAGATGAGTGCAATGGGTTCACCAAGCTGGTCTCAGAGCATGAATTTACCATATACAGACATTTCGAGTCAAAACAGCAGCTTACTTGAGCAAAATGCAAAATATTATTCCAATTTCAATGTGCCATCTTACTCTGACAATCAGTTCTATCAGCCTGCTACCATTCATGGGTATCAGCTGGCATCTTATTTGAAAGGGATGAATGCAAGTAGAAGTCAGTACTCCAACATTCCCCTGGACCCACGACGAGTTCCTAGATCTTCTGAGTATTTTCCTAACTATGCAGCCTCTGCTTTGGATGCCCGTAGCCAAAATGTGCGTGCTTCATTGGGAGCCAACTCTTTGCAAAGCCCAACGATGAACCGGTTAAATGCAGCAGTGGAGAGACCCTATTATGATTCTAACTCTGTTGAAGAAAGTGAAAGCGTTGGCTCATCTGCATACTCCAAGAAGTATCACAGTTCACCTGACATATCTGCATTAATTGCTGCAAGCAGAAAGGCTTTGTTGAATGAAGCAAATTTGGGCGGTGCTGCTGGAAATCAGTCATACCTAAGTAAGCTAGCATCTGAGAGATCTCAATACGTGGACCCGACAGCCAGGTCTAATGCTCAAGTTGCGTTTAATGAGAGCCCACAGCATAACCTCCAGAGGGATGTCCTATCTATGCAGTTGGGTATGAACCCCAACACAAAATCCCTTTGGGCTCAACAACCGTTTGAACAGTTGTTCGGTGTGTCAAGTGCAGAATTGAACAAAAGTGAGGTGAACACTGGCCAGAGATCGACTGGCATCACATCACGAATGATGATTCCTCTTACACAGAATGTGAGGCAGAACTTCTTCAATCTCTTAGAGTTTGCATCATGAAGATCTTGAAAGTGGAAGGATCAGGATGGCTCTTCAGGCAAAATGGTGGTTGTGATGAAAATTTGATTGATCAAGTTGCAGCAGCTGAGAGATTGTCTCAAGAACCAACTGGGAGTCAGTTGTCAGCTGATCTTCGGCGTTCACCTTCTGACAAAAGCTCACAGCCACTTAGAAGGAATGATGAGAGAGCTGCCAATTGCATGCATGGACTACCAAACTGTGGTGAAAATTGTGTTTGGCAGGGTAGCCTGGTTGTTAGTTTTGGTGTTTGGTGCATCCGTCGGGTACTGGACCTGTCCCTTGTGGAAAGTAGACCAGAACTTTGGGGGAAGTACACTTATGTTCTGAACCGTCTTCAGGTGATCCTTTTGTCTTATCTATTTGCAGCAAACATGTATTTTACCAGTAAATGGCTACCCACTTAAAGAAGGATCCATATATTGGTTGCTCCCAATGTAGCAAAGGTTATAAGCACCTTGACTGCATACTTTTGTAATTGATCTCACTTCTATTAAGTTTACTTGAAATGCCAGTTAGTTTGAACCCAACAAAATTGAGATAAATAATTTGCTAATTTGCTATGCTGTACGTACTATTTCATGATGCAAATATAGTGTTATGCATTGCCTTTGTATACATTGGAAATTTAAATTGTATCTCACAAGTGAAAAGAACTTGCGTCAACTCTTTAACTGACAACTAGGCCTTTCCCTTGCTTTTATTCCTTCAAAAAACATAAATAGGTTCATCTGCTCAGTTGTATTTGGCAGTTGGATTTTGCTGTGGTGGGCATGCAGCTCTTACGGAATTCATTTTTTCTTGCTTATTTGCTGATCTTATACTTACTATATGTAGGGAATCATTGAACCGGCGTTTTTCCAAGCCCCGGAAATCTCTCACCGGGTGTGCATGTCTTCAAGTAGTAGGTCCGGTTGCCAGGCCCATTTCTGGCACCTTCACCACTTCAGCTGTGATCTTGGAGACAATCAAGGATGTGGAGCAGGCCATCTCTGGACGCAAGGGTCGAAGCGGAACAGCAGCTGGAGACGTAGCTTTTCCCAAAGGGAAGGAGAACTTGGCTTCTGTGCTCAAGCGATACAAGCGTAGGCTGTCGAGCAAGCCACCTGCTGGACAATAGTGCTGTCACCACCGGTCATGATGTTTTTACTTGTTTTGTAGGGTTCCTGGCACTGTTCTACTAGACAGGGTGCCATTACCTGCTTCTCAAGCCTTTAGTTGTTTTTTTCGTTGCACAACGTTCTTAGGCCTGAGGGAGCTCCTTGACCTTTTTGTTTTTTGCATGTGATGTTGGAGAGGGGCCAAGAATGAAGGGTAACCAACCATGTTTGCCGCGACCGCGGCTTGTGAGAGAAATGCGATCCTGGATCAGCATTGTAAAGTCCACCACTGTAACTCTCAACTGGACTAGTTTTTTTTGGCCTTGTGTACCCTATGTGACTCTGTAGAAAGGTTACAAGTAATGTTCATGTGTAGTTTGAGTTGTGTATTGTGTTCATGCGATGATTCTAGCATCACATGCAATGGAGTCCTGTGGCAGGATATTTTTCTTGTTGCTTCCACATTGTGTTCTGTTGCTTAGAATCTTGATGATTTATATCGACATTATGCTTTTTTCTCTCTTTGGTGATTAGTTCTATTAAACCAAATATGATTTCTATGCTTACATGCTCGCTTGATTTATTGGAGTCTTTGAGTTCATATTCACGCGATCATCCATGAGGAATATGCTCCTCTTCTTTCTATTTTATTCCTCTTAGCTTCTCTATACCAAGGTTCAGTTTGTACCATATTTTGTTTCTCAAATTGTGTTGATATTTGTATTTGGATTACAAGAAGCAAAAAATCAGGAGAGTTGTACATTTTTGCTTTAATAATGCAAGTGATTTTTGTGAAATCTGAAAATGTTGATTTGATCAAAGCTTGGGTGTAGCCATGCACAAGAGGAGAGCAGCCCCAGTCACGCAAACGCATACACAGAAGAGAGAATCAACCATAGGTAGAGTGGCCGTTTCCTGCGGTAAGTTGTTCCGTTTTATTGTTTGCCATGCAAACCATCTAACTCCAACTTGGGAAAATCCTGAAAGGCATCAAAATATTCCACCAGAACTCACCTAATTTGGCAGTAAGCTGATCACCAACTGTCAACAGTCCTCTGGTACGAATACTGATATTTCAACTGTTGTTGCCACCATATCAAATACATCATGAGAAAATGTAAACTCTTACGCCAATATTGTCCCAAATCACTTAGCAACAAGGAGAATTGGACATTGCGCTAAAAAACCCTAGACAACGACATATTTCACTAGTTTGAAGTTTATCGCCAAAGATGACACCTTTCACTTGACATACCAAACATAGGCTCAAGGAGACGATGGAATATCAGATTTTCGCTTCTGTTTGTGACGTTTCTCTCTGTAAGCCCTGAAACACTTGTGATACGAGAATCCTCCAAATCGCCGTTTGTTCTAACCACAAAGAGACATCTGGACCTCCTGAACTCAGGATGCTTGCCAACCTACAAACATGAGCACTGCACAAGTTAGGAAATGTCCACAAAATTTACGATCACTTCCCGTAGGTAGCAATCAATTTTCAAACTCAAAAACAGATGGGTATTATAGTGTTTTCACTTCTACCCTTGAGGTGTATCAGAGGCATGGCAAAATAACAGTTGGTATGAACTAGAAATACAGACAATATGTTATGTCTACCTAAAAGATGCAACTCCTAATTTTAAAGGCCAGGTCAGACCAGTGATTTGACCGGATAAACCAGAACAAAGCTGCAGAGACGATTGGTTAAGTAAACTAAATGTTCCAGACTGTTTGTACTGCGGTGTACTATTTATGAAGCATGGGATAGTCACCACATCCATACTGTGAGAGGAATATTGTTATCATATCCATACATGGAAGCTAAGGAAATCTGTATGAGTGTCATAAAAACTGGCACCATATGATCTGGTATCATTTCTTAATGCCATTCAATAATCAGATTTTTTACTAAACTATTACAGGATTAAAGAATCCATTAACGTAATAAAAATAAAAGACGAAATTCTCCTGGAAGTATAGATGGAAGAACCCTCGAAGCCTGTCCCCGACGACGAACGTATATTTGGGAATGATGCTAGTGTTGTGAATATAAAAGCCCTTTATCTCTCCATAAAAGAAAAAATGAGGTGGTTGTGTTACAGTGTTAGTTACTTGATACTGAGCACTTCAGTTCAGAGCAAGCAGCATCATGGCTGTTCTGGAACATCAACTTGCACATTTTCCAGATAGAACAACAAGAGAAGTCCAACTAGTAAGGTTTCCAAAAACAAAAATAGGGGAATGGCCAAAACTCGAAACCGCAGTTCTCATTTGTTATGCTCGACGGAGGTCCTCTTTATGAACAAAAAGTACTGCACGAACTTAGCTTCTGAGGTATTTTAACAACAAACAAATGATAATCTCCTAAGAAAATTTATTTAATAATACAAGCTTGGCAAAGAAGAAATAAAATCGGTGGGAACAACAGAAGAACAGAAGAGAAAATTAGATTTGTTTGAGGGTCTCATCTCTTTCTTATTAAATCGAGTGATCACCCAAACTCACCATAATAGCTTCAAGTCCACAACCAATCTTGTCTTCCGAACGAGGGTGGTAAGCAAGAACCTTTTCTACTATAACCTTTTCGTCATCCGGACTTAACAAGGCACCATCTCCATATCTGTTATAACAGAACGCAATCAGATAGACAATAAAATATGATCACAACAGTATATTGTTGCAAACTGCAAGAATTATAGTACATAAAAACCTACTATATAATTGTCTTTTGTGTTAGCTGCACCATTTTATTTTTGAAAGATCTGCATTGGATTAAGACAAGGTGGGGCCCAAGAACTTCGCTGGCTATAACACAAGCAATCGGATAAATACGTTGCAGGGAGATGGAAATTACAACATTGCCCTCCAAGAAACATGTCTGTGCAAACTCACAGACAAGTTACAACACGAGACACATATCCATCTCCGGGAACTACCGGATGGAAGGATGACAAAGCCGACTACTGCTGATGGAAGGAAGAGACACCACTCACCATCTCAGTATGACTGCCGCAGGCGTGTGGTTGCCAAAGAGAAGTGGACACCATTAAGCATGATGCATAAGATACCTCGCCACCAGCAGCAATGCAGGTGAACCAAAAACATGGATTTTATTGAAAAAAAAAACAAGGAAGAAGAAGAGACTGGAAACACTGAATCACTAGGATAGGATGACAAAGGGGTACATGAGATCGAGGACAAGCAGCCTCCCTCTCCGGAGCAACAAAATCTGGTCAGAATGCCACATTGATGGCTAATATCACAGTACACAATTGTAACAAACTCTTTCTATCCAATATAATGAAACGCAAAAGACCAATATAATGAAACGCAAAAGTCTTTTGCGTTTTCTCAAAATATCACAGTGCATAAGGTGAACCTGGCCCCTTCTCCATTCTGTCTGGTATGGCGGGCAGAAGAGAGGGGAGAAATGGCGGTGAGATTGGAATGAATACATTCAGCTTCTATTCGTCATCCATTCGACCAACAAACATCTCAGCTCAGCCATATACCATAACACCTTGTGCAAGCAACACTTCTTGGATATTCCAGTCCCAATCCAGTATCGTTAATAGACAATACTGAACCCTGTCAAAGTGGCATTCTAGTATTCCAGTTACTTAGTTGGATGACGCAATAATAAAATATTCACCACAAATTACTTCGATAATCCTACATATTCTAGTCCAGTGCATAATTTCTAGTATTCTAGTAGTTGTTTAAGCACAATATAGGAAATTGAAGATAGCAGCCATTTGACTGCTGAAATTATCAGGGCAGTTTACTCCAATGTATACTTATCTTACTTATGATTACTCATTGCTACAAATGATATGCATGTGTAATTATCTTTAGAGGAATGTTGCCCAATTTCTCAGGCAATCCAGATTACAACAGTTCACATCCTTTCGCGACGCTATGGAAATTGCGCGTTACATGTGCACGGCGATTGGAAAAACCGTATGTCTGCTTACCACTGTTCGAGCTTCCTATTCATTTCAACAAGGAGAGGAACCAATTGCTGACCTTCCGGAGTGGAGGATGTCCTTGACAAGTTCCACGACTCCATCTCGGCCTCCTCCCACGGCCTCGGCCTCCTCCCGCGGCTCTTGGACGGCCCCCGGAGCGGAGGGCTCGTTGTCTGCAGGGAGGCTGCAGAATAGGCGTCTGGATAGCGCCGGAGAAGTGGCGGACGGCGGGAGGCCGCCGCGGAGGAGGCGCGTGGCACCTCGGGCGAGGGCGTGATAGGGTCCGCCTATCTAAAACAGAGGAATTGCTCTCGGATTGCAGAAACTAGTAAGAACAGCACTCGAATTTCAGAGTTTATTACAGAGGAAAGCTTCAAATTCAGAGGAACCTAAGAGGAACCTCAGCCAGACCTCAACAGAGGCGGCGCAGGGGTAAACCCTAATGGCATAAAGCTAATTCGATTACAAGAATTCTCGGAATATAAAGCAAGGGAGAGGAAGACGACAATCAACGGAGTGGTTGCGCGCCGGAAAAACTCCAGCTGGAAAGTGATTTCAAACCGTGACTGTCCGGAGCTCGTTGTCCGTTGATCTTTAGATGGACGGCTGTCCTTGCAAGTTAGCGCAAAGCGGTAAGTTGCTAGGAGAGACGTCGATCTGGAGATGAACGGCTAAAACGTGTTTCAGACAGCTACAGTTAACTGAATCTCACTTTCATCATCGACACTTCGACAGCTTCGACAGAGTTCCTGACAATACCCCCCTCCTCAAGACCAGACTTGCCCTCAAGGCTGGAAATCCGGAAAGATCTTCTGGATGAATGATGAATCCTCCCAAGTTGCTTGCTCTTCTGGAATGTTTTCCCATTTGATAAGCCACTGGACCACAGGAACACTGATATCACCCTGCACTCGAGGAATTAGTCTGCGCTCCAATAGCTTCTCAGGTGCCACCAATATAGTTCCATCTGGATTGATTAGTGGCAGATGAGGTGATGGAATTGCTTTTGGTCCCAGATGCTTTTTGAGTTGGCTCACATGGAATGAAGGATGCAGCTGACAGCCATCAGGTAACAGCAACTTATATGAGACAGCCCCAATCTTCTGAATTACCCTGAATGGTCCATAGTACTTGGAATGCAATTTCAAGCATCTGTGAATGCTAAGAGAAGTGTGTCTGTAAGGTTGCAATTTCAAGTACACCATATCCCCAACAACAAATTCTCTTTCCTTTCTGTTTTTGTCAGCATAGTGTTTCATCCTTGTCTGTGCTTTCTCCAGGTTTGCTTTGATTTGGATAGAGATAGCTTCATTAGTGTGCTGTGTTACCTCAGTGTCCATTGGTAACAAGGTTTATGCCAGTTGTGGTGGATCTCTGCCATACAAAGCCCTGAATGGTGACATTTTTAGAGATGTGTGGAAACAAGTATTATACCACCACTCTGCCAGAGCCAGCCATCTTTTCCATTTTGTTGGCATTTGGAAAGCCATGCATCTGAGGTATTGTTCCAGGCACTGATTTACACGCTCAGTTTGCCCATCCGTTTGTGGATGGTATGATGTACTAAAGTGCAGTTTTACTCCCAGGGATTTGAACAACTCCTGCCACAGCTTGCTAGTAAATATCCTGTCTCTGTCAGTCACCATAACAGAAGGCAACCCATGTAGCTTGAATATATTTTCCTGAAAGGCCTTTGCAACTGTATTGACTGTTATAGGATGCTTCATTGGCACAAAGTGTGCATACTTGGTGAATCTGTCGACTACCACCAGAATCATATCTTTATTGTCAGATAAAGGTAGCCTTCAACAAAATCCATGCTAATGTGGCACCAAGCCATGTCAGGTACAGGCAATGGTTGTAGAAGCCCAGGGTACTTGCAATGTTCAGGTTTATTCAACTGACATACTGGACAGTTTTTCACAAACTCCACTACTGATGTTTCATACCTTGCCAAGCAAATAACAATTTCATGCGCTGGAAAGTAGCTCTTTCACCTGAATGTCCACCCAGTTCAGAATCATGCAAAGCAGAGATGAGCTTGCTGCGCAGTTGTGTGCTGCTTCCAATAACAATTTTATTTTTGTACCTGAGAAGGCCATGTGAAAATGTGTAGTTCTGGATAGCAGTAGGAGATATGGCTAGTTGGGACATCAGTTCCTTGCATTTAGCATCATCTTCGTAACTGTCAATTACTTCAGTAACCCACACAGGTTTAACAGAAGATGTGAACATAGCTTGTATGTGATGTTTTATTCTGGACAGAGCATCAACCACCCTATTCTCTTTTCCTCTTTTGTATTCCACCACATAGTTATACCCCAGTAACTTCACTAGTAACTTGTGCTGGATACCTTCAGTTAATTTTTGTTCCTGAATGTATTTAAGACTCTGCTGGTCTGTTCTAATTATAAGTGAGGAAGCTGCAAAATAGTGCTTCCACTTTTTCAGTGCCTCAATTATAGCCATTGTTTCCTTGTCATAAGTGGACATTGTTGCAGCTTTGGGTCCTAATGCTTTACTGAGAAAGGCTATTGGTCTGCCTGTTGCATTAGCACAGCTCCAATACCATAACCACAAGCATCAGTTTCCAAAACAAATGGTGAACTAAAATCAGGAAGAGCCAGGACATGTGCTTGTGTCATCTTTTCCTTAAGCACAGAAAATGCAATTTGCTGTTCTTCACCCCAAATAAATCCCTCCTTTTTGAGTGCCAAAAAGAGTGGTCTGCAGATTATCCCATAGTTTTTGATGAATTTTCTGTAATAGCCCATTAAACCCAATATTTGCCTTAGTTCAGATGCATTAGTTGGTCAGGTCAGTTCTTCATTACCTCAACCTTTGCTGGATCAGTAGCTACACCATCTGCCTTAATAATATGTCCCAGGTATTCAACTTGCTGCTGTGCAAAAGTGCACTTGGATAGCTTAGCACAAAGTTGATTTTTCCTCAATGCCAGAATATTTCTCTAAGATGGTCTTTGTGTTCTTCCAGTGATGAACTGTATATGAGGATATCATCAAAGAAGACTAGAGCAAATTTTCGGAGAAAAGGGGCTAGGACAGTGTTCATTAGCCTTTGGAATGTAGCTGGTGCATTAGTGAGCCCAAAAGGCATAACCAAGTACTCATAATGGCCCATGTGAGTGGAAAATGCTGTTTTATCCACATCTTTTTCATCCATTCTTATCTGGTGATATCCACTGCGCAGATCAATCTTGGATTTTTTTTTGCTCCATGCAGTTCATCCAATAAGTCCTCTATTACAGGGATAGGGTACTTATTCTTTATGGTTTGAGCATTCACCTTTCTGAAATCATTCACAACTCGCCAAGTTGTATCTTTCTTTTTAACCAACAGAGCAGGGGAGGAATAAGGGCTGCAGCTATCTCTGATCACATTTTTCAGGAGCAATTCTTTTATTATTTTCTCCATAGCATCTTTTTGGTGATGTGGTAATCTGTAAGATCTTTGGTTTACTACTTTTGCATCTGGAATTAGAGGAATTGTATGATCACAGCTTCTTTTGGGTGGCAGAGTAGTAGGTTCAGTAAATATATCTTTGAATTCTTCCAGTAGTGGTAGTATAGTTGCAGGAACTACTGGAATACTCTTTTCCTCTTTTTCCAGTTGGTGTAGTAACAGGAATGCTCCACCCACAGCCTGCTGTAACAGTTTTGTTACTTCAGTACTTTCCTTGATAGATGGGTTGTCAGGTAAACTTTCATCCAAGAAAGTTGTGGAAGTGCCATCTGGTAGGGTAACATTCATGACCATAGTTTTCTAATTCAATTCCACACGACTGTAAGTATACATCCAATCAGCACCCAGAATTACATCATAGACCCTGAGTTGCAGCAGCCTAAATTCAGAGCAGAATTTGACTCCTTGTATTTCATACTGACAATTGTTACAAGCAAACTCTGTGTAGATAATGTCCCCATTAGCCACTTTAACTTTCAACCTACTGCAAGGAGAAATCTGACAAGATGCTATGTTAGCAAACTGAGGTGTCATGAATGTTGTTGTACTGCCAGTGTCCACTAAAGCAGTAGCCATTTTGCCATTCACACACACATTCAGTGTGAATGCATTTTTCTTTGATTCCAATCCTAGCAAGGCATGCATTGAAATAACCAGTTCTTGCTCAGCAGGTGGCTCGGATGTCTGGATAATGTCTCCTTCATCTGTTTCTATAATATAAACACTGTTTTCTGGAGCTTCTTCAGTTGCTTGTAAAGCCTGCACCTGTGCTTTCTGATTCATTTTGCACAGAGGTTTATGTCCTGGGAACCAAGGTTCTTTGCATCTGAAACACTTTTTCTGTTCTGGAGCCTGTGGCAGGACATTAGCTAGAGGTGTATTTGGCTTGAACTGCTCTCTTCTGACATAAGGTTGCTGTTGTGAGTATTGTGTTTTCTTGGCATACTTAGTCTGCTCAATTCTTCTAGCCATCCACATAGCTTCCTGCATGTCCTTAGGCTTGTGACACTGCAAATGGTGCTGGACATAATCACTGAGGCCAGAGATGAAGCTGTTTGTGTAATAGTCCTCAGGCAAGGCTGGGTTATCACGCCTCATCAGGTTCATACACTGTTCAAATTCCAGAATGTACTGAGCTACTATTGTTCTCTGTATTAGTGCATGAAAGCTTCTTACATTATCACAGATAGAAGCCTCTGCAAATCTGTCACTTACTAGTCTGCAGAAACGGTGCCAAGGCAAGTTGCCAGGCTGGATGCCAGTGCTTCTCCACCACTGCATTGCTGGTCCTTTCAGATAAGTAGTAGCAATCTCTGTCCTTTGTTCCAGAGGTGTTCTTGCAGCATCAAAATACTGCTCAATTGTCTGAATCCAAGAATCAGCATCCTCACCAGAAAACTCAGGTATGTTCATCCTGGCAGGTTTGACCATAGGGGTAGTTCTTCTGTGGTCCGGTTGTTGAAACAGAGCTCTGTTTCTGGGTTGATAGTCCCTTCTTTCACCATCATCAAGTTGCTCTACTGCCTCTACCAGTTGCAGATCCTGTTGCCAGTGTTGCTCACCTCTGTTTTGCTGTGGTTTCGGCTGTTGCTGCACAACTGGTTTTTGGTTTGGGTGCCTGTACTTGGGCGTGCCATCTAAATTAACCTCCTTTCCTGATGCATCCACCAGGACTGCCGAGCCAATGGGCTTCACTGCTGGTACAGTAGGCTTAGGCAATATTTGATTCACGCTACCTTGAGCTGGAGAGTCTTCTTTTTCTGCCAGAGCCACTTGAGATGCAGGTTGAGTACTGGAAGGAAGAGCAGCTAACAGTTTCTCCAATCGGACATTGATGTTATCGAAATTTTCCTGGATGCTCACAAAATTTTCTTCCACTTTTTCAGTAAAGACAGTAAATTCTTGCTTATCTTCGTCACGCACGCGCTGGAGAGTTTTCACATCCAAGAGAACAAATTTCAGCTCAAGGGAGCTGGTCATGTCTACCGCCGCCTGTCTACCGCCGCCACGCCAACACGCCGCCGAAGACACACGGAACAGGGAGGGATGGGTGGGATTTTACAACCGGAGAAAATTTCTTCGGAAACCAGATCCGTACCTGAACTATGTCCGAACAGTGCCGCCGCCTCCAAGCCGCCAGCCCAGCTCCTAGTCGTCGAGCTCAACACCGCTGCCGGAATCGGAAGCAACCGAGAAGGATTTCACGAGAGAACCCAACTTCTCTTCGCTCCATATCCAATCGCCGCCGAGGACCAGTCTGGCTCTGATACCACTTGATAGGGTCCTGCCTATCTAAAACAGAGGAATTGCTCTCAGATTGCAGAAACTAGTAAGAACATCACTCGAATTTCAGAGTTTATTACAGAGGAAAGCTTCAAATTCAGAGGAACCTAAGAGGAACCTCAGCCAGACCTCAACAGAGGCGGCGCAGGGGTAACCCTAATGGCATAAAGCTAATTCGATTACAAGAATTCTCGGAATATAAAGCAAGGAGAGGAAGACGACAATCAACGGAGTGGTTGCGCGCCGAAAAGCTCCAGCTGGAAAGTGATTTCAAACCGTGACTGTCCGGAGCTCGTTGTCCGTTGATCTTTAGATGGACGGCTGTCCTTGCAAGTTAGCGCAAAGCGGTAAGTTGCTAGGAGAGACGTCGATCTGGATATGAACGGCTAAAACGTGTTTCAGACAGCTACAGTTAACTGAATCTCACTTTCATCATCGACACTTCGACAGCTTCGGCAGAGTTCCTGACAGGGCGGCGGCCAAGGCCATGGCTTCTTCAGCAGCCGACAAGAGAGGAAGGGTTTCTTGTTGTTCCTTTCTTGTTTGGCCCTAGGCTTTTTCTCTTGATGGAATGGCGTGCCGTTTTACACGCGATTTTCTGGTTTTTATACAATGCAGACGCTCACATATACGCGCATATACTAACTTTATAAACACATACTCACTCACTCTATTTTTTTAGGATCAAGAGTTCAAGACGGGCATTCTGTCATTCGATTAGATAGAAAACAAATATTCGTTACAAGTGACTCTCAAGAAGGGATAGAAAATAGGGCGGAAGGCCAAAAAGAAAAAAATAGAACCGGGCATACATCTACTCGCCTTGGCCTCCGATATCATATGTGAAGGCATTGATCCTCGCCTCAATGTCATTCCTCAAGAGGCGCACCACATCCACAACAGGAAGAGCCGTGTTTGAGAATACCATCGTGTTACACTCCTTCCATACCCCCACGCACACTCTACCATATGAACACCTCCCAAACACTAAACCAGCATGTCAGATCTTAAGATTTACGAAGTCATAAGATACATCTCACTGTTGACTTGCTTCTTCATCGTTTCATTGGTACGAGCATCTCCAACGGCTGACTTAAATTTGCACGGACAACCCATAAACAGAAACCAAAATATGGATACTTACACGAAGACACGCTCCGGCATAACGTCCATGACCCATATTTTTCTACTAGGTACCCATATTTGACACACAAATCTACAATGTCAATAAAGTTGGTCCCACTGCGTGCATTTAATTTGCAAGATGCTTTTACAATGAGCTATGTCACCTGAAATAATCAGAGTTATTTGATTAAATTTAGATGTACTAGATTTTCTATTAAGGTCACATTTAACAGTTCGGCCCAAGTTTCATTAGCCTGCATGGGCAGTCGATCCTTCTATTAGACTAGCCATAATGTGGGTATCAAATCTAGTATTATGCATGCCATGTTGGCAAAAATATGACGTGGCACAACAATTAATGAAGAAAGAGATGATAGTGGTATCTTCCTATGTTACGGTATCATAGCACGTAAAACTAAATATTTTAATGGCAAGTAAATCTTGTATACATATTTGTATTGGGATTCTACAAAACAATAAATAACATGTAGACATAATACTACTATATGATACTATGCATTATGTGGGTAATATCATACACTAGTATCATATGCATGATATCAATATATGATACTCCCCACTATGGCTAGAAGAAGGTCAGCCTCTTCATGTCACCACTATCACCACATTCACAGCCCACTTATTTTTATTGTTCTGCAAACATATTCCCTTCAAATTCTATTTGTTTGGAAGTTGTAGTGTTGACCGATGCATTACATACTCTCCCTTCCGTACGACTTCCCATCTCCACTAGCACCTTTGCACGACGCCTTGCTCTCAAGCAGCAATGCCGCCATCGAAGTGTACATGGTTAGCCACCAGGCAACATCAGAGCCACAACCCACATGTCTTATCAAAGTCGGCACCACTCGATACATCCTGAGAGAGATGCTATGAGATATCCAAATGATAAAATAAAGTGGCAAAACTTAGATGTGAATAACTGAAAGTGCATGGGTTGCCCCATGCGTGATTTTGGTAATTAATGACTATCCTTATGGACTAATGATTGTATTGAGATATTCTTGTAGATCTCGTCCATAGGAAAAGATTGGAGTTCATGTGTTGGACTCTAGAAGATTACATGATGATCAAGGTTCTATCCAAGGGTTTATATGAAGAATGGTCATGTGAAGAGTTGAGCTTATTGCAAGCATGGCTTGGAAAAGAAGATTGAGTGAACATTCATGTTATCTCCAAGCCATCATATATATCAAGATAAGAAGATGAAGTTCAAGTGGATTCATGAAGACGGAGATTAGCAAGGCTCTCCCATCCCATCATGGTGTATGGGGGAGTATTTAGAGAAGTCTTCATCAAGCATGTGCTAGCAAGCAAAATCAAGAAAGGTGTTCCAACTTGAGGGAGTCAAGATCGTCATCATCTAGCTCAAGTGGAATGCGCAAGGGAAAGGTATGATCTTGATAGGGTTTCTATTTTACCGGTCTCATGGTGTTAGTGAGAGACCGGATTATAGGGTAGACGGCGTACTATCAAGAGGGGCTCTCAAGTGAGTAACTTGATCGCATCTTTGTGGAGAGCTCAAACCTTTGCATACTTGGCATATCATCTTTCTTGGTTCTTATTTGGCTTTTATTCATGTGAGAATTTAGAGTTTGTGTTCATCTGCATACCAAGCTCTAGTTCATCAAAAACGGATTTCATTTGAATATCTTGTGGTGTTTTTGATGTTTGAGGTTTTACCGGTTCGTCTCTTGTAGAGAGGTCAAACTCTCCTCTTGTGTTATCCTCCTCACATGATGGACTATGATGTGTATATGCATGATCTTGTAGTGCTTGTGATTATCTTCGGAGCAAGCCCAAGATCATAGAAAACGGAGTCCGGATGAAAAACTTATTGCGTTTTCGTGTTGGAAATATTATCGGTTTATCCTTGAGGAAAGTTCCACACCTTCCCATGTGTGACAACTTATGTGCTCTTGTTGCTATCTTTCCAACAAAATTGGTTTCATCCCATTTGGAGTTTTCTCGCAAAAGTTATGGGTGTTTCAATTTCGGGTTCTGGGTAGTCAACCCCCAGGCCGGCCAGGCCGGCTCCCAGGCCGGGCGTCTCTGCTAGGTGGCCGACCCCCAGGCCAGCCAGGCCGGCTCCCAGTCCGGGTGCCTCGGCTGGGTGGCCGGCCCCCAGGCCGGCCTCCCTGCTCCTCTTCAAACAGGCAGATTTTTCAAAGGACCTATTTAAGGGGCTTTCTTCCCCAACGGTTTTCTAATCTCTCGAGCTCGTTTTTCCCCTATCTCTCCTCCATTGTTGACCTTTGGAAAAGCTTGCCTTCCTCTCAATCCCTCCCATGATTCTTGTATATCTTTGAGGGAAATTGAGAGGAGATCTAGATCTATATTTCCACCAATCCATCTCTCCTCTAAGTGAGGGGAACCTAGTAGACCTTGATCTTGGAGTTCTTGGTGCATCTCCTCTTTGTTCTTCCTCTCTTATTCCCCCATAAGCATTTGTTGCTTTGTTGGAATTTGAGAGTGAAGGATTTGAGCACTTGTGCTCTTGCCATTGCTTTGTGCATCGGTTTGTGCTCTCCACGAGGATTCGTGGAAGTTGAAAGTTTGTGAGCTTGTTACTCTTGAGTCTTTGGACCCTAGACGCGTTTGTGGTGGTTGAGACCTTTGTGGTCACTTGTAGCCGTTCGGGAGCCCCCAATCCAATTGTGGGTTGTGCCTCGGATTGTTGTTGTAAAGGCTCCAGATTCCGCCTTGAAGGATTCCGATAGTGGAAGGTGAACCAATCCTTTGTGGTGCGGTTCATCGGAGAATAGGGTGAGCCTTTGTGGCGTTGAGATCGACCTTTGTGGTGCCTCACACCTCTCCAACGAGACGTACTCCCCTAAAAAGGAGGAACTCGGGAATACATCATCGTCTCCGTGTGACTCGATTATTTCTATACCCGAGCTCTTTACTTATGCACTTTACATTGTGATAGCCTTCGTGCTTGAAGTATTCTATTGCTATCTCTTTGTTGCTTGTCTTGCTTAGCATAAGTTGTTGGTGCACTTAGATGAGCCTAGTATATTTAGTTTGTTGGCTTGTTAATTTAAACACCTAGTTTTATTCCGCAATTATCAAGCCTAAACCGGAAAAGTTTTAAGCGCCTATTCACCCCCCTCTAGGCGACATCCTTGTCCTTTCAATAACACTAAATACTTTCACCTTATTGCTAGCGGCAAACATAGATGGAAAAAGGATTTTCAAAACTGAACAAGACAAAGCAACAACTGTTGGTGAACAAAATTTTAAGAGTGTACATTACAGAATACTATAAGAACTTGTTTGGGACACTGGCTCAAAATAACTTATTTATGTTAGAATCTGAAACTCTGGATATCACACAACTTTTAGCAGAAGAGAACATTATTCTCACACTGTTTTCAGTGAGAAGAAAGTGTACGAAGCTATAACACAAATAGAAAAGAATAAAGCGTCTAGACGAGGTGGGTTTCCCGCCGAGTTTTGTCAAAAGATTTAGGAAATTTTAATGGGATATTTGATGTCCATGTTTGTTAAGTTTTAGCAAGGGGGTTGCCTTTTTTCCATCTAAAGTTCCGCACCATCATCTTTCTCCCCGAAAAGAAAATACTTTTCAAATACAACAATATCGTCCCATATGTCCACTGAATGTGAGCTTTAATTTTTTTACAAAGTTTGGAACAACCACATAACTAGTATAGCATATAAAATTATTCGACCAACTTAAACGACCTTTATGCTCTGTCAACACATACTAGAATGGGTAATAGTTCTGCATGAGACGATACATGAAGTCCATAGGAAGAAAATGGATGACATTGTTCTCAAAACAGATTTTAAGAAAGCTTATGACAAGGTAAAATGACCCTTTTACAATAAGTGTAATAAGTGTTACATATGAAGGGTTTTGAGCCTAAGTGGTGTGATTGGATTAATCAATTTCTCCATCAAGGGAGTGTTGCTAGTAAGGTAAATGATGACATTGCTGATTATTTTCATACTCCAAAAGGTTTGCGACAAGGAGATCCCCTTTCTCCTATGATATTTAATATTGTTGCGTATATGTTGACGATCTTAATTGGTAGGGCAAAAGAAGATGGTCTAGTGGAGGACCTCATCCCTCATCTAGTTGAGGGTGGAGTATCTATACTTCAATACACTCATGATACAATTATTTTCATGGAACATGGTCCTGAGAAAGCCTTGAACATGAAATTAATTTTATATATTTTTGAACATATTTAGGCTGAAGATAAATTTCCATAAGAGTGAAATCTTCTGCTTTAATGAAGCAAAATATGTTGAAAAACAGTATAAAAAATTGGGTGTGGGTCAGGATCACCTCCTTTTAGATATTTGGGAGTCACTATTCATTTTCCCAAACTAAGAAATGGTGAATGGAAACTTGTGGAAGACCCTTTTGAAAAACAGTGGGTTGATGGATGGGAAAATTGTTATCGTTGGGCGATCGCCTTGTTCTTGTTAACGTAGTGCTTACTAGTATGTTAACTTTCATGATGTATTTTATGGAAATAAAGATAGGGAAATAGAAGATTCTAAAAGTTTTTGGGTTGAGATTCTTTTGGCAGAGAGATGACCACAAAAAGAAGTATAGATTACGTGGAACATCATCAGTCGACCTAGAGTTCAAGGCGGTCTAGGAGTGGAGGTATTAGATGTAAAAACTTAAAAATTAAATGTTTAATCAATAAGTGGAGGTAAAATCAATACCAACAAACTCTCCTTTCTAGAAAGGCTTAACGAGAGTTAAAGAGGAATTATTTTCTTGGGGTTACTTTGAAGTTGGAAATGGGTTGAACACTTAGTTTTGGGAGGACATTTGGTTAGGTGATTCACCGCACTCTCCCACCTGTATCCATCTCTCTATAACATTATACAACAAAAAGAACTTTCGGTGGCAAGTGTTTTGTCAAGTTCCCCTCTAAATATAGCTTTTAGAAAGACCCTGGGAATAAATGGACGAGTTGGTTACATTTAGTGCAATGGTTGATAAATATTGTTTTGTTAGAAAACTAGAACGACACCCCGCGCGTTGTAGCGGTTATCTCTTTATAAATTTAATAAAATGTATGAGATCTAAAGTTGACAAAAGAAATATGCAAGATTTAGTAATCATGGCAGTCAAGAGGCTAATTTTTTTATACATCGAATGTATGTGTGGATAAAAACAGATGATGTGGATGCTTACATGTAGAGATAGAAAATAATTAATGAATGTTAGTGGAATGACATGGATAATTGATTGGCTAAAAGAGTAAGTGATGCGAATAGCTTGCATGTGGAGATAGAAAATATTAATTACACTTAGTGGCATTTTGCTTTATAAGAAGTATATAGATTAGTACGTCTTCAATTGGAGGTTAACATTGCTAGGTACTTTTACGGTCAAGTCTATGTATCTCCACTCACTAAACAGTCACGCAAGATTTCTTTGCAAGTATATTTGGAAAATGAAGGTCCCACCATGTGGTTCCTTCATGTGAAGTTTGAGTTGTATTCATGCAATGAAGTCCTGTGTCAGTATGTTCCCCCCGTTGTTTTTTCACTTTGTGCTGTGTTCTGTTTATACTCTTGCTTTATAACGGCATCAAGCTTTCTTTTCTTTGTGATTAGTTTTACCGAACAAAATACGTTTTGTATGCATGATGACAGGTTGATGTCTGGTTTATTGGAGTGTTTGGTTCATGTTTATGCGACCATCCTTGAGGAATAAATATGCTCCTCTCCTTTCTATTTTGTTCATCTTTTTTCCCTTATGTATTACCACCAAGGTTCAGTTTGCACCATGTTTGTACTTGTGTCTCAAACTGGGTTAATACTTCGTTTACCAGGAAAAAAAATACTGGGGGTCGAGGGAGTTATCCATTTTGGTTTGGTGCAAGCAATACAAAAATTCTGAAAATGTTTGATTTGATCCAATGGGCGCTTCCATGCACACGAGGAGAGAAAAACAACCAGGAGTAGAATGGCTACTCCCAGTGGTAAGTAATTTCATTTTATAATCAGAACTAGCCTTATATGTAATATGGCAGTGAACTTACACACTGTCAAGTCCATAAGAAATCACTTATAAATTTTGTCCCAGATCATTTTGCAACATAAGAAAACACTTGGACAATGACATCTTTCACCTGACAGCCAAAACGTAGGCTAAAGGAGACTATGGGATCGAAGATTTTGGGCTATCGAAAGTCAGCATCATGAAAAATATTCTCTACTTGGGAGGAGGACGAAAAAGTGTTGACCACTTCTGTCCGAGATGTTTAGCTATAAACCTATCTGCATGGGATGGATAGGCCCTTTCGACGTATGCCCTGAGACACTTGCGGTACGAGAAATCCTCCAAATCGCCATTTGTTCTAACCAGAATGAGGCATCTGGTCGTCTTGAATTCAGGATGCTTGTTAACCTACAAACATGAGCACTGCACACGTTAGGAAATGTCCACAAAATTTACACCTCCAAGGATCACTTGTCCTAAGGTAGCAATAATTTTTCATACTCAGAAACGGATTGGTATTTTAGTGTTGAGACAATGTATTTTTTATGTACCTAGAAAGTTGTATCTCCTAATCTTAAAGGCCGGGTCAGACCAGCAGTTCGACCGGACAAAACCAGTACCCAAACTGTAGGGAGGAATCATCAAGTAAACTACATAATCTAACTATTAGTACTGTGGTGTACCATTCATCTTTTTCGATAAAGAGCGCTTTTATTAAACTAAAACGTTTGCATCAAGGTGATACAAGAAAAAACTGGTTACCATTTATTAAGCAATGAATAACCACCGTGGGAGGAATATTGCATCATCATATCCGTACATGGAAGCTAGGAAAATGTGTATGAATGTCATAAAAACTGGCTCCATGTGATCTAGAATCATTTCTTAATGTCATTTAATAAGCAGATTTTTTTACCAAACTATTAAAAGATAAAAGAAGCCATTAACGAAATAAAAATAACAGACAAAAATTTAGTGGAAATATGGATAAACTTATATTTGGTAACGAGACTAGTGTTTTGAGTATAAAAAGTCCTTTATCTCCCACAAAAAGAAATCATATGATTTGACATGCACTTTGCAGCTTAGTGGCCAGCTTGCTAAATGAGGTGGTTGTGTTAGTTACTTGATACTGAGCACTTCAGTTCAGAGCAAGCAGCACCATAGCTGTTCTGGAACATCAACTTGCACATTTTCCAGATTGAGCCACAAGAGAAGTCTAACTAGTAAGTTCTCCAAAAACAACAAAAGAAAAACAGGGGAATGATCGAGACTCGAAACTGTAGTTCTCATTTGTTATGCTCGATGGAGGTCCTACTTACGAACAAAAAGTACTGCATGAACTTAGCTTCTGAGATATTTTAACAAGAAGCAATGGTAATCTTTTAAGAAAACATATTCAATAATACAAGCTTGGCAAAAAAGAAATAAAAATCGGTGGGAACAATAGAAGAACAGAAGATAAAATTAGATTTGTTTGACGGCCTCATCTCTTTCTTATTAAATGGAGTGATCACCCAAACTCACCATAATAGCTTGAAGTCCACAACCAATCTTGTCTTCCGAACGAGGGTGGTAAGCAAGGATCTTTTCTACTATAACCTTTTCGTCATCCGGACTTAACAAGGCACCATCTCCATATCTGTTATAACAGAACGCAATCAGATAGACAATAAAATATGATTACAACAGTACATCTTGCAAACTGCAAGAATTATAGTACATAAAAAACTACTATATAACTGTCTTTTGTGTTAGCTGCACCATTTTATTTTTGAAAGATTTCCTGCAAGATTTACATACAGTTATCTTACAATTACTCTTTGGCCCGAGCGAAGGAGCGAGCCAATTCCTCTGTTCCGGTAGAGCCAAACAGACCCCGTGCCATGGATTTGATGAAGATTGAAAGGACCCCTTTTTCGAAGTCAAAGATAAGAAGCATACGGGTGACAACCCCAATCCTTATATATCAACCCAATTACCGGAGGGACGAAGAACTAAGTTTGCCTGAGGCCCTAAAACAACTTGTTTGTTTGGTGGAAGCATCAGTACTTATCTTTAGAGGAATCCTGATTACAACAGTTCGCATCCTTTGGCGACGTTATGAAAAATGTGTGTTTTAAATGTGCACGGCGATTGAAAAATCCGTATGTCTGTTTACCACTGTTCGAGCTTCTATTCATTGCAACAAGGAGAGGAAAAATAGCGGACCTTCTGGAGTGGAGGATGTCCTTGACATGTTTCACGGCGGGCTCGATGTCGCGGAGGATCTTCGCCTCGGCCTCCTCCCACGGCTCCTCCAAGCCCCCCGGAGCGGAGGGCTCGTTGTCTGCGGGAAGGCTGCAGAATAGGCGGCTGCGGGTGGATAGCGCCGGAGAAGTGGCAGACGGCGGGAGGCCGCCGCGGAGGAGGCGCGTGGCAACTCGGGCGAGGGCGGCGGCCATGGCCATGGCTTCTTCAGCAGCTGACAAAAGAGGAAGGGTTTCTTGTGTTCCATTCTTGTTTAGGTTTTAGCTTTGTTTTTTTCAGATCAGAGTGATCAGGAGGAAGTACATGGGCCTGGGCTTTGTCTCTTGATGGAATGGTGTGACGTTCTACACGTTTTTTTTTAACGTCTGGTTTGGTCTCGTGTCATTGCTTCTTCACTGTTTCATCGGTACGAGCATCTCACCAATGCACTTTCAAATGGCTAAAATACCTCCCACCTAATGAAGATGCTAACTCTATACCTAGCGGGAACTTAGAAAAACGAAACGTGGCTTTCTGCCAAATGACATGGCGGGAAGTCCGCCAACCCAGATGGCGGAAAGTGGCGCTGCCTGGCGTAAAAGGCGTTGTCTGGTTTAGCGGCTATAGCACTTTTTGCCGGTCCATATGGGGGGAAGTGACTTTCCGCCATCTCACTTGGCGGAAGGACACGTGTCACTTTTCTAACTACCCGCCGCTAGGGGTAGATTTAGCATTTTCATTACGTGGGGTATTTTTAGCGAATCCAAAGTGGATGTGAGGAGGCCCAATGCAATGTTAGAAACAGCTGTTCCAGTTGTTCATGCCGTCTCCAGAAATTCGGGGCCCGGTGCAAAATGAAAAATGGGGCCCTAATGTTTTTTAAATCCAAGATATAAGTAAAACATACGTAATATTTGTATAATGCAATATGTGTCGTTTCATAAAACATTTAAAAATATATCAAGTATCAATGCAAAAAGAGTAGAGATAGCACTGAAAGAGTAAACTAGCCTCATGTTCTATTGAAAAACATTATCTATCAGGTATTTATTGGAGTGAAATATCCAATTATGCATTCATTATTTATCTTCCACAAGACAACAATTTTAACTAGTATTGTGGCCAATCCTAATTCATTGTCTTAGATAAATTCCCCCACACCGAGTAATTCATCATTTTATGTTTGCAAGAATAACAACTATACAGTAACAATTTTCAATAGCATTTAGCAGGTTAGCAGCTTGCCGTCACCTAACCAAGCACTTCCCTAGTTCTCTAAAAACATGAACCTTACTGAATTATAACGACGAAATTCGACAAGATTTATATTATCGTGGCTACTAACTGATGGACACGCAATAATTTCTACTCATAAGCTGATTAATCATTCAGTTAGGAGATTCTGTGCATGCGCACCTGCTTCCGGCGCCGGATAGGACGTAGTAGGCAGCCGAGACTCTCCCTTGGGGCTGGCCGGCGGAGATGACGACGTCGTCGCGGTGGAAGGCGCGGAACCGCGGCATCGTCGTACATGGCTCGAGCCTAAAACTAATCCCTAATCTGCCTTTGGGCCTGTGGCTATTTGCAGTCCAAGCTCACTCACAGCAGACCACGCCTCAGACTCACGTTAAGTAATTCCCTCGAAATTGGAAGGATTGGCCTGCTATTTGGAAACTGACTAGGACATGGGCTGCGCATAGGCAGAATTCAGTGCAAGATGCAGACATGGGCGCCTGGATTTGGGGGCCCCAAAATTTTGGGGCCCTGTGCGATCACCCAGGTCGCACTGCTGAAAGTGCATTTGCCCTCATGTATGGTTTTGATAATTAATGACAATCTCTATGGACTAATGCTTGCATTGAGCTATCCTTGTAGGGCTTGTCCATTGGCAATGCTTGAACACCATGTGTTGGTATCAAGATTGAAAGAAGAAAATAAAGTGATGACCAAAGTGATATTCAAGGTGTGATCCACACAAATGGTCATCTAGAGTTGAGCTTATTGCAAGTGTGGCTTGAAAAAAGATTGAGTGAACTTTCATGTTTATTTCCAAGTCATCATATATATTAAGAGAAGAAGATGAAGTGCAAGTTCAAGAGAAGCATCTCGAAGAAATCCTATGCTTGAAGCTTGTCACCCATTTGGAGATAATGGTCAAGTGAAGATGTGCCTAAGAGAGGCTCTACCATATTGGTGTATGGGGGAGCGATATGTGAGTCTTCACCAAGCAAAGCGCAATCAAAAAGGTGGCCCACTTGAAGAGGTCAAGATCGTCATCATCTAGCTCAAGTGGAATGCGCAAGGCAAAGATATGATCTTGATAGGTTTCTATTTTACCTGGTCTCATGGTGTTAGTGGAAGACCGGGTTATAGGATAGACGACGTACTATCAAGAGGGCTCTCAAGTGAGTAACTTGATCGCATCTTTGTGGAGAGCTCAAACCTTTGCATACTTGGCATATCATCTTTCTTGGTTCTTATTTGGCTTTTATCCATGTGAGGATTTAGAGCTTGTGTTCATCTCCATACCAAGCTCTATTTCATCAAAAACGGATTTTATATGCATATCTTGTGTCGTTTTTTATGTTGGAGGTTTTACCGGTTTGTCTTTTATAGAGAGGTCTTAACTTTCCTCATTTGGTATCCTCCTCACATGATGGACTATGATGTTTCTCTGCATGATCTTGTAAAGCTCTTCGTTACGATTCCAACGAGCCCAAGATCACCGAAATCGGAGTCCGGATGAAAAAGTTCTTGCAGTTTTCGTTTTGCTGTTTCTGTCAGTTTTCAAAATCGGATATTCCGGTCCTTCTGGAAATATCCGATGACCATCAGAAGGTTTCAACAGTTGCGTGGCTCTCTGGTTTGGGGCGGAAATTCCGGTTCAAACTGAGCCGGAATATTCGGCCCCCTGTTTTTCCTGCAACGGCTCTATTTCGTGGGGTCCTATAAAAGCCCCCTTCTTTCCCAAAGGGATAGCTCTTAAGCATGAAAAAGCCCCCATTGTTGACCTTCTTGAGCTTGGATTTCTCTATTCCTCATGATTCTTGCCTCTAATTAGAGGGAAAAGAGAGAGGAGATCTAGATCTATATTTCACCAATCCATCTCTCCTCTAAGCGAGGGGAACCCTTTGGATCTAGATCTTGGAGTTCCATTTGTTTTTTTACGGGCAAAACAGTGGGAAAAAATCCCACTGCAACTTGAGTTCTTCATTGTTCTTCCTCTCTTCTCCCCCCATAAGCATTAGTTGCTTTTGGTGGGATTTGGGAGTGAAGGACTTGAGCACTTCTTGTGTTCTTGCCATTGCATTTGGTGCATCGGTTTGCTCTCTCCATGAGGATTCGTGAAAGTGAAAGTTTGTGAGCTTGTTACTCTTGGGTCGTTGGACCCTAGACGGTTCGTGGTGCTTGGGAGCTCCCAATCCAGTTGTGGGTTGTGCCTCAAGATTGTTGTAAAGGCTCCGGATTCCGCCTTGAAGGATTCCGATAGTGGAAGGTGAACCGAGCTTTTGTGTGAGGTTCATCGGAGAATAGGGTGAGGCCATTTGTGGCGTTTGAGTTTGAAACTCACACCCCTCCAACGAGACGTACTCCCCTAAAAAGGAGGAACTCGGGAATACATCATCGTCTCGCGTGCCTCGGTTATTTCTATACCCGAGCTCTTTACTTATGCACTCTACATTGTGATAGCCTTCGTGCTTGAAGTATTATATCTCGCTATCACCTTGTTGCTTGTCTTGCTTAGCATAAGTTGTTGGTGCACATAGTTGAGCCTAGAATATTTAGGTTGTTGGCTTGTTAAATTAAACACCTAGTTTTATTCCGCATTTATCAAGCCTAAACCGGAAAAGTTTTAATCGCCTATTCACCCCCCTCTAGGCGTCATCCTTGTCCTTTCAACTGCCCCGTCGACGTGCCTGGTAAGAAGACTCCTTACGAAAGCAGATTCAAACCTTGTTCCCTGTTCCTCGGGCTTAGTTAGCATTTTTTGATGAAATACACCTTTGTCGTGTGATGTATGTTGAGAGTGTGAATGGAGGCATTTGTAATAAAACCCAAACATGGTGCCAACTCCAACACGTCCCCATTTGGTATCTGTTTGTGTCTAGGTTTTTGTCCGGCAGGATGAGGGCGACAGAGTGTTCGCTCATCGGATTGTGCTTGGCATCAAAGCGGAGCTCCCACACGGGCGATGACCATTCGATGTTGAGGTGCGCGCTCCTCCTCCTCCTCCTTCATTGTCGTCCACCACATCGGATGAGGGAGTCAGCATTGAAACCCACTCGATCGGGGTTCATATGCCACTTGACGGGGTTATACCCTTCGGGTCCCCTATTATTGGTATACCTGGTGCAGCCCAGACGAAGTCCCACCTGGCGGCCCAACAGTTATTTCAGGCACAAGTCAAGGACTCCAAGACGTAGTCTACTAGGACTCTTGTAAACCCTACCTGGCTCCCTTTATAAAGCCAGGCAGGGGCACCCGCATAGGCAGATCAATACTAGATCCACAACTCGCATAGGCATAACGAGACCACGTCTCACCATATCGCCATTACGGCCACCATGTAACCTCATATATCATCATAATCAGACAAGCAGGAGTAGGTATTTACCTCACAATGAGGGGCCGAACCTGGGTAAATCTTTGCTTGTCAGCCGTCCGATACTACCAGCGCGCACATCTTCTCCCTCAAAATCTGCCTGGGGTACTCGACCCTGGGATTGCCGTGGGCGTACCACGTCATTTGGCGCCGTCTGTGGAAAGAACGCGTGCTGGATCGCGGTTTCGGCGGCTCAATCATCTTCATCGACAAATCTTCATAGACAAAAGTGACCATATCGCATCTAGCAGCGGCATTCCATACATAGCAGATCCAATCTACGTCACATCGCAGGCGATGCGATCAAATTCATCATCAACAAACAGCCGGCGACTTCGTCGGGTGGCGGCGGCGTTCCGTGCGCAGGCGCGATCCAATCTGATAGCCGCACGCCCAGCCGGACAAAACGCAGAGACCTCGCTGGCAGAAGCTGATCGCTCGCGGTGTTTGCAAGTCACCGAGAGGATGGATCCATCCAAAAGAAGCTAGCTAGCTTCACGTACAGAAATCCATCCGAGGATCATGTCCTATACACAAGCTGCTCACGTACGAGTACTACATCAATCGATCCAAGCCAGCTGATTCGATCGGAGCACTATTCAAATATCATCGGCTGCCGGCGCCGCGTATCCAATCTGCTGCGGCGTTCCGCACAGATGCCCCGACCGGCACTATACGCCGTGGCAGCGCCTCTACTCCATCAACCATCAACTGTACGCCGTGCAAGCTGACCGCCTCGGGTTCTCGCGGGAACTACGCGACAGCATCGCGCCGGGAAAATCAAGCAGCATCGGCTGGCCAGCCGATCGAATTCTTCTCGGCTGGTCCGCTTCCGTGCAGCAGTACAAGTCCTACTCCAACCTAGCCAGCGGCAGTTCGCATGGGCGGCGACCCTGAGAAGCTGTGTCCGATCCAACCAAACCAGCATGCACGTCAAGTCCCGAGGAGCAAATCTGTTCCTGCTGCTCATCACACGTGAAGGCAAAAAGCAAAAATATCAGATCGATCCATGCATACGAGCGCACATGCATGGACGTACTACTTAAGATTATCTTAATATTTTATTTCATTATGCTAATCACTCTGTTCACGTTACGAGGGCAAGGATCATATTGGAGATCGATGCCGCCGCTGCGCACTCGCACGGTTCCAACGCGTTTTCCGTCGACAAGGTCGCCGGCGACGGATCGAGGCTCCGGTCCCAAGCAAGCTGAGCGCATACTTCTTCTTCAAGCACGATCACATGAAGATCTAAAGCAATACACGACAAGCAAATCATGCATGGATCGGAACTCTTAAATCATTAGTATTTCTCCCTAATTGCAATATTCTGTTGACTATCACATTAACTATCTCTACATGCGTGCATGTTTTCACCCATCATCTGGAGGAGCAAATCAACATCGCAAGACCACTACGACCGTCGGCACTCGGCAGTCGTCATGCGGATGCAGCTCGGCGTAGATTACTGCCTGCACGGGTGCAACGCCAACGAGACAGCTGATCCATCGAGGATTCCGTCTCCAAGTCTAGCCGCAGCAAGGCTGCCTGGCACATGCAACGCATATGCATGGGCGCGATCTTTATTGATTGATCTATCTCACTCGTTCACTTATATACTGATTATCCCCTACTAATGGTTTCATCTCTAAACGAGTGTGCATGTTACCTGGGAGAACCAAGCCCCCAACGATCAATCACAAGAAGCAGCTAGACCACAGCATCTATATGCAGCCACCCAAGGACACGAGACGTTGCCGACCTCCGCATCAGGCCCGGCATGAGGAGCCTCAACGATGGAGCGCAGGCAGGAGCTCGACGTCGACTACGTCCGTCACACGTGGCTGGGTGGAGCACCGTCTCCCCGGACCCTCAGCAATCAGTCGGAATGGGCACATGGTCGCAACCATCGTCGACTCGCCGCTGTCAACTGCGTCTGACAATCAAAATCGTCATCGACCCGCCGAGGACAACTTCGACTACTTGACAAACGTATCCTCCGCGACGCGATCGTCACGACGTTCACAACTCGACAAGCTCGACGTTCATGGCTCGGCAGCCTCTATGAGAACTCACTGGCGTCAATGCCCACGGATTGGCAAAAACTTCATCGACTACAACGGCAGCCGTCAGCGTCGACGGTACCCACACATAAAGCCCGCTCCTTGGAAGGGCACCACGTACCCTCGGGGGCTGGCACTCGACATCAACAACAACATCATCTTCGACTGCGCGGACCCAACAAGTCGACACCCGGAACTTTTTCGACTCCACATCGTCGACTCCGCCTCCGACACTCGGGGGCTGGCGATTCAACGTCAACAACAACAAATTCATTGCCGTACCCGACAAGGGGACACCATGACTTCTTCGACTCCCCGTCATCGACCCCGTCTCCGATACTCGGGGGATGGCGCTATTCGACTCCGCCACGTCCTCTTCGCCGCACAACTCCGCCGCGTCGACTCCGGTCCGCCGCGTCGACTCACTACACCGCTCAACTCCGCCGTGTCGACTCCGGTCTGCCGCGTCGACTTCTTTCGACTAAACACTGCAAGACTTGGCCGCACCCGAACACTGGGGGGTTGCACCGCACAGGTCATAGCAAATTCGCCTTGGCCGCACCCGCACACTCGGGGGCTACGCCGCGCAGGTTAATGAAAATACACAAACATCGGACTGACCTGAAAGCTCGGGGGCTGCACCGTGCAAAGTCAAAACTTCATAATTCGCTTGACGCACCCGAACACTCGGGAGCTGCGCCGTGTAGGTTATAACAAATTCACCTTGGCCGCACCCGATGCTCGGGGGCTGCGCCGCACAGGTCGTAACAACCAAGCCAGGGCTGGTCACTCGACGATTTTGAGGGTGGCAATCAAACTGAGACAAATTGGTCACTCGACCGTTTCATGGACAAGCACACATAACTGCCTTCGGGAGCGGATCAAAATTTTATTGACTGTTGCAAAAGATTCAAAGCTTTGAGATTATCCTCAACTGCAAGCAATTAAGCACAATCTCCGGGGCTACTCCCATCGGGAGCGCTGCCACGCACCCGATAGAAAATACGACACAATGTTATTCAGTTCAAACAGTTGAAGCTTACTCGACTCGGCTGCTTAGCCCTATGCAAATATCGATCAAAATCCCTGAGATTGCGTCCGCCGCAAATATACCTCGGATGCTGTACGCACAGTGTAAAGGTAAGACCCGCCGATCCGTCGAGCTGGGCCAGGGACCACTGCCAACAGCGTAAGCCCTGCAACTTTCCATGTCAACAGACATGAAGAAAATCCTGACGGACGCGTTAGGTCGCAAAGTTATGCTGCAGGCTGGCTCAGTAAGACCTCCGCGGCCTGAGTCGAACCTGACCAGCTTGTTCCGGGTTCGAGTCCGGGGACTCGAGCTTGATGTAGGCTAGTAAGGTTTTGCCCAAAAGTGCAGTTAACTGGTCCCGATCCGTCGAGCGTACCAGGGCTACTATGCTATAATCTCTAGGCAAAATAAATAAAACATTGGTCGACGTGTTTTCCGACTCAACATGCACGTTCGAGGCAATCTCGACTCCAAAGCAAATCATCAGTCGACGTACTTCCCGACTCCGCAAGCACAATCGAGACAATCTCGACTCAAAATTAAATGGCAAAATAAACAAAACGTCAGTCGATGAATTACCGACTCAGCAAGCACAATCGAGACAATCTCGACTCAAAAAATACATAGCAAAATGAGCAAATAATCAGATGGTGACATACACCTGCAAATGAGTCCCTGCCCGATTCTTTGAATCGACCAGGCACTCGGGGGCTACTCCCATCGGGAGCGCTGAGCGCGCACCCGACGAATTACCGAGTCCAAAGCACCAGGCAACGCAGCAACAGAGTGAAGACTACGCCCAAGTTGAGAACCTCCTTGGACAACTCAGATTTCATTAATTACTCCCATCGGGAGCACATTCGCCATTGGCTCGAGTGCGTCGGATTTTTCAAAGTCGGGTTTTCTATAGCCCGCGTCGGATTTTTCAAAGTCGGGTTCTCTATACCCCGCATCGGATTTCTCAAAGTTGGGTTCTCTACAGCCCGCACTGGATTTCTCAAAGTCGGTCTCTCTATAGATCGCATCGGATTTATTATTATTGGATTTCTTACACTAGATTTCTCAAAGTCGGTCTCTCTATAGATCGCATCGGATTTATTATTATTGGATTTCATACACTGGATTTCTCATAAATGATTCAACTCACGAAGAATGGATAATACAGTCATCATATGGTCATCAACACACCCGACGCATCGACTACGCCTACTCGACATACTGTTTTGATTCTCTGCCCGATACTTCGAATCGACCAGACACTCGGGGGCTACTGACGGGGTTATACCCTTCGGGTCCCCTATTATTGGTATACCTGGTGCAGCCCAGACGAAGGCCCACCTGGCGGCCCAGCAGTTACTTCAGGCACAAGTCAAGGACTCCAAGATGTAGTCTACTAGGACTCTTGTAAACCCTACCTGGCTCCCTTTATAAAGCCAGGCAGGGGCACCCGCATAGGCAGATCAATACTAGATCCACAACTCGCATAGGCATAACGAGACCACGTCTTACCATATCGCCATTACGGCCACCATGTAACCTCATATATCATCATAATCAGACAAGCAGGAGTAGGTCTTTACCTCACAATGAGAGGCCGAATCTGGATAAATCCTTGCTTGTCAGCCGTCCGATACTACCAACGCGCACATCTTCTCCCTCAAAATCTACCTAGGGCACTCGACCCTGGGATTGCCGTGGGCGTACCGCGTCACCACTCGTGAGGAAGGTGGCGGACCCGTTGTGTCGTATGGTACGCGGTCACGATCCGCAACCTTGTCCCTATTGAGAGAGTTCCAACATCGTTGTTCAAGAAGATCATTGCCATTCTAATTTATTATTTAGAGTCCCCAATATCTCTAGGGGCCTCCGAAAATCATACTAGACATGCATCAAGTAATATCTTTTTTTAACGTGAGTAATCTCATATTTTGGCTGATGGCTATATTTCGCAAGTCATAAACATAGAGATGTCCAAACTAATAATGTGGACACATGTCATGAATATGGGTTCGTGAAAGGACAAGGATGTCGCCTAAAGGGGGGTGAATAGGCGATTAAAACTTTTCCGGTTAGGCTTGAATAAATGCGGAATAAAACTAGGTGTTTAATTTATCAAGCCAACAACCTAAATAAAATAGGCTCACCTATGTGCACCAACAACTTATGCTAAGGAAGACAAGTAACAAGGTGATAGCAATAGAATACTTCAAGCATGAAGGTTATCACAATGTAAAGTGCATAAGTAAAGAGCTTGGGTATAGAAATAACCGAGGCACGCGGAGACGAGGATGTATTCCCGAGTTCCTCCTTTTTAGGGGAGTACGTCTCGTTGGAGAGGTGTGAGCCACCACAACAGGTTGGTCTCAATGCCACATCAGGCCTCACATTCTTCTCCGATGAACCGTACCACAAAATGTTTGGTTCACCTTCAACTATTGACTTCTTTTTGGGCGGAAATCGAGTCCTTACAACAAGCTTGGAGCACACATCCACAACTTAATTTGAGGCTCCCAAATGACCACAAAAGGTCCCGAGTGACCACAAAAGGTCTCGACCACCGCAAAGGCGTCTAGGGTCCAATGACCCAAGAGTAACAAGCTCACAAACTTTCAACTTCCACGAATCCTCGTGGAGAGCACAAACCGATGCACCAAATGCAATGGCAAGAACACAAGAAGTGCTCAAATCCTTCGCTCCCAAATCTTACCAAAAGCAACTAATGCTTATGGGGGAGAAGAGAGGAAGAACAAAGGTGGAGAAACACCAAGAACTCCAAGATCAAGATCTACTAGGTTCCCCTCACTTAGAGGTGAGATGGATTGGTAGAAATGTAGATCTAGATCTCCTCTCTATGCAAGAATCATGAGAGGAATTGAGAGAGGGGCAAGCTTTCCAAGCTCAACAATGGTGGGAGAGAGAGAGATAAATTCGTACTTGGAAGAGCTAGTCGCATTGGGGAATAAGAGGGCCTTTTATAGGTCCCCAGAAAAAGAGCCGTTGCAGAAAAACTTACACCGAAGACTCCGGTCTGGCAGACCGGAGACTCCGGTCCAACAGAATATTCCGGTCCAAAAACTGGTCCGGACAAACCGGCTGGACCGGAGACTCCAGACAGTCTCCGGAGATCCTCCGGACCGAGGTACCGTAGCTCTCCCCACCTGTGACACACGATGAAAATCGGCAGTCTAGAGAGAGGCCGGAAACTTTGGTGCCCTGAGACCGGAGACTCCGGTTGAGGCACACCAGAGACTCCGGCCCTGGCACACCGGACACTCCGGCCTGGAAAACCAGCATCAACTCAGCAAAACTGAAAACCCAATAACTTTGTCGTTCGAACTCCAAATCAGGTGAGACCAATTTTGTTGAAAAGGTAACGACAAGAGCTTTCCTACAAAAATAAGGACCATAAATAGAGTTAAGTTACCACACATGGGAAGGTGTGAAACTTTCCTCAAGGATAAACCGATAATATTTTCAACACGAAAACGCAACAAGTTTTCCATACAAGATCCATTTTCGAATAACTTGGGTTTGTCATGAAGATCATGACAAACACCAAAACCGAACAAGGAGAAAAACCAAGTAAGAACCAAGAAATATGATATGCCAAGTATGCAAAGGTTTGATCTCTCCACAAAGATGCGATCAAGTTACTCACTTGAGAGCCCCTCTTGATAGTACGCCGTCTATCCTATAACCCGATCTCCCACTAACACCATGAGACCGGTAAAATAGAAACCCTATCACGATCATACATTTGCCTTGCGCATTCCACTTGAGCTAGATGGTGACGATCTTGATCTTTTCAAGTGGACCACCTTTCTTGATTGCGCTTTAGCTTGGTGAAGACTCACATATCGCTCTCCCATACACCAATATGGGAGAGTCTCTCTTAGGCACATCTTCATTTGACCAAAATCTCCAAATGGGTGACAAGCTTCAAGCATAGGATTTCTTCGAGATGCTTCTCTTGAACTTGCACTTCATCTTCTTTTCCAAGCCACACTTGCAATAAGCTCAACTCTAGATGACCATTTGTGTGGATCACACCTTGAATATTACTTTGGTAATCACTTCCTCTTCTTCTTTCAATCTAGATACCAACACATGGTGTTCAAGCATTGCCAATGGACAAGCCCTACAAGGATAGCTCAATGCAACCATTAGTCCATAGAGATTGTCATTAATTACCAAAACCACACATGAGGGCACATGCACTTTCAGTTCGACTGACCCAACTTGAGACATAGCGATAACATGCATAGTTCTCTCTACACGCTGTACTTAGACCCGAGATTGTCACATGTAGTTGAGATGTAATCGAACCATTTTGGGCCCTTCAAATGCTACACTATAACAATATAGTCATAAATACAACTTTCGGGTTATTCATGAAACATGATGCGATGCATGCTCACTCAACATAGGATTTGTCCCTCTGTACACGATAGATCTCTAGCCACTCAACTGACCGGATCCAAAAATGTATGAACACGGTACATAACATTAAGATTAAGAGTTAATCTGGTATGTGATTTTCGAATCACATGATCAACAAAGAGTGTTCGGCTCAGAGCTAGTCCAAATATCATGAGACAAAGCGAATACATGTCTTGACATGGTGATAGTTGGTCTGACATGATATTTATTCACATTTGGGAGTTGTCACGTTTTGCTAAAAGTCGGTACTACCACGTCATGTGAAATCGTGCGTCGACATATAGGATCACATACTTAAAGTGTTGGAAGTCTAATTCGGATCAAATCCGAACTGGAGTTGGGCATGAAGGTCTAACAGGGCTCTAACGTAGACGCCCATTATAGAAGTTTATATAAAGGTGAGGGCCTATGTGTTTTCAGGTTACTCATTTGATTCCACCCTCCACCGCATATAGTGCTTCTCACTCCTAGTTGTCCGCGTGGATCTAACAGTCCGACGTGCGACACTTCTACTATGTACGTGTAGATAGTATAGAGATGATACATGATATCATAGATGTGATATGTGCAGGGGGAGGTAGGGGACCAGCCGGTGCCATGCCCCCTAAGAATCTAAAATCATTTGTATATTTCAGATTTTAGATTTTGTTTGCTTTCTCTTTGTCTGGCCCCCTTAATATGAAATTTTCTTGATTCCTGCCTCCGTCCCTGTACATGTAGATACAATAGAGGCGGTACAACCGTACCGATGGGAGGGCACGAGAGGAGCTGTCAATGGGTGCGACGTGGATGAGTAGGTTGTACGACTACCCTGTCGGACACGCTTCACCGATTCGGTACCGGTGTCTAGTGGTAATTTTGTAATCTATAACCGCAACAATCTTTGGTGATCTTTTGTTGATACCGTTCTACTCCCTCCGTCCCAAAATAACTGTCTTAGATTTGTCAAAAAGTAGATGTATCTAGACATGAAACAAGTATAGATACATTCACTTTTGTACAACTTTGAGACTTATTTTAGGACGGAGGGAGTACAAAGCTTACCCTTAAAATCAGTACGTCACATCTACGTGCTTGCCACTTTGAATGGAAATATTTAGTTTTAGGAGTTGTCTACTTTTGAACAAAGACAACTTACTGAATAACCGCCGTGTAAACCGAATGGACTGCGAATTGACCATCTTTGGTAGGTGCAAGCACATGGTGGAAAATGACACAAGGAAACTGTCATCCTGGTTGTTTTAGCTTAGGAAGGTGTTGATCAGACATCTCAAAGTTGGCGAAATACTTAGTCAGGTATATATATGTAATCACTTAAGCCTAGTAGGCCATGAAATTGTCCTAGCTAAAGCCTAATCGCTAACAAGGTTTTTTTTTTGCGAATGTGGCGAGCTTGCTGTTTGTCACAGTCAGAGCCCAACGGCTGGAGGTATTGAGGCGCCGGGCCAGTAGGTTTTGCGACCTCGCGCGACGCGCTTCCAGGTAGAACCAAAGCACATACATGTAGATACCATATCTACGCTAGTTAAGATATGCATCACTCCATGATACCAAATCTAAAACTTACAAACACCGTTGTGAAAGATGGCGTTTGTCAATGACGATGTCGGTGAAGATTGATGAAGATTATCACGTCCACGCCGGGAAGTGAGAATGTTACCTCCACCCTCCACGACATCTACCGCTTTTTCTCACTCCCTAGTTGTCCGCGTGGATCTAAGCTTGCAACACTTCTACTATGTACGTGTAGATACCATAGAGATGACACATGTAGATATCATAGATGCAGTACGTGTAGAGAGGAGGCATAGTGACTAGCCGGTGCCATGCCCTTTAAGAATATGAAATCCTTTGTATATTTCAGATTTTGTTTACATTCTCTTTGTTTGCCCTCTAAACATGAAATTTTCTTGATTCCTGCCTCGGTCTCTGTACGCGTAGATACAATAGAGGCGGTGCAACTGTACTGATGGGAGGGCACGCGAGGAGCAGTCAATGGGTGCGACGTGAACGAGGAGGTTGTACGACTACCCTGTCGGACACACTTGACCGATTCGGTACCCGTGTGTCTAGTGATAATTCCGCAATCTATAACCGCAACAATCTTTGGTGATTTTTTTGTTGATACCGTTCTACAAGCTTACCCTTAAAATCAGTACGTCACATCTACGCGCATGCCACTTTGAATGGAAATTTTTAGTTTTAGGAGTTGTCTATTTTTGAATAAAGACAGCTTACTGAATTACCGCCATATACATCGAATAGACTGGAATTGACCATCTTTGGTAGTACTACATGTTTCCATCCAAATAAAGTAGTACTGAAGTAGTCGCCCTCCCTTTCCTCTCCCCGATACAGATCTGAGAGGCGATTTTGAGAGTCCATCGTCGGTCCACCTCTTCCGCCGGTGAGGCGTGGGTTCCCTCCCCTCCGTCGGCTGCTCCGGCGGCGGGAGGGTGGGGGAAGCCCGTCTCACGGCGTGTATTCATGGTAGGGCTTGGCAGGTGTCCGGCCGGCGGCGCTTCGAAGGCGGAGGTGCTGTTGGTTCGTCTGTTGTCCGCGCAGATCCCCTCCGGCGGTGGCGTTCCCTGGGGCTTCACCGACCTGCGCGCGATTTTCCCTGCACCACGGCCAGATCCAGGTATGCGGTGGATCTGGATGCAGTTCAATAAGAGGATGATACAGAGGTTCTTCGCGGCGGCGCCGGCGTTCCCGGCAGTAGTCTCTTCGGAGGCGGTGCTCGGTGACTTCCCGTCTGCGGTGTGGTGGGCTCCGGCGATCCAATGTTTGGGGAGTTTCAGCAGCGGCGCGCCATCGTCAGCTCCGGCTCGTCGTCGTCGTCGGGATCCAGAGGGCTTCCTTGTAATTTTTTCTTTGTTTCTGGACCTTTCTGTAAGTTCGGAGAATTAATATATCATCCCTTTCGCAAAAAAAAAAGTAGTACTGAAGTACTAGTCTGTAGTCTGGTAATTGCACTAGAGTGCTAGTATTAGCGACAAATTGCAAGTCACCGAGACGGCAAAGGTGAAAAAAGAAAGAAAATTCTCGTACCCCACACCCACAGGGAGAGCACTTAACCGGATTTAATCACCCTTTGCGTCCGTAGCATCCCTTCCTTCCGTCCTCAATCTCCCACCCAACTCCAACCCCTCCATTCCTCCGCCCCGTAGATCCGCCACCACCGCGCCTCATGGGCCAGTGCCCCTCCGTCCCCGGCCACACCCACCACCGCAAGCCTCCTCCTCCGCCGTCCCCCGCCGCGCAGGCGCCGTCGCCTCGTTCCTCCGATGCGGCCGCCGCCGAGGACGCCGCGGCGGCGGACTACACCGCGGACCTCCCGGAGGAGCTCCTGGCCGTGGTCTTCGGGCTCCTCGGCTCGGGGGACCGCAAGCGCTGCTCCCTCGTATCCCGCCGCTGGCTCGCCGCCGAGGCGGCCTCGCGCCTCCGCCTCGCCCTCGACGCGCGGGCCCCGCTCCTCGCGGCCGCCCCGGGGCTCCTCGACCGCTTCTCCGCCGTCTCCAAGCTCGCGCTCAAGTGCGACCGCCGCGCCGAGAGCGTCGGCGACCCGGCCCTCGTGCTCGTCGCGCGCCGCCTCGGCCCGGGCCTGCGCCGCCTCAAGCTCCGCTCCCTCCGCGCCGTCACCGACGTCGGCGTCGACGCGCTCGCCTCCGCCGCCGTGAACCTCCGCAAGCTCTCCGTCGGCTCGTGCGCCTTCGGCGCCAAGGGGATCGAGGCGGTCCTCCGGTCCTGCACGCAGCTCGAGGAGCTCTCCCTCAAGCGGCTCCGCGGACTCGCCAACTCGGACCCCATCGCCGTGTCTGGCCCTCGTCTCCAGTCTCTCTCCATCAAAGAGCTCTACAACGGGCAGTGCTTCTCTGCTTAATCACCCAGTCCCCCAACCTCAGAACGCTCAAGATCATCCGGTGCTCCGGCGATTGGGACCCGGTTCTCCAGGCGATCCCCAAGGGTGCCTTGCTGGCTGAGCTCCATCTCGAGAAGCTGCAGGTCAGCGACCTTGGCGTGGCTGCACTTTCTGGGCTGGAGGTCCTCTACCTTGCCAAAGCGCCGGAGGTCACTGATGTCGGGTTGGCGGCGCTCGCCACCAAGTCGCCACGCCTGCGCAAGCTTCATGTCGATGGATGGAAGGCGAATCGGATCGGCGACCGTGGGCTTGCAACCGTGGCGCGGAAATGTGCTGCTTTGCAGGAATTGGTCCTCATTGGCGTGAATTTGACATCAGTGAGTCTTGAACTGATCGTTGCCAACTGTCCCACGCTTGAGCGGCTTGCGCTTTGTGGATCCGACACATTTGGGGATGCGGAAATCTCATGTGTGGCGACTAAGTGCGCTTCTCTGCGGAAGCTGTGCATCAAGGCATGCCCTGTTTCTGATGCTGGAATGGATAAGCTCGCTGCAGGCTGCCCGCGCCTTGTCAAGGTGAAGGTGAAGAAGTGCCGCGGGGTGACGTTCGAGTGTGCCGAGCGGCTTCGTGCTAGTCGGAATGGAGCCCTTGCTGTGAATTTTGACACGCCAGGCGGCGCTGGTGAATTGCAAGATGCTAGGAGTGTTGATGAGAGTGGCGTACTGGATAATGCTGGGAGCGATGTGGTACAAGATGATTTTGATGATCAGATAGGGGTGCCGACCTTTTGTGCGGGACCAGTGGCAGGCCATCAGGGTGGAAAGCACGGATGGGCACCTTGATCTCAAGGAGCTTGTCGGTTTCCAAGTTTCGGAGGCATCTGCGTGGGAGCTCCTATAACTCATGAGTCACAAGAATTGTGTGCTATGGTTGCTCCTTTAGCCCTTTGATTCTTTTATGTTTGTTACATTATTTGATTGTTGTTGTTCGTTGTGATCGATGTTTTGGTCTTTCTGAATTGTACCATGCTGTTCTTGATTGCTGATGGATAATTCAGTGTATGTTCCCTTCTAGTTTGTGTAGAGTGCGCTTATTATTTTATCTTGCTCTTTGTAGTAGCGCAGCGGAGATCCATGTGATCGCACAATGTAATCTCTTAAAAGGATATTTTTGGATTGAAAAATATGATATGAGAAGCTAGCAATATGTTCAACTTTCTGTCGTAGTTCTCCATGCTGGTATCCATGGACTTCAAAGGCAAGGTGCTTATTGACCTGGAAATATTGATGATCAGAAATGAACAATACATACATATAGTTGATCAGCTGCGACTTAAGATATTTAAGAGAAGTGCCTTTCAATAGATTTTTATTGGCCAACAGTATGTCAACTTCGTGTCATAGTTTTGCTGGTAACTATGATCTCAAATGTTACTCTGAAATATATGGACCTAGAAATAGTAATGATCAGAAATCAATAATCTATACATAATACTGCAGCTGATACTATGATTCCGAAAAGAAGTGCCTTCTGGGTCAATCAACGTTTGGAAAGTCATCTAGATTCTAAACTCTTGTATTTTTCTTTTTAGTTACTCATTAAGTATGTAAAAACTGAGCGGAGATGGAATCCTCTCTACATAGCCTATACATGAGCTGTCAATTTTTTTGTGTGGAGAAGGCCTGGTGCCTCATCTTCCCATTCTCATTTGCGATGTTTGACAACATGCTGGAAACAATTTATGTTATGTCCAGTTTCTGAGTTGAGTTATTGATCATTGATGCTAGTAATCTAGCATACAGTAGTATTGCACATTGTTTAGCATGATGTAGCTGAAGTAACTCCATCCAACTGATAGAACCTGTATACTTATCAAGTTTGTGCCTTTTCTATGTACAGCCAGACTGAAAAAATAATCAAGTTGTAGCAGAGCCAGTTTCCTGGAACTGCAGTTATGGAAATTGTTCTAGCTCGCTTCAGATTGCCGTCAACCTTATTTTCCCCCCTTTTTGCTGGAGTTTGCTACTCATTTTCTTTCCTGATGAAACCGTGTCGGACCGGAGTTATTGGGGCCATGATACGCTGCCTGTCAATTTTCATCTGTGTTTCTATGGAGAACTATTCCTCTGCACTGATTCGTTGACATGGACCTGAGTGGTTTCTGAAGTTTCTCCAATCTGTGCTGCCTCCCCTTTTGTCATGACCCAATAGGCACGGTGTTTGGAAAGCGGAATATTTCTTGATCGTGCATGTAGAATGTTGAACGAGGTGAAATGGAGCAACTGGCCAGTTCTCTAAATGTTTGGCCGGCAGTTGACTTTGAACCTGACCAGTAGCAGCAGACGGCGAATCCCTACTGATTCAACAGCTAAGCTTTCTTGAAGATGCATGGCTGTAGCTTTCCCTGGTCAAAAATACAATTATCTTTTTATGGGTAGCACTACTTGACTACTTCAATCTGTGGACGTGGTTGTTTACTTGTTTTGCTATTCTGGCTTAGGACATTCTTGTGATTCTACGTTGATTCATGTCCCTACCTGATCAAGATCAAGAGTGTGTAAAAGTAGAAACATTAGCGCCAAAGTTTGTGTTTTTTTTGTGGTAGAACGTTTGCTCAGCATCACTTGAGGTCTTGACTCCGCCCTCTCGATGAGGACCCCGCTTTCTTAGCCACCTCTTGGTTGGTTTTGTTGTTGCTGCTGCTCTTCGTGCTCGATATTTGAGCTGTTTGTTTGGATGTACCGGTTCAAAGGAGAGTGGTCCGTAGTGATTTTGTTTGTATGATTAAGTTCTTTTCTTGAGGGTCTGTGCTTAATCTTTCTAGTCCCAAATTTGCATTATTAACACCCCCAGAAGATTGATGATTGCGCGACACTGGGAGCATAAACATGATTGAAGCCAGAGAAAACGCAGCAAAACATGGATGGAGATGCTTTGGCACTTCTGTGCACATGGTGTCACTGACTGAATGTAAAATGAACTGGAGTATATAGGATTGTTAAAAAGGGAAATATGGATGACACTGCATCACATCAATAATCATTCCCGGCTATGACTACGAAACAAGATTGCCTGGAAACCGGAGGCAGCAAGCATTTCTGTTTGGAGTTGCATCGGGCACATTCTTCGCTGTGGACGGCCCACTGTCAGTAAAATACTACGATGGGCCTCCTGGCATGGTGGCGTGCCGTTTCAGGACGATCAGACCGTTCCGGATTTTACGGTTGCTTGCAGGCCCGGTCCTGGGGGCGGGGCAGAGGGGCGGCCGCCCCGGGCCCCCGAAATCAAGGGGCCCCATCTAGGTCTGGGATAGGCACTGGAGGAGATGCTGGTGCGGTTGCGCCATTACAGCAGGTTGGAGCTTTTCCCATGTACGGTTCACATAGACATGACGAAGCGTTACATCTGTTAACTTCTACTGTGGGCTAAAACACGGGCCTTTTTCTCTTCTTCAGTTTGGGCCTTTTGTATTTTATACTCCGGAGTAGTTAACAACCGGAGTAGTATAAATGAGGTGAGGTGGGGCCGGTGGGCTACATCATGGCCGCGAGAAATCTTGGAATGCTGACTACTTGCTTGTGTGTACAGCTCGATAGAATACAACAAGAAGAAGATGGGGTACCAAGGTAAACTTGCTGAATAAAAAACATCAAAAGCAAATCCGAAATTAATATATCCGGAGAGTCGTCAAAACTTGTTGTGTCATTAGTTACGGTTGTGTGGTTTTCTTCGTTTGTGAGTAGTTCGTTTTGAGGTGCTTGTATCGGTTTTTACCCGGTTTCCGTAATTATGTGGGCAATTCTCTCCTTAATTAATTGATCGGGGCAAATCTTTTACTCCCGTTTAAAAAAATCGGTTTTGCTAATCCCGCATCGATGGGAATTTTGTCATGTCTAAGTTGATTTCCAAATATTATAACTTCTAACTTCAGTTTATTGGGAACTGCTACTTGCATTGGGTCGTTTCTAATTTAGCCGTTGTTTATGTTTATAGCTCTCTGTTATACAATTTTTAAACGTAAAGAGTGAGGCCACACTTCCATAGTGATATTTTGCTATAAACTTGGTCAAACTACAACACTTGACTTAGAATAAAGGTATGAGTAGACAACATATCATTTAGCTTCAGATGTTTTCTTACTCATAAAAGCACCGCCCGTGACTAAATCTAGCAAGCTTCCAAACACATTATTTAATTTACAAATAAAAAGCATGCAGCATACCCAATCTTTACCATGTGAAGGTCATCCTCTAAGCATAGTTTAAATTCTTTGTCAAGCTAATGCAACATATCCATTATCATTTTGATTAAAGGTGATGACATTTTTCCTTATTTATAATATCTTAGCGGGAAGGTATTATTTAGCAGTAAAACTTCCATTACATGCGATCCAAGAACTAATAATGCCATTAGGTAAAGGCAAAAGCAATCTCTAACGTATATGCCATGATGTTGAAAGTTCCCATGCACACAATAACACAATTGTCTCTAACAACGAGACAATTCTTTCTGTCACTGAGAAGCACAATGCACTACCTTCCCTTTATGCGTAGTGATGTAAAACAAGAAAGGTAAAAACCATATGGAAGTGCTGGATCCCCATGTGTGGTTTTGATAATTAATGATAATCCCGATGGACTAATGGTTTCGTTGAGTTATATTTGAAGGGCTTTTCCATAGGTAGTGCTTGAAGTCCATGTGTTGGATTAAAGGTTGGATGCCATGAAGATAAAGATATAGTTTGAATATTTGGCATCAAGATATGAAGAGATGAATATGATATGATCAATGAGAACGAATGGTGACGTAGTTCTTGTGTGGAACACAAAGGAAGACGTGCTCTAGCTTATGTGTTAACTCATGAAGGATCAAGATCTTGAGCGTTTGTTTTCATGAGAAGAATTCAACATATGGCTATAAGTCGAGGTCATGATGGACTCATGTGTTGAGCCCTATTTGACCAAGGCTTGGAGCATGAAAGCAAGTGAAAAATTCATTGTGTACCTCAAGATATTGTGATTGAGCATGAAGAAGATTAAGTGATGGCCAAAGTGGTGCTCAAGGTGTGATCCGTAGAATGGACATGTGAGAGTTGAGCCTTTGGTAAGCGTTCTTGGAGAAATGGAGATTGTGTGAGCATTTATGCTTACCTTCAAATCACCATCATAATGAAGTTAGAAGAAAATATATGAGGTCAATCAAGACAAAGTAGAAAGATTGGATCAAGATGATCAACTCACAAAGCATATATGGTGTACCAAGTGCGATCAAGTGATCTTGTGGTATGGTGAGAAATTGTCAATTGTGCTTTGTGAACTAACCCATGATATATGTGTTTGGTGTTTCTATATGTGGTTAGGTATCTTTCCATGGGCTTGCATCAAAATGAAGATTCTGTATAGCCCACGAGAGGATGACACATCAAGTGTTGATCGTCATCAAGGTTGAGAAGTGCAAGTTCAAGATGAGCATCTCGAAGATCACATGCTTGAATCTTGCCGTCCATTTTGGTGTTATGGACACGTGAAGATTTCCTATATGAGGCTTTCCCATAGTGGAGTATTGAGGAGAAATTTACAAGTATTCACCAAGCAAATGAAATCAACAAAGGTGTTCCATCTTGAGACGGGCATGATCGATCTTCATCATCTAGCTGAAGTGAAATGCGCAAGGCAAATGTATAACCTTGATAGGTTTTCTGTTTTTCCAGTCCCAAGGTGGTTGTTGGCAGACCGGGTTATACGTTTGATAGTCGTACTATCAACCGGGGGGGGGGGGGGGGTCTCGGGTGAGTAGCTTGTTCGTATGTTTTGTAGATAGCTCAAACCTTTGCATTTGAACGATTTGGAAAAAATCGATGAACATAAACTATGTTTGAATGATTTAAAAAAAGGTATTTGAACGTATAAGTTGGTTTGAACGATTTAAAAATCTGGATACATAACCTATACGTTTAAAACTATGTTTCCCGATTTAAAAAAAGGTATTTGAACATAAACTAGTTTTGAACGATTTAAAAAAGAACCGGATACAGATCTATACGGTGAACAAAGCTAGGTTTGAACTTTTTTAAATGTACTTGAACTTAAACAAGGTTTGAACGATTTAATGAAATCTGGATACAAAACCTTTATGATGAGCGGAAACTAGGTTCTGAACGATTTTAAAAGTTACTTAAACATAAATTTGTTTTAAACGATTTAGGAAGGTAGACGAACATAACTTAGGTTTGCATAATTTTAAAAAGGTACTTGAACAGAAACTAGTTTTGAATGATTTAGAAAGGTCCGGATACATTACCTATACAGTGAACATTTAACTCATTTGAACGGTTTTTCAAATAACATTGATCTTATTTGAACAATTTTTAAATATGAACATTTATGATATCTAAACTATTTTTGAATAAGAACATTTATTTTATGTGAAAGATTTTCAGTAATAGAATTTATCTTATATAAAGCATTTTTCAGTAAGAACATTTATCCTGTTTGAACCAAAAACTACTAATATTTTCCACAATATATATATTTGCTTAGTTTTAAAACATAAAAATACAAAAAAAGAAAGAAAAGAAAATAGAAAAAGAAGGAAACGAAACCACAAATATAAACGTAAAACAAAATAAAAACGAAAATAGAAGACAATAAGACAGAAAAAGAAAACCAAATAAAAGAAGAGAAAAGAAAAGGAAGCACAAACACACACAAAAGTGAAACAGAAGAATGGTCCAGAAGGGACCATATTGGGCCGGCCCAATGCGTCTGGAAGGGTGCGCGGGAGCGATTCCGCTCCGCTGTACGCGGGAAATAGGTTTCCCTAACAAATGGCAAATAGGCGCTTCCGCCGGGTTCCCTATATATCGCCTTCTGCGACTCCTATCGTAGGACTCGCCTGCGTACGGCTCCTTGCCCCGAAGGCCCAGTAAGTACGACGGCCCATTTACGGGACTTGTTCCTTCGTTCGAATCATTTTCTTTTGTTTCCTTCTTTCTTCGCACAGTTGTCCCGTGCGTTTGGTTGGCCGAAAAAAATGTGAAACCTGCGGAGACTGGGACTCGAACCAGCACCACGCAGCTACGAACCAAAGACCCTAACAAATACGCCATGATTGACACGTGATAAATGAAACACACATCCTGTACTTGTAGCATGTTACTCGCACGTTTATTTCTTTTTGTTTTCCTTTAATTTTTTATATTGTAATATAAAATGTTTAAATTTAAAATATACAGATTTGAATAACGTTCAACTTTTAAAATGTATCGATTTTTGTTTAAAAATATTTATTGAAAATTAACCATTTTCAAAAATGAATATTTTTCAAAATCGGAACCGTTTTAAAATATGAAAATTTTCAAAATCGAACCATTTTCAAAAAGAACCATTTTTAAAAAATGGAACATTTTCTAAAATCAGAACCATTTTCAAAAATCAGAACCATTTTAAAAAACATTTTTCAAAAATATAAAGATTTTTTGAAATATATACATATTCCAATTTGAAATCTTTTCGAAATCTGAACTATTTTCAAGAACTAAAATTCGGGTGAACCAAAAATAATAGTGAATAATTACCGGTGAACCAAAAATAATAGTGAACTGAAAAGATCGGTGAACTAAAAATAATAGGGAACCAAAAATGCCGGTGAAGCGAAAATTACGGTGAACCAAAAATGTCGGAGAACCACAAATAATATTAAATGTCGGTGAACCAAAAATAATAGTGAACCTAAATGACAGTGAACCGTAAATAATAGTGAGCCAAAAAGGCACTAAAATTTCGGTGAACCGAAAATTCCGGTGAACCAAAAATGCTGGAGAACCAAAAATAATATTAAATAAAAAATGCCGATGAACCAAAAATAAAAGTGAACCAAAAATGACGGTGAACCAAAAATAATAGTGAGACGAAAAGGAAATAAAACTTGGGTGAACCAAAAATACCAGTGAACCAAAACTAATATTGAACCTATAATGTCCATGAACCAAAAATTATATTGAACCAAAAATGCCGGTGATACAAAAATCGAAACCATTTAAAAAGAACCATTTTCAAAAACCACAACCACTTTTTAAAGCAAAACCATTTTCAAAAAAAGTGGAACCATTTTTCAAAAATCAGAACCATTTCCAAAAAAGCGGAACCATTTTTAAATTGGAACCGTTTTAAAAAAGAACCATTTTTCAAAGCTGGAACCATTTTTTAAAGCGAAACCATTTAAAGAAAGATCTATTTTCTAAAATCGGAACCATTTTTTTGAACAAAACCATTTTCAAAAAAGTGGAACATTTTTAAAAACCAGAACTATTTTGTAAATAGGAATATTTAAAATTGGAAGCAAATTCAAAAGATCAGAACCATTTTCAAAAAACTAAACATTTTCAAAAATCAGAACCATTTTTAAAAATCGGAACCATTTGAACATATTTAAAACGGAATCAATGTCAAAAAAGTGGAACAATTTTTAAAAATCAGAACCATTTTCAATAAAGCGGAAGGTTTTTTAAAGCGGAAGATTTTCTTAAAGAAACCATTTTTTAAATCAAACCCATTTTAAAAAAGAACCATTTTCATGAAATAAAAAACTAAAACGAAAATGGTTCAAATTTTGAAATTACGAAAAATGAATATTTTTCAAATAAAGGAAAAGAAAATTAAATTAATAGTTAAGCATAAAAAAGAAAGAATAAAACGGAAACAAAAACAGAAAAGAAACGAAAACAGAAAAGAAAAAGCAAAAAGCAAAAAGAAACGAAAACAAAAAATAGTAAGTAATAGAATTATGGGACTATTACTCCTGTGCCCCTGATTTCTTAGTTGTACTCAGTTTTTCCCACGCTTGAAACTTTTGCTCACTTTTCCCCACTCTCTTGTGTTAAACCCTCACAAAACTCAAACTGGACGTTTCCGTCAAGTCAAAGATTTGACCGTTAACTCCTGACGAGTGGGCCAAACATGTCATAGATTTAATAATTTCATAAAACATTTTTGGAAATGTTTAAATTTCTGACAGGGGACTCACATGTGAGATATTTAATCTTTCAGAACTTAATTTCAGAAAAAATAAAAGGAGAGGAGGACGTCATGCTTATGTCATCAATGGAGATGGCAAGCTCCTGTCGAGCAATCCGAAAGGAGAGGAGAGGCCGAATGTGCCTAGAGGGTGTGTGTTATGCGCACGAATGTGCCAGACCATTTGGTGGCGGCACCGCTATTTATTGGTCGCCAGAGAAGCGACAATGACGGCTTCCGCGGCGGCGCACGGCCAAGCACGCCGCGGCGGCAAAGGAAAGCGATATTAAGAGATAGAAGAGGTGCGGGAGAACCGAAAGGTCACCAGAAGCCCGATGGTGAGGTCAGGGAGGCGATGCGAGGTCGAACGTGCGCTAATCGACGGCGACCGTCGGCGGCGAGGACGAGATCGATCCGTTCGAATGAAGCCTTCCCAGCAAGTAAAAATGGGGAGAGGAAGAATAGGGCACAGAGGAGTTCCAGAGACGCTCGGGGAAGCCTCAGGTGGCCTAGAACGGCGGCGAACGGCGGCGGCCGAAACTAGGTTAGTTTTTGAAGACCGGCGGGGAAGAAGAATGGTGTTTTGCAGAAAATCCCTTGCAGTTTCAGAAACGGGTGGATTTTCACAACTTTGTCCTCTGCAGGGTTTTGAGAGAGTAAACGGGGTTATTTGGTCAACGAGGTTATTTGGGTTAGCTAGGGTATGGCCTAAACCATAGCATACTTTGTCAAAATGATGCAAAATTTTGCACACGCGTGTATAATGCAATTGCGCACAATGTTGTCATAGGTACAAAGATTGATTTTTTGGCACTAAAAATCCATTTTTCATTTTTTGAGTGCTGAAACTGCCTTTTTTTGTGAAGCAACTACCAAAACGACTCCCCGAAAGCATAACACTTAAAGGTATAAAAAATAATATACCACTTTATAAGTACATATGACCCTGGGTTTGAATACAAAAACATTTCTAGGCATTTCTCATATTTCAATCCAAAAAAAATCAAAAGAATGGGAAACCTTCGCGGGGCGTCCTATTATGTGACCTACCACCTAGAAAAATAAATATAAAAACATGGGTTATGAAAGTGTTTGCGAAAAACCCTTCTAAAAAATGAGCTACGAGGTACAAAGATGTATGACTTTCGACTCAAATGAGCTAGGTCATGGCCTTAACCATGACATAGTTTGTCGAAATGAGGCCATATTTCGCACACTCGTGTATGTTGGATGTAGAATGGTGTTGAAGAAGGCCTGATTTTTTAGAAGGGTTTTCGCACACTCGTGCAACTACCAAAAAGACTCCCTGAAAGCGGAACACCCAAAGGTATAAAAAATAATAGACCACTTTATAAGTACATATGACCCTGGGTTTGAATAAAAAACATTTCTAGGTATTTCTCATATTTCAAAGAAGTTCCTGCCGATTTCGCTGGAAGTGTGTCCAATTTGAACTACAAGTGTTGTAAATTTTGCTCTTGAATTTTTGAAAAAATCACTTTTAGATCCACAATATGTACTTTCTCTAGAGATCTTTGGCGCTTTTTGTTGGAAGAGAGGTATGGTTAGGTTTAGGTTCGGGGTTATGGTTTACGGTCACGGTTTAGGGCTAGGGTTAGGCACAAGTAATCCAAAAAATAAAAAAAGGGAAACTTTCGCGTGGAGTCCTCTTATGTCATGTTTAAAACCTAGTGGTACCCATAGACAAAGAGTAGAAAACAAAAAAAATCAAATCAAATTCAATTCAAATAGGGATTTACACCTACTTATCTACCTAAAAAGTGAACCCTTTTTTCTAAGTGGGTAAAAATAAGTACAAAATAATAAATGGCATATTCCAGTAGCCCTATAACTATTTGACAAGGTTTTACATTCTGAAAAATTCATTTGCCCACTCAAACATGGCAATGCCATTTGGACCAGAGACGTTTTTCACAAAATCGCAATAGAGAACGTTCCAAACTAGTGAAACCTTATAACTACAAAGTTGTAGTATTTCCCATTTGCGCACAACGATATGAAGGTTTCTTCCTAACTCGTTAGGAATCTGCCGGAACGCATTGATGCCAACATGGCCATGTCCAGAGCACGCCCACAAGGTGCTCGACAACAGACCGACGGCGCTGCCCGCTCGTGGTCGTCGGATAAGCCATCCCTCGCGCGTCAAACCTTGCCCGTTAGGACCATAGGCTCTAGTGGAACACTAGAGTGGATGTAGAGGTCAGGGGAGGTCGGAGGGAAGCGAATCGAGCACGGTGGCCTTCGGCCAGAGGCGAGGAAGACGGCGTCGATCCCGACGTTTCAGTCCATCCCGGCTTGCGTCCTTTCGCGTGGTGGAATAGTAGGACCCGCGGAGCCCAACGTGGCACTGGTTCGAGTTGGGGCGGTTGGAATCAGCTCGTCCCCTTCACCACCGGCCGAAGCTCGTCGCGGATGATATCGAGCTCCTTAGACATCCTCCGCCCCAATTGAGAATACTAGAGCGACTAGGGTGAGCAACTGATCCTCCTCTGCCTTTTTCCCTCTCGCTTGCCTCCTGGTTCGTGCTCGCGACGAGCGCCTCCTTGCGCCGCCGCACGGTCATGTCGTCGCCGCCGTTCAGGCGACCATTCGTTTTGATTGACACTCTGGAGATAGGTTGACCGAAGGTGGGGAAGGCAACTTCTGGAGCGTTTGCATGAGACGATATCTCTACATTTAGCCGGTGAAGATTTATCAGATGAACTGGCGATGGGAGTGGTCCAGACATAAGGCCCTGCTTGATTTCTCTATCGTTGTGATATTGGGTGGTGCTTTTGTCAACTTGTTTGACGGTTTCGATATGTATGATTGTCGTCAAACTTTCTGTCTGTCTTTGTTGAATAAATAAAATAAAATAAAACTATATGCATCTCTTCGAGCTCGGGTAGCTCCCCTGTTTGAAAAAAAAGCTCTCACTTCAAAAAGCACACATACAGTATTGTATTCACACGTCCTAAGAAAAGCATTATATCCACACAAAATGCGCTAGAAAGTTCTCATATATGAACAAAATATATCCTCTTATGCATCGTGCATTTACTCAGGATGATCCATTGTTCCGATATGTTACTTTCAGTGTATGCCAAGAGCCTGCAATCTCCTGACCAAGGACAGAGCCGTCGCATTCTTGGTCTCCCACTCCTCCCTGCTCTCGGTTCTCCGCTCGAACTTGCTCAGCACCTCGTCGTTGCCGTCCAGAATGCTCACGATCTTCCTCATGCTCGGCCTCGCCCCCGGGTCCGACCGCGTGCACGCGATGCTGAGCTTCGCCAACCGCACGAGCTCCTGCCGATCGAAGCTGTCGTCCAGCCGCCTGTCCGCGAGGGCCTCCACGACGTCGCGGTCCTCCTCTTGGCAGAGCTGCACCTTCCTGACAAGGAGCACCTCCGGTGACCTGGCGTCCACGGCCATGGCGCCTGTCACGACCTCGAGAACCACCACCCCGAAGCTGTACACGTCGGCCAGGGTGGTGGCCTCGCCGGTCTCCATGTACTCGGGCGACATGTACCCGAAGATGCCGCGCGCCGACCCTGAGCCGGTGGGCACAACCACGTGGTGACTGTGCTCGTTCCTCGACAAGAACTCGGCGAGCGCGAAGCTGCCGAGGCGTGGGCTTCGGTCGGGGTCCAGGAACACCGCCGACGACGTGATGTTGCGGTGGATGACCTGCTCGTCCCACTCCTCGTGCAGGTACAGCACGGCGGACGCGAGCGCCCTGACGATGCCGTAGCGGTGGCGCCACGAGAGAATGTCAGAATCGCTGTGCCGGGCGAGGAGGTGGTGGCTCAGGAGGTTCCCAGGGGAGTGGTCGTAGACGACGAGCATCTCGCCGTGGTCCGTGCACCAGCCGCGGAGCTGCACGAGGTTCCGGTGCCGGAGCTTGGCCAGGTTGCAGAGCTCGTTCGCGAACCGGACACGGAGCGCCGGGCACGTCTTCATGCCGAGCCGCTTCACGAGGATGTGGACGCGTCCACCGTGGCCGGTGTCCAGGAATCCCTCGTACCCTGTCCCGAAGTCCAGCTCCGCCACCACCTGCGACTCGGAGAAATCGTTCGTGATCGCCACGATTTCTTTGTACGATATCTCGCGTGGAGTATCCACATTCGGGACGGCCACCACTGACCGCGGCGACGATCGCTGGCTGGTGCCGCTCTTCTCAGTGCCCGAGCTGCCACCGGACGATGTCTTGCCGTCAGGGCCGTCTTCTGCGGTGAGGTAAATGGTTGTTCCAGCCGCTGTGGCATACATGTGCTTCGTCGACGCGGAGACGGTGGTGGCTGTGCTGTTCGTGCCGGCGATGGTCGTGGTCGTGCCGGAGTCAGACGAGGATGAAGTGAGAGAGATATACTTTGGGACAGGTAAGAAGGACGGAAGCGGAGGGAGGTCGCCGGAGGAGCTGCCGGAGATGTTCTCTACCACCCACTTCATAGTAGGACGAGCTCTCGGGTCATGCATAGAGCAGAGGAGGCCGAGGTGGACGAACCGGACCATGTCGAACATGCCGCCTTCCGGCAGCTTACGGTCACCGGCGTTGAGCAGCTTCCCCTCGTCGGACAGCCGCCGCACCCAATCCAGCATGAAGATTTGGTCGTCGGGGTACGCCAGATCGACGGCCCGGCGTCCAGTGGCCACCTCCAGGAGAACGATCCCGAAGCTGAACACGTCTGACTTGGCCGTCGCCGCGCCCCTGCGCTGGAAGCTCTCGGGCGGGAGGTACCCAATGGTGCCGCCGATCCTGCTGGTGTCGATCAGCCGGAACTGGTAGTTCGCCGACGAGGAGAAGGACGAGGTGGAGCGCACGGAAGGGACGGACGGAAGCAGCTCGAGCTTCTTCGTGGGCGGGACGTCCTCGGCGGCGGCGTGCTCGAGCCAGCGCGCGAGGCCAAAGTCCCCGAGCCTGGCGTTGAACTCGGAGTCGAGCATGACGTTGCTGGTCTTGACGTCCCGGTGGATGATCTGCGTGTCGAGCTGCTCGTGCAGGTAGAGCAGCGCGGCGGCGAGGCCGGCCACGATGCGGCGGCGGCGGTCCCAGCCGAGCGCGGGCGCCTTGGCCGGCGAGAAGAGGAGGCGGTCGAGGCTGCGGTTGGGCATGTATTCGTAGACGAGCAGCAGCTCCTCCTCGTCCCGCACGCACCACCCGCGGAGCCGCACGAGGTTGCGGTGCCGCAGGCGGGCCACGGCCGCCAGCTCCGCCAGGAAGGACTTCTCGAAGCGGTCGACGCCGACGCTGGCGACGCACTTGACGGCCACCGTGGTGCCGTCGCTCGGCAGCACGGCGCGGTACACCCGCCCGAACCCGCCGCTGCCGAGGACCTCGTCGTCGCTGAAGCCGCTGGTGCCGATGTAGAGCTCCGAGTAGCTGAACACCCTGGGCCCCGACGCGCCCTTGATCTTCCTCGCCCCGACCTCGTACACGCCGGCCATGTCCTCGAATCCCATGGACCGCGAGTCGTCGCCGTGGCAGCTGCCGCAGCGGAGGCAGGAGAGCGCGCGGCCGACCTTGCCGCGGACGTAGGAGCCCAGCTTCTTGCGGGGCCGGCGCCGTTGGGCGTCGTCTTCGTCAGAAGGCACGAGGAGCTCGTCCCCGTCCATGGGCAGCACGAAGCAGAGCCGGCGAAGCGACATGGCCGCGCGCGCGCGAGTTTGCCGGTGCTAACTAGTTCGCGTGAAGGTGGAAGATGTTACCCCGTACTTAAGTGTTAGGGATGTTAGCTGATGGATCGATCGGCATAATTAGCGGTGCCCGCGCGCGTGGGGGGCATTTAAAGTTGAGATGGAGCTTTCATGGAGGTCTTGATCAATGGGAATGGGAGTGCGGGCGTGGGCGTGGAGCAGGTACGATAGGATAGGAAGATGACGAGAGGAATTGGGTCGGTTTAGGCGTTCGATGGCAGTGTGGTGTGTGAAGACGAAGCAGTTTGGCTAGCTAGCCAAGATAAGAGTGGGCGATCATGGTGGGTGGCTCACTCGGTTGACTTGGATGGCAATGGCATCCACCCCCTATGAAAGCGAAGGTTGCGCGCCATTCAGGAGCTATCGTCTATATCGAAGGATTGTTTTCCCCGCATTTTCACATGGTTTCGGTGGATACCGTCCCGTGATGTCACGGGCCCGGGTGGGAGACAAAGACAACACACGTCTCCTGTGTTATGATGAAGCCGGTTTTCTGTCTATTTTGTTTCACGTTTGCTATTACTCACTCCGATTCATGATTACTATCGCAGTTTTGAACTAATCCTAATTTAAAACCATTGACACTTATTTTGAATCGGATGTTGTATTTGGGAACACTAACGTCTCTCTCTCTCTCTCTCTCTCTCTCTCTCTCTCTCTCCTTCTTCTTCTTCTTTTTTCCCGCTGTTTGTTTCCATTTTTCACCATGCTCCGTCTTTCTTTCCTTCCATCAGAATGTTGGTTCCGCGCCATCAATGGGTTAGGGCTCGAGGTAGAGGAGGTACAACACGAGAGAAGAAAAATGTGATGTGGACAAAGGCGATGGCCATTGAGACGATGGACGTACCACCCTCTAGGACGCGTCGATGCTTCCTGGAGCGAATGAAAACCCGCTCCCACTTATTCCTCATTGAGGATATCCATTCTAATGGCAGAACTCACAATGTTAAAGGTGTGTTAGGACAACCTACGGTCCTGTGACCAAGAGTGGGTCGGCATACGGTGCTGTTATGCGATGAAAACCTCAAACTGTAACTTCGGGGAAGCATATCGGTCATGGAAGGAATAATAGGTGATAGCATTGTGTCTGGTTGTCTTGTGGCGGGAGAGTAGTAGTCTTTGTCGAGATTTTCATAAGTTGAAAATATATTCATTCCTTTTGAAGTTTTTTTTAATGAAATGGATGAATTTTCAGGACTAACTTGTCAATATTTTTCAGAAAGCATCTTATTCTATCAAGTTGGATTTTTTAATACAATTTCACCAAAATAATAAAAATACACAAAAAGAAAAGGCGAGTCATTCTAAGGGTCTACAATGCACCTGAAAAGCAACCAAAGGAGTCACGAGGCCTCGCTCGACACGATGGCCCACCTCACCTATGCGTATGAGGCATGTAGTTGTTTATCAAAGAAGGTATCCTTTACGGGTCATGTTGGCACCGGCATTACATTCTAGCTAGTTCCAATCTAGGTTTGAGGCTCACTCGCCTCTTGACCTTCTCCGTAGCTTTCTTCAAAGCGTACGCCGGTTTTACTAGCTATTTGAAAACACCTTAATTTAATGCATTGGCAAATATGATGTGTCTGTGCTATTAACCATGTACCCACGATGCGCTGCAGAAGTTGGCGGCCCCGGTGGTAATTGTAAAATGGGGCCTTTATTTAAATCGTACAACCAGTATAATAAAACATGTATTCATTCAGAAAGTGCTTTTGGCTCCGAACCCGAGTGTTCCCTCAATTTTTTTAAAAATCATAAAAATACTGAAAAAAATCCGTATGTTATGATGTTTCGCACATACGTGCACAATTTTAATTGAAATACTTTGTATTATGGACTACACAAAATGAAAAAAATAACAAAATCTGATAAAACTTCGAGATTTGAAAATATATATTTAGAACCACACTTTTGATATTTTTGTATAGCTCATAATACAAAATATTTGAATTTGGTATTTAGATGTTCCTCAGATATACTAGTATATACACTGAGATTTTTTTAGAATTTTGAAAATTATAAATATTGTTTTCTAATTTTTGAATTTGGAGGGAGCACTTCTATAGGAAACATATCAAATACTAATGCTCAAAGAGCAAATGTATCACTAAAATAGGAAACAAACCTGACGTATTGGGACTTTTTTCTTTGATAGAAGCAATTGTAGCCTGCTAGTGTTATTGGTGTTGGGCTGCTGCCTTCCGGGAACCAAAGCGTACGCAAGTATGTATTGGACTTTTTTTTAACAGTGACTAGGTATTGGACTTGGACAGGCGTAATAATTTGGGGTCCAGTTCGATCGCTCATCTCGAACATCCATCGATGGCTAGATGTGCTACATTTTTCTTCTGTGAAACGCAATACAACTCGCAATACAACATAGACGTTTAAATACACGTGTATGTGAGCGTCTGTGTTGTATTGTGTTTCTAAAAAAAAGTTTAAATACACGTGCTCACACTGAGTATTATGAGTGCATGTACACACACCCTATCGAAATGAACACCTCCAAATGACTGAGCAGGCAGATCAAGTCATGAGATTGACAAAGTCATCATGCACGCCTCGCTGTCAACGGAAATGTCGCCTCAAACTGAAGAATATTCCGCGTAATAAGAACCACCAACGTCAAACCTGATTTAAACTCTTATGCATAGGCTGGAGGTACAATCACTCTACTTATCATCCTACCCCAGGCATGTTCTCCACGTGCTAGTCCTTTGTTCTAAGTAAGTGGTGAGAAGTAACACTACTGGTTGCATAGCCTAACATGTTTCCGGGTATCGGTGTCCTTTTTAAGACAACCCATTATCATTTATAAATATATAAAGAACAAGATATAAATTACGTACACACCGAACTTACAGATATGATAAGATAGGATAAACCTATGTAATAAACCAACGACTCTCTCCTTAAGAACCTCCGTTGCAGCTACCAAAGAGAAGTGAGACATCGAGCTTGACGCGGATCCAACACTGATCAACAGCTTTTCGGACATCCAAATTAGTTTGTCATAAGACAAACCATCATCATTGAAAGAACCAGACCGGGTCAGCATGACCACGGAAGCGCCATCAAACTTTAAAACTGGCACCCCGCGCAACGAAGTCAGAGTAGGGAACAAGAATCGTCAATCTCCAACCACAAACCTAGCACAAGGTGCACCATCTTTTAATTATCACCAACACAGATAACCGTCTGCACGTACTCCTGGAGAAATTCTCTCTACTCCACCATGGCACCGGAGACACTGCAACGCAGTAACGTGGATAGAGCTGGAGCAAAGACTCATCTGATGAAGTCGCCATCGCCGCCTCGCTGACACCATCCAAGAGCTCTAAGGGCATCTCCAGTCGTTCGGCCTCCCCAGGTTTTGGTGCGGCGCCTTTTTGCGTTAGCGCCGGCGCAAACCAAAACCATGGGGGGGGGGGGGGGGGGCGAATTTACCAGCCGTTCGGCGGCCCAGGAAAACACATGGCAACATAAATTTGAAAGTTCTTGTTCCCGCTCCAAAAAATAGCCCCGAGTTCGGCGATCAAAGCAGCCAGAGTTAGGCGATCATTACAAAAAAATGCCACAGTTGGGCGATCAAATAGTTTCGATCAAGCCATAGTTGGGCGATCTGGTGAAGCGGCCACATTCGGCAGTCAGCTGATGCGCAGATCAGACAGAGGCCGGCGACGCCGCGGCGTCAGAGTCGACGTCGACGATGGGTGTGGTGGTCGGAACTGGTGCAGAGCTCGGGGTGGCAGTCTCGGCGACCTCGAGGTCGACGATGGGTGTGGCAGTCTCGGCGGACTCCAGGTCGATGGCGGTGGCTGCAGTCTCGGCGTCCTCCAGGTCGATGGGCGCGGTCGGCAGAGTGGACGAACGCTCGGCGGGCGTCGTCTCGGCTGGACTGGCCGAGTTTGTTGGGCTGGCGGAGCTCGTGTCCGTCGGAGTGGCGTAGCTCTTGTCCGTCGGGGTCGAGGCCGGAGCCGGGCTGATGTCGCTGAGGATGAGGCGGCGCTGCGCCATGAACCATGTCCTCACCTCGGGGTCCATCGCGGCCGGATCACCCCCATGAGGAAAGCGAAGTTGTGGTTCCTCTTCTTCGCCACGGTGCCGGTCCTGAGGAGGTCGATCTTGACATTGGAGTTGTCCATGAGTGCCTTCCACCTCTTGTTGGCGGTCTCCTCCCTCTTGGTGGCGTGGGTCTAAGCATCGGCGATGCAGGTCTCGAGGGATGCCTGGAGCTTCGCCGCTGCCGGCGCGGCTTGCCTCGCCGCCTTGGCTTTCTTGTGGCCCATCGGGGGACGGCCATCAGACGCACCAGCAGCAGCGGCGTCCGGGACGTACTCCTTGCCCTTGCCGAGCCCACGGCGAACTTCCGCCCACTTCTCGCACCCCTCGATGACGATGAAGACGTGGAGGAACTTGAAGTCGGTCTTCTCGTCCTCCTTGTACGCCTCGAGCATACGGACGATCTACATGGCGTTGGGATTGACAGGAATGAGCTTCATGGCGATGCAAAGAAAGGAATCACGGCGGAAACGCGCACCTCCATCTCGAGGTTGGCGCCGCTCTTCAGCCGGTTCGCGACCTCCTCCTGAATATCGTGCCACTTGTTGCAGGCGCCCTGGATGTTCGCCCAATGGTTGGCCATGGCCTTCTGGCCGTGCTCCGTGACGCACACGTGTTAGTCGGGGTCGATCATCCGGCGCTAATCGTACGCCGACTTCACCCTCTTCCAGTAGTTGTCCAGGCACTGGTTGGCACCGACGATCGGGTCGACGCTGACCGTCTTCCATGCTTCGGCGAGGAGGACATCCTCCCTGGACGTCCACTTGATGCGAGGCTTGACGGGCGGCTTCGGCGCCGCCTTGGGGGCCCTCCTGAGACGGCGGCCTCCCATGTCGCCATCCTTGGACGGGCCTCGTGCTCCCTCCGCAGCTGCAGGCGCCGTCTCCTCTCCTTCTTCCGCCTACGCCTCCTCCGTGCCGCCACTAGCGCCAGACGCACCTTGGCCATGATCGCTGCCATAATCCCCGCCGCCTTGCGAGAAAAACTCCCCACCTTGCGAGAGGAAGCCCGGGCATGCCACTGTCACCGCCGAGCCGGTGGTGATGATCTCGTCCATGAAGCTGCTGTCTTGGGGCATCCTGCCCAACAGGGACTGCGCGACGAAGGGGAGGGAACGGCGGAGCGACGACGAAGATGCGTAGCCCGGTGAGCCGACGAATATCATTAGCACATGGTGGGGGAAGGTGAGGTTGGGGTTGAAACCACCATGGGGGTCAGCGTCGGCGTACCCAGGGGAGTAGGGCGGGGGCGCATTCCAGCGCGACGATGGCGTTGGCGAGGCGACGGTGGTTTGGCTCCAACCGGCGAACTGAGAATGAGGATGAGGAAAGAAGCCGACCCTCCGCTTGACCGGCGGCGCAGCAGACGCAACCAGAGTTGGCGGCTCATCCAGCGCCTCCACCTCCTCTTCATCTTCTTCTTCCTCTTCGACAGCCTGGCCCTCGCCTCCGCCAGTTGCGCGGCCAGGATCCTCTCCCGCTGCGCCTTCTCCCTCGCGCGGCGCTGGATGTTATCCGACTTCCGGCGCGCCTCGTCGGCGATCCACTTGGCGTTGGTCATGCCTGACGGCCTCTCCTTCGGCGCTCTCGGCTTCCGCGACTTCTTTCCGGTCATGGAGGTGGCGGAGGACGCGGGGACGGCGACGGCGTGGGGTCCTGTGAATCGGGCGGGAGCCATGGCGGCCAGATCTGTGGGAAATGGCGGGATCGGACGGGAGGGAGAGGTATATGTGGGGGGAGAAATGGAGGGAAAGATCAAAATTATGGAGGGAAGAGGGCAAATTATGGAGGGAAATCGCCTTCCCTCGCCGACAAGTCTAGCCCGCGGACGTCTTTTGCCCTCCCCCAAGCGGAACCCGGCGCGCTGGGTTTGGGCTAGGTTCACCGGTGCGAAACGGCGCTAAATCGACTTCTGGGGGGGGGGGGGGCGGCTGGTAGAATTTTCTTAGTGCCGGCGTTAAAAAGGCCTCCTGGGGGGGCGGGCGCTGGGGGGACGATGCCACCAACTCTGAGACGCCGCCATATGAAGGACAATGCCGTTGTGGGAGTAGAGTTGAGACATATTTATTCGTCCGGGTGCCGCTCCCACCAACCGAACAACGCACCACGACCCGCAAAATCAAACCCTAACTATAGGGCAGAGAAATGGAGCCCCCTCCCCCCGTCGCCAAAGCAGCGTGCAGAGGGAGAGGGGACAAGCTTGAAGGCGATATGCCCTAGAGGCACTTAATAAAGATAGTTTATTTGTCATATCTCAAATGTTCATAATATGTTTTATACCATGCTATAACTGTATTAAGAGGAAACATTAATACACGTGTGGCACGTAGACAACCAGGTCCCTAGTAGGCTCTATTTAACTAGTTCATTGTGCAATCGATGTCATTGGGAGAATGACGTGATGGACATACCCAATATTTGTAGGACGTACTCATTATGCCTTCGACTGTCAGATCAACTTTAATCGCTATTTCTGGAATTTTTTTTTATTGCATCAAATGTCATACATAGTGTGACAATAACGGTGTCACTCTCGGGTATCGGAAGGGAGTATGTTGAGACGAGGGATCAAGAGCGGGATTTGCAAATTCGCATAGCAGGATAGACACTCTCGGCCCACTCGGTGAGATTATGTCAATGAGCTTGCAAGCATGTGACTATGTCACGAGGACGTAATATAACGGACGAGTAAAGAGTAGTGTTGTCAATAACGATATCAAGCTAGGTATCACGATACCTAAGATCGAGTCTCGGACACACAAGTATCGCCAGGGAAAAGGTTTAAGACTCGACGTCTGAATGTTAGAACGATAAAGTTATTCGTTATCTCGCAGGGATTAATTCTGGGTATTCAAGGTCCACGAATTAGTCATTCATCGGAGAACGTGTCTCGATCATGTCTGGAGAGATCTCGAACCGTAGGGTAACACACTTAGGGTGAGATGACATGTATTATAGACTGGACATAGAAGAGGAAAAAAAAGAGCATCGGAAGCGTTCCGGGACATATCCGATGGAGATCGGAGGGCGAAGAAATAGTTTTCGAAGCCGGAATAAATTAGATAATATGGATTTAGTATTAATTAGTGTAATTAATAGTTAAATATATTTTTATTTAATTTATTTCGAATTTTTGTAAAGGTTGTTTTCCTATATGGGCCTCAAAAAGAAAAAGGGAGAAAACTTGGGGAAGGGCCGGCCGGCCTAGGTGGGCCACATGCACCATGAGGGGGCGGGCTGGTGTGGGGTTTAGTCTCCACCATCATGAGGTCGGCATCGCCGCCATTATCTTCATCGAGCGTCATCATCGAAACAGATTTTTTGATCATCGACACTTACGCTTGGAGGTGTTCGTCTTCACGACCTTGAGGTCGGCTACGTCGGCTTCATCGATAACACTTGTGCAGGAGCGTAATTCCCGCTTACGGTCTACAAGGGTATGTATACCGTCTCCTCCGTATCAGTATATCTGCATAGAAATAGATTTTGGCTAGTTTAAGTTTATCGTTGTTAGGAAATTTTTTGTTTTCTGCCTACAATCCCCTTCAAAGTTAGCAGGAACGCCGGTGTAGATCGGATGGGAAAAGTAATCGCCTCCCTGGCGGCTTCCTCTGGGTATCGGTGTTTGCCGAGTGTATTTAAAGCATGGGTCGTGGTTTGCCAAGTATTTGTTTTGTATGCTGAGTGTTCTCTTTGACATACCGGGCATGTATGTCCATTATCCGAGAATCCGTGTTTTAACACTTGGCAAATAGAAGATACTCTGGCGAAATATGATTGTTCCGGTGGTAGCGGCAACTCAAAGCACATGTGTGCCTTACAAACCTGAAACGCACGTGCAAGAGAGTACGCTACACGATCGTCTTAGCGGCACATCATCGTAGCTTCCGTTGTGTACGGATGAACTGAAACATGCGCACATTATTCAACCACGAAACGAAGAAACGCAATGAGGCCATGGCGAGACCGGTTAAATTCATGCGGGGATTTTATTATTTGCCACACTTTACTTTTCACTTTTATTATTTGCCACACCGTGTGTCACTGACATGTGGTGGTCAAAGGACAAATTATAAAGGATCTGAGGAAAAGTGTGGCAAATAGTAAATTATTCCAAATTCATGGCGTGCGTGCCTACGTGCAACAGGCCGGCTTGCGGGTTGCTGCAGCGAGGACCGAGGAAAATAAGCGGGATGACAAAGTTTCAGCGACGCGATCAAACTTTGTCCAGCCGCCTATTTAATCTTCGCCCCCTCGTATGACCATGCGTATGACATGGCAACTCCACGGGCGGCGCGGAAGAATGCGCGACGGCGTCAAGACGATCGACCTGCGGCGCAGGCCATTCCACCGACTGGATCCACCTTGGTGGATTGGATTGTCATTGGCTTCCGAGGACCATCGTACGTGCGCACTGACGCATGCACACGATCCAGAACATGCCACCGCAAGAAGTAACCCGCCCCTGAAACCAGATTAACGTACGCGCGCGCTAAGTGATTGTCAAACTCAATTCGATCATTTTTTCCCTTGTCAAACCAAACGCGTAGAACACGCGTTTTTGCAGAGCTCGAGCCGCTGCCGGATGCCATAGCTCTGAACTCGACCTCCGTCGCTCGGTCGAGCTCACCACGGCACCACCGACTCTCGAGTCGAGTCTCGATCAATGATGCTGGTGGCTTCTTCGACGAAGTATGCTAAAGCAAGTATAGTTGGCAGTACGAGGATGACTAACAAGCCGATTATATGGCTTATGTCGAGAATGAGAGAAATAGGATCGTCACATGCCGTGATCAATCTAGATCAGGTTTCGCTAATAAACCGGACACCTTCTACTTAATTAATAAATAAGGCAAAGGTTTTGCCTTTGTTTCAAAAAATCTAGATCAGGTTGAAGATCCATTTTTTTAAAAACGTCTGAAGATCCCAGCGTCCCTATGGGCTTTAAACTAGGCCGTGCATCTCCAAAGGCTCATATTAGGCTGACGAACCCTAAGGCCGCCCTTATATTGGGGCCAGTATCCTATTCGCTTAAATTTTCTCAACCTCGTTTCCAAAGCCCAAATGTGGTTTTTCTTTTTGCGGTTTTCTCAATTCCTGATGATCGAGTTCGTTCAGCAACCGAAGGAGAATAATGCGCAAGCACATGAATTAGCTAGTATAGCTAATTTTTTGAACGAATCAGTGTGGTTAGATGATCCCCCACCCAGTTTAATACCTCTATTGGTTTCCCATATAAACTGTATTCGCTTCAGGTTTTGAGTTGTCAAAAAAAAAAAAGTTATAGATATAAGTAACACCATGCTTAAAAGAACGTCAACAAGGAGAAGAAGAATTTTTCAAGGGTTTGCTCGATGAAAAACATTCAACCCATTTTATTTATGTTTTCTTCCATATAACCACAAAGCAGCTTGCCCAACTATGGACCATGCAACTGCCTAGTTAAAAGGCAATTTGCATAGATGCCACACTCGGTACTGGAGATGTAAATAAATGTACGCATGTTGTCGCCCAAGTCAGGGAAGAACTTGTACAATCATTTTAGTAGAATCCGTCGGTGAAGGAGGGACAATTTTGTCATTGTATTTTGCTCATTTAGTAAGTAGGAAAAGACAAGGATTTGAGTCTTTAAGATGGTATACTAACTAGAGCTAGTGGCATAATGAAACCTGTCGAGCCTAATTCAAGAATTTTTGGTGGACCATCTGGAAAGAGCGTAATTCAAAAAAATTTGAGAACAAGGCAGCTCCCTTTAACCGCTTGTTCAACTGTATCTTGGCTGACGCAAAGCAATGGAAGGAAGCTGGGAAAACTGGTGCTGCAAACTTGCTGTACAGACCTCGCGAGCCCGACTGATGCCCCTTGTGTTCTATCTCTGTAACTGCACTGCTGTTTACTTTCTAGTGCTAGATAGTTTAGCTTGTTTTTACTTTCGGTTACTGGTACATCTTGTACTTCTCTTCTATTGAAATAAGAAAAGCAGGCCCCTGCCTTTTCGTCCATAATGAAACCTGTCTCTAAAATATGAATAGTATATTTGAAACCATAATTTCATATTTGGACCCGAATAAATTCTCAATGACAGTCGAGCAATTTTCTCCCAAAAGAGCAGCACACTATATATAGATCGAACATACATTCAAGGGTATTCAAATGCATACCCAAAAATTTCGACCAAAAACTAGATGTATAGAGTATGCAATCGGTACGTATATGAAAAAACAGAAAGTGAACAGAGTATTCAGCCCACATCTGTCCTTTCTCTTCGTGGCCCAGCTCCGTAGCAGGCCCAACTGGCTCTATCGATCAAGCCTCTCCACGCACGATCCCTCTGTCTCCTCATGTCAGTTTGCGATCGGCCGTTCTAAACTGAATCTCAGGCGACGAGCGATGACGGAATCTTGGCGCCGAAGCGGCAGGCCGCACTCCTCGACTCATCGTCCGCCGCGGCGACGGTGCGCCAGGCTGCCCTTCTCTGAACCTCGTCGATTCTCCGTCTGTTTCTCTGTGATTGCCTGGTTCCTGCTCCCCATACCTCGACCTGTCATATACGGCAATCGGCCAGGACGTCTGCGGCTGGGCTTCATTTTTCGTTCTCCGTTCGTGTGCCTCCAACCATTGAGGAGTTGAGGCTTTTAAATTCAGAAAAACTTCAGATATAATTTGTAAGCTTTCTATCATTTTGTTATTTTCCGTCTCTATATAGATATTGCTTTTTTGATATGTTGAACAATTTGTAGTTATACAAATTGAACAATTTCGATCTGGTGCTATGACTATATGGTCTTATACCTTATACTCTACTTTTGTCATATCTTCGAACAAATATGATACTATAATCAATTATACACGGAAAAAAACTAGGTGTAGACTGGAATAAAATAGCCCTTAAAATTTTGAATACCCACACTTGAAATCCTGGGCCCGCCACTGCATCTTGGGCAAATCTTCTATCAGCTGCTATGGCAGTAGTATATCAGTCTTTCATTTCCTGGTACATGAAACCGGCACACGGACCTCACCGGCACCCTGGACAGAACTTCAAAGATCAGCTCCATTGGCAAATTGACAGCACCTTCCACCAGTGCACGGGTGCTGGTCGAGGCTGCAGGATAAGTAGGAACACGGCGGCGACGACGTTCAGGCGACTGGTGTGGCGTCATGGCGGTGCACGGCAGCGTGCGTGGTGTGGCGGCGATGGCGCAATAGACGAGGGTTTGAGAATCGCTGAGATCTTGCGGACTCTGACGAAGGACCCTGATGAAGTACGTTATGTACATTAATGGGCCCAGAAGGGAGTGTATGTTGGGCTTTTTCGCATGCTTAATCCAGTCAAATTAGCCGCATAGAGTATCGCTAGCTGACTCAAAAAAAAAAGGTATCGCTAGCTACCACGCGAGGCTAGCGAAGCAACGTTCTGAGGCAGGCCCGCGCGTTAGACCCATCATCGCTAGCTCGCAATCCATCCATCCATCCAGAAGTATCTACGTACTCCTACTCGTATCGTATGAGCTTCTCTATCTCCAAAATAATTAATGTTGCTCAAGAAATTAGCAATATTTTAACTGTGGTGCCCTAAAAACACTTTTTTAGGATATGAGAGGCTAAAAACTGTCCTCCAACAGATGTCTTAAACTGTGAGTGAGGCGTCTTGCCTCCCTGAATTACATGTAACTTGTTTTTTGATTTTTTTTTTGCATTTTTACGTTTCCAAAAATCAGCAAATAAAATACAGATACATATATTTATATGATCTACAACTTTGCAAATTTCAACGCGAAATTCGTTGTATTATGGGCAGGGCAAAAATGATAAATGAGTGGACCTGGGTGAGGAAGAACATGCAGAATCAAAATTTTGAAAAAATTCAGATTTGACTTTTTTGTGTAGTCTAAACGAAAAGGAAAGTTTGAGTTCAATTTCCGTACGCTTGTAGATCTCAGTATATCTACATCCGGTATTCTTTTGCTCGATTCTTAGACCCCAAAATGTGCCGATTTTGAAGTTTTTAAAAACGAAGCTACATGGAGCTCGGGCTCCATTTGCACTTTTTGCCTAAACTGTGCCAAATTTTGAATTTGCCCCTCTCCGCCTCATATTTGCGGCAGGGAGGACCGTGCTTATAAACCCAAACACAAACTTCTGCGACTTATAAGCCCAAATATAAAATATGTCTAATCAAACACACCTTAGCGCTCAGTATATATGTTTTATGGTGACTTGTTAGCTATTGCACAGACACCACATCTGCGAGCCGAACAGCAGGGAGGCCTTCCGGTTATAAATTATGTCGCAAATTATGTTGGCTATTGTACTGATTATAAATTATGTCGTATAAGCAAGCAGCTAGGTCTACTGTTGATTTTTTTTTGTGTGTGGCTAGAGGCAGAACACCTGTACCTATGGACTGGACCAACGACGTTGGCCACGCTGGCCGCGCCGCAACTGTTTTGGTTTTCAGTATATTCTTTTCAAAACAAAGTACAAACACAGATGTTAATAAAGACGCGCATAACTTACCGCTATAAACGTACACTTAAACCCTACTTCTATGAGCATTTCCAAAATATTGAAGCGAGGGAACGAGTCTTGAGATTGAGTAAGTCATCATGGGTGACTCGCTATCGACGTGAATATTGCCTTCGACCCAAAAATATTTCGTCTAAATGCAACACACAGATTTCAAGCTTTAGATTTAGGTTCTAGCGGACTGAGGCTGAGTGTACAACCGCTCCATCCAGACACATGTTGATTTGCGCCGGAACTGTTTTGATTTTCAGTATTCGACGGCATCTAGGCTTAGCATGTCGTGCGTACAAATGCTATCACATACCTGCTCGTACGCCTAGCTGTAACACTCAGTATACGACCAAGTCGAGAAAATGACGCCAGTCCCGGAGACTGTAGACCGAACAAGCCGGAGTACGGACTCCATCATGTGTTGTTCGGATCTCGGAAGTTGCCCTACTTTGGCACGATTAGCGCACAACTAATTAATGTAAAGCGTAATAGGACAATGCTTGATTTATCCTTTAAAAAAAAGACAATGCTCGATTTATAATGCTTTGGATGTATGTTAGTAGCTGTCAAGTGTCAACTGGACTATATATATTTTTTTCTCAAGTGTGATCTTTTCTAATAAAAATGTCATGCAACTTGGTTTCAGGCCCAGGCCTTTTACTTATTTACTTGGGTTATTTGGGTTTACGGCCATGCCAGCAGACCAACAATGTGGGCTTGATCCTAGCTCGGGAAAATGGGACTTGCTTATAGCCATTCTACAAAAGAAGCGCATTTGCAGTGAAAGGGTTTTGATTCGAATCTTTAACATCATATGAGGTTTAGTTGCACGATAATATTCGGAATGTAGACCACTCTTTTCTCTCCACTTCCCTCAGATAATGAAAGGTACATTATAAGTACTTTTTTGTTACGGCCGTAGGTGCACCAATGTTTTATCGAGAACCAAGCAATCATGATAAAAATGATGATATTGGAATTTGTTAATCCAGTTCAGAGCTCAACGCCTACATCTGTGGGGCAATGACTAAGTACGCTCCTCCCTTTTAATAGCGCAACACCTTTCCGGCTTAGTCTGTTGCTACCAAGTCGGCATAAGCTAAATTGTGTGGCACACCCCCATATTATAAAGGATGTCAGATATACAAGAATCAAATTGTAATATCACTCGTATCTTATACACACCTAATACAATTTCAAATCCTAACGTAACCCGCTGTACAAATATTTGACATAATCTCAAAACATTCATTCCATGAGGTTTAGTTCTATAAGATAGTTACATCAGCCGTAGATCCAAGGTCTACAACCACAAGTAATGATGAAATGTGGTACAAGCTGGGCCTTGAGCCCTTGACCCACATAGCTCTTGGATTCCACGGGCAATTCAATTCATTCATGAATACGCCCCGGGTTCATGCTTGACCCGCTGTTGCAACTTTGCAACGTGTGTACTTCGCCTCTAGCCAAAGTAGCTACTCTACTAGCCCCCAAATAATTGAGGTGCACGAAAGCCCGGGAGTTACCGCAATCTTCAATCAGGGGTAAAGAGATCAAAACTCGAAGCCATGCTAGTGTAGTGTCAATGATGAATTTGATGGACGGGCTCCATGACCATGTAACGGTCATTTTCCAAGCAAAAAGTAACGATGAGCTATGCATGATCATCAGACATCACAAATGCTCGCCGGGAACAAGTGACAGGAAATCGCACCCGGAGAGGATGGCTTCCATTTCGTTCCTGCATGCACCTTTCTTCGGTGTGGAAGTGGAACGTGCCCAAAAGCTACACCCCCATGCTGCCTTGAGTTCCACTGCATGCATGTGCCTTGAGTTCTCGCTGAAACATACACCTAAATTAAGAGCTAAGCATGTATTCATCCAATTGTTAGGATCCGTTTACAATAAACAATCCAACAGATAGATTAGTAATGCAAACAAAATTATACCCAAAAATAATTAATAACACATCTGTAAAATATTAAATCGTGAAATGTTTTTTCTTGTCAACAGCGCATAACTTTTTACTATGATTGCTACTTATAATATGTCAAAAAGAATATTATAAATACGTAAGAAAATAAAAGTACTCCACCAGATAAAATGCAACGATTCCAATCATACAAGTTCATTCCACACACTCTAGTGTATACTAGGGGTTTAAGCGCGGCTTTTGCCGCGCCCGTGGGCTGGTTGTGTATATATATTTGGGAATTGTAAGGTGGTTTTTTTTTGTATTCTGTTATGTGGCATCGTTGCAGCAAATGACAGCTGGAAATCTGGCCATATTTTTTTAATCTTTGGAAATTTGAAGTTCGAAGTAAGTTGACGGCTAGAAGATTTTATGTTTTTTTTTAAATTTGGTCAAATTAGAATTTTATGTGGGATTGAATTGTTTTCACGTATTGAGTTGGTTTGACGCTTACAAAGTGTCTAGATTTCGGAGGCATTTAAAATTTTAAAATATGCAAATAATTTGAAGGCATTTAAATTTTTGAAATTGTGCAAATTTGTATGCTGCGAATGTGTGGTATAATTTAAATTTGGGAATGTACATATTCGGGAACCGTTTAGGTTTGTAGTTCATCGGAATTCAAAAAAATTACGGGTTAGAATTGTTTAGATTTTTGGAATCGTTCAGATTGGGAAAATCTGTAAATTTGTTTTTTTTACGTTGCAAAATGGTGGCTGTTGAAAGTCGTTGAAAATTTGGAAATCTTTAAATTTGAATCTATATCATGTGCTATAAGTGGTGAGTTTATTCTGTTTGTGGTATTTTCCATCTATTTTTTTTGGGTGCAAATGCCGCACCCGTGTGTGAAAATTCGAGTTTGAAAATATGGCCATTCTAAAATTGTTTAAATTTGAAAGTTATCGGAATTCGAAGAGGTTGTTGTTTTAAGAATGGTTGGGTTGTAGAGACAGTTTAAATTTGAAAATTGTTGTAGGTCAGAAGAGAGTTACACTTTTGAAATGTTCAGAGTTTAAAAGTTGGTTAAATTAGAAATGTACTAATGTCTGAATTTACTTCACGTTCGTAAACTGGTTGGTTTTCAAAGATTTTTGTGAATTTTGTGGTGTGTTTAAATTTGAAATTTGGATTGAAACGCTGTAGTACGGTTTTTTTTTTTTTTTGTTTCGAAATGTTGGCAAATTTGAAGTTCTTAAACTTTTTTGTTTGTCATAAATAGTTAGTTTTATGGTTTGAAAATGTTTAGGTTTCGAAATTTGTGCATTTTGGAAAGTTATTAAGATTTCACTAATTACGATGTTGGTAGAATGATCAGATGTGAAGGTTTTTAAAAAAAATTAAGTACTGAATTTTGGATTTTGAATTAGAATGTTTCAATGTGGCTGTAATTCATTTGTGGAAGCGTCCACTTAAGTAAATAATCAAATTTATAATTTAGTGGATTTTTTTAAAGGGTTGAGATTGAAAAATGTGTGTATTTTAAATTGGTCAAATTGGGGAAGTCTAACGTTTTGAATTGTTTGCACTATTGTAAAATGATTAGATTCGGAGGAAGGTTAAAATTTTGGAATTTTCAAAATTGAAATTTAGATTTAAATGCTCTAATACGCATGTGATTTGTGTAACAAATTTATCCAAATTTTGGCGAACACAAAATGTTGGAGCTTGTTTTTATTTTTTCCTTGTTATAAATAGGTTTGTTTTATTTTTCTTGTCATTTCGATATGTAATTTTTTTTATTGTGGGGAAATTTAAATTTTGGGAGTGTGCACATTTAAACATTGTGTAGGTTTTAAATTCAGCGATATTGAAGGAAGTTTGTGTTTAAAAATTGTGTAGATTTCGAAAGTTGTTTACGTTGGGTGTTTTTCAGATTTGGATTGTTTGCATGTATGTGAAATGAGTAGATCTTGAATTTTTTTTTTGGAATATGTAAATTTGAATTTTGATTATGTGGCACAATTAATGAGCATTCGGTGAAACGTCGTACCTGTGTGGTAAAATTAAATTTTGGAAATTGAGAAGCTATTGAGATTTAAATTCTTCCGATGTTTGTGAAATGGTTAGTTTGTTCAAATTTTGGTTAAGTCAAATTGAAGAGTTATTCATATTCGAACTGTTTTCACGTTTATTAATTGCGCAGATTTGAACATCGTCTGAAAATTTGATCAGGTTGGTGTATTTTTTTCCGTGTACATGTTGATAGAATGTTGTACCTAAATTTGATTATATTTGTTGTTTGGAAACATGTAAAAGTTATTAGGGAAAAAAGCAGAATAAAAAAAAAGGGAAAGAAGAAAAAAAGAAAAAACAAAAGGAAAAAAAAACCCGGCCGGCCGACCAGCAGGCGGCCCAGCCCACGCAGCGGCCAGCCCACGTAGCGGCCCACCAGCCGGCTGACGCCCAGCGTCACGTCACCGTCGCGGGGAGGCCGCGGGTGGCGGCGCCGCCCCCAAATGGTCACCAGAGCTGCCGCGCCGGCGCGTGGATGCGGCGGAGGACGGCGGAGGCTGCGGCGTCGATTCCGGCTTGATTCGTCCGACCGAAGAGCCGATCTGCAGCGAGGAGGAAGAGGGAGTGGCGGCGGAGGCCCCTGCGTGGTCGGAATCGTGCGGGGAGGAGCATAGCGTGCTGGCGGCGCGTCGGTGGCGCCGGCGGCTTTGCCGTCGTGCGGGGAGGGAGGAGGCTGAGAGGAGAGCTCACTGGTCGTTTTGCAAATAAGCCCCCGGTTTTACGTGAAATTGCGTTGCAGTCCTCACGCAGAGGGAAAACATTGAAAGTATGCGAATATCGGAAAGTTGTGGGGCTTTTTTGGAAAAGCGTGCGGCCACCGGGTGGGTGACCGGCTGCGCCCGGGCGACCGGCTGGGTGACCGGCTGACGTGTCGCGCTGTGATTGGCCAAAAATGGCGATGAACAGTGGAGCGCGGGATTTGGAGCGACGTGGCTCGATCGCGACCGTCCGTCGCACGGATCGGACGGTCTAGGATTGCCGGCGACGTGGAGGGCCGGAGGAGGCAGCGATTCTTCTGTCTTTTATATATAGTAGAATAGGTGGACATAAGCGTGAATTAAAGACTGTGAAAATCACGTATGCCTTCATTTTGGGCCAAATGGGGTATGTTAGCAATACAAAATGGTTAATTTGTGGAAACAAATACAAACTAACGTAAGAAACGACAACAATTTTGTTAGTATGTTATTTTGTTTCCGGTGGCAAGTACTAAAGGTTGTATAGAAATATAATTAGTAACTAGATTGCCATATTTAATTTTGTCCAAGACATTTTTATTTCATAACTGCCATAGGGGACCTGCATACACGAAATGATAACATGAAAACTGCATAAATGCATATCAAATAATAAAAGTTGTGTATGCAAACATATTAGAATAAGTACCATTTTATGTTCATTCGTGATTACTATGAGCAATGTTATTTCAATACCAACTAGAAATCATGCACTCTCTGTTAAATTTGGGCTTTTTAGATTTTTTTTAGAGTACGCCAAAGCATGTATACCTTACTTTCCTAGAAGGCATAAATAATTACAAATTCATGTCCATATCACAACCGATGAGGCAAAGAAGAAAAACACCATCAAGACTCCATAAAAGGTCTAAGTCTACTCTCACGTTACAACATTGAAAACATCCTAGACCTCTCTTCTAGCTACAGTCCAAGTAGATGACTCATCACAAATCCTTTTGATCATGGCCATCGGAGAGAGAGTTATCGCCTAGGAATGTTGAAAACTCATGCATTTCCATTCTTCTAAAGGCACCAGCATGTGAGGATCACAAAGGCATCTAACTAAACAATTTTGACCAGGAAATAAGGGGCAAAAAATAATTCCATTGGTTTGGTTTATACTTTAAAGTTTTTGATTAACATGCTTATCTTTTCATACACTAGAAACCTCTATTGAGATATTTGTAAAGATCGTAATCTTTAGAGACAATATATATGGTTACATTATAGTCACTATGTTCCTTCTTATGAGGTGCATAAGGTTTTGAAAGTCAAATGTGACTATCTTTGACCAACTTTTAGAAAATATTGTTAGCATTTACTATACCGAATATCATTAGATTCATTATGAAATAAAATTCCATATTTTCTTGTATTTAGATGATTTTTCTTCTAAAATCTTGGTCTGGATAGTAAAGTTTGACTTTTCAGAGAATTAATACACCTTATAACAAGGAACACATGGAGTATATATTATGATTTGTATAAAAAATATCTGTAGAAGTCTTTTCGTTGCAATATACAATTTAATATATTTCAACCATATTAAACAAATAAAAGATTATAATTTTAATATTGAAACATGCCAAAAATAAGATCTAAATAAGTATGAAAGTTTAGTACACGGTTTATTTATCTCGATTTTCCTTGGCCAAAAAATTTCATTGGAATGAGTTCGTGTACCCACTTGGTTGGTTTGTAAAGTTTTTAATTCAAGATATGCAATGTATTTTCGATGATAGTTCTAGATCTAAAAGTAGAATCAGACGGTAGTTAACACACTAAAGGATAAATATTAGAATCCAAAACAAAAATGGATAAACAAAGTGTAAAGTGAATAAAATGATAGTTAACACATTTGCATGTAGACTTCAGTCATAGCATATAAACTCACCGGATCACGATGATCACACGCATGACGATCTAGACATCTAAGAGAAAATGGGATGACATCTATTTAAGAAGATCCAACAAATGTTAATCAACGTTAATAAAGGGAAATATTTCATAGAAATTGAATTTCCAATAAAAAAAGTAAAAATATTACAAACAGAGAGTGTTCACAAAAACGTCATGAACACAGTAAACCATCATAAGTACCCCAATTTTCTATAAATGAAAGCCCTCATATATAATCTATATATGAATGTGAACATCAAAAAAGGTATGTTTAGTTTATAAAAACTTATATAATTGTCTAGAACTAGAGTATTTTACTAGTTTAATTTTGTATGTTTCCAAGCATAATTGTGCTTCTATTAGTCTCTTCTTAATCAAGAACGTGATTCCCTTCACTGGTTCACCAACATCGTTTTTTGCCATATTTAGAGAGATCTTGAATCATCATGTACATATTGTCCAAGACGGGGGGTGAGGGCGGGTGTGCCCTGGTGGCCTCCTTCAGGTGAAGGCGGGTCGTTGCCGGGGCAACACATGTGGAAAGCGTACGTGTGTCACAGGGACAACGGCCAGTCGGTTATGCGGGATGGTGGTGGCGGCCGGCCTCGTGTCGTAGACCTTCTCGAGGTAGAACGGCCGATCAGATCTGTATGGAGGTAGCTCCCTGCCCCGTGGCCTGGATCCTTTGGGTCTACGACGTGGGTGGATCCCGATTGGGCAACAATGGATCGTTGTAACTTCTGCGGTGACCTACGACTATTCGTGGCGGATCTAGGAGGCGAAGTTCCGTTCGGTCGGGGAAAACGTTGGCGGCGTCCGTGTCCGTCGTTGCTTTGTTGAAGGCGTCGTCGTTGTGATCTTCCTCCCTCCGCCAAGAAGCTTTGGGAGAAACCCTAGATCTGGGTCTCCCGGATCGGACGATTGTGGCACACATTTGTCGTTCTCCCTCTTTGGGGCATCGTTTTGGAACAAGTTTCATGTGGAGGGGTCTAGTCGTGGTGTGGTGTTGCGTCTACCGTGTTGGTCGGCGAGTTTTTGCGGCGTGGCGCAGCGGGTTCGCGGTGGTGGACGCTTGTTGATCGATGCACGTAGTGTGGTGGAGCTATCTGATAGCATGGCAACGTCTATGGTAGGCCTAATAAGGCTAATGCTTTGGTCCCTGTCCTGGAATGGGTTAGACTGAAATGGGTTAGACGAAGACGGCGGCGACTTCTGTAGAGTGTGCACCGGTGCAATTGAGGTTTTCTATACCGGTTGTGCCCTTGCACCTTGACGGGCTGCTTGGTGTGGCCTTCGGTCTTTTGATGATATCTACTAGTGTGTTGTCAGGGCACATGACCATGTTCTTGGCCACCCTCTTTATCAGTTTGTAGGTGTCGCTAGGTTGTTGGCTACGTTTTGGGTTGATCTTTATATTCTATTTTTAAGGTTTTGTTGAATAATCTAATGAAAACGGATGGGTGCATCCTTTGCATGCAGAGGCTGAGGGTATATCGTCCATTTTAATTTTTGTTTGTTTGAACACTCGCAAAAACTGGTGAGAAGTCATTCGTCAAATCTAGCTAGACTGCATGCATGCATGATTAGTTTCCTTGCCTAGCGATTTGTTATAGAAATCGTCGGAGAAGTTATAGAGTCTACCTCTTGTGCTTCTTTTTATTCCTTTTCATGTATATGGTTCTTAGAAAATATTTGAATGTTTCAAGATTGCATTTGCTAACCTTTTTTTTTAGATTTTCTGCATTCATATCACAAAATAATACAAAGTTGTTGACCCTTACAAGCACGCTGTAACACGATCACAAAAGACCATGAACACCTAGAATACCCTAAGACAACCATAACACAAGAAGATCTCCGGAGCCCAGTGTCATCATCCTAAAATCTTGAGAGAAGACCCCTGCAACAGAAAGATCTGCAACCAATCGCAAGCAGGTCAGCATCTTCGACCACGGTACAATTGCCGCCACACTGCTTCCTCCTTCCTTGACACTAGCGACGAGAGGGCATGGACACCAACCCAACACACGTGCAACAGCCGTCACCATCTTTGGCTTTGACTACCGCGAAAAGTGTCCCTTCCGGATGGAAGAGAACTCGAGTCAACCGACCGGTCCAGCACCGCGGCCGGGCCATCAGCCCGGGCAAAGCAGGATCTCCCTCCAGCATCAGCGCAGAGGAAGGAGAAGAACATCATCGCATCATACCAACAAGGAGGAAGAAGGGTCTTCGTCTCCATGCATCCATCGCCCATCTGAGGACCCAACCGGCCTGTGCTGATGTACCTCCAGACACCATAGCCCGCGACCTCGTCGAGATCCGGGGACCCCTCACCCCGCTGGCTCCTAGACGAGGGCAGAAGACTCGCCTGACCACGAACGGAGCCCGGGGAGATTTATTCCGACGCAACACCACCGCAACGGCCTCGGCAACGTGTCCTCAACCCTAACCCTACCACGCACCCGCCTAGCGGACAGACCCGAGGTTCCCCCTCCCTACCGCCACCAAAGCGGCCGACGGAGAGAGAGGGAACCGGCGGCGCCGCGGCGGCACGCAAGGAACCCTCGTCGCCTCCTTGATCGCCTGTGCGATCCTACTTTCCGGGAGTGAAACGTTATTTCTGTAAGTAGACCGCATTTGCTGACCTAAGAAGGCTGATAAGCTACATATTTTGTGATAAATTAACAAGCTAGCGAATGGACACAGCTCAACTGAAATTGAAAGTACACTATATTAAGTTCCTCTCACTACAGGAAACCCACAATACGCCGACGGCCGGAAGCCGTCGGCGTATACACTAAAACCGTCGGCGTAGGGGTAGGCCGACGGTGGCCGTCGGCGTAGCCCACTTGTCGTCGGCGTAGAAAAGCCGTCGGCCTATGAATTGGCAGAATTTTGTTTAAATTCTTTTTAAAAAAATTCAATTTTTTTCTCAATTTTTTGAATTATTTAACCACTTAATCACACTAGGACATATTTATCTCTAAGCATTATTAATTCCAACCTCCCACAGGTCACCCATCCTAAGACTATTCCAGCCCGAGTACGCTTAACTTCTTAGTTCCTTCCTATGAGATACCTAGAAACAACAGATGCTTTACTGACAATAGTATCCTATCAATCCTATTAACCATGGACTATGATATCGCACACCTTTATTTATGAATGCAAATAATTATTAAAATAAAAAGAAATGAATCATTAATAATAATATTGAATTAAAATATTCTTGAATTCAAATAATAATTAACTTATTTGTCTTTCATTTAATATTGAATAATTTATATCTGCAAATCTGTAAATCAAAATTTGACAAATAATATGTCTAAATCGAATAGAAAAATGAGAGGAATCCAAATATGACATCCATTTCATCCATAACCCAACTCACTCTTGACAAGTTACTCTCCGGCTTTTCCAATCGGCGACTATCACGCTATAAGTGCATGTAAAGCCAAGCTCCGTTGGAGAAAACCAGACTTATACGCATACAAGCGGTACCGACGTCAAAATGGGATAGAAAAGTGTACCCAGTTACTTGGTTGTGTTAGGCTAGGCCCTAGGAAGTCACAAGACAAAGGTATAACCTAAGTCTTCACAAGTTTCCCTCGGGCTTTATCCAATTTAGGACTTTCATGCTTATAAGTCATGAAACTCCCTATAGAGAAGTGGATGCCGGTGAAGCAGGTCACACCCCGGACTGCAACCTTTGCCATAAAAAACCCATAGCACACTTGTACGCAAATGGTATGACACCCCCTAGCTATTGGTGTATGCTCTGGAACCCATCTCCGGTGAAAACCTAGCCCCGCTAGAGAAAAACCAGACTTATACGACTACAGCCGGTACCGGTGTCAAAATGGGGTACAAAAGTGCAACTCTTTTCTTGGTTGTGTTAGAGTGGACCCTAGGAAGTCCCAAAACAAAGTTATACCCCAACTCTTCACAAGATTTCCTCTAATTCGACCGAAGTGAGAGTTTCCAGCTGTAAAAAATCTAGGCTAGAAACTCCCACAGGACTTGTATCCGGGGACTTATCTTGGAAGCAAATTAATCAAGCGCCTTGTATCCGGGGACTTATCTTCAGGCATATGCAGAAACAACGGTTCACTCCATTGACCGTGAATGTCCTCCTTCCTATCTACTGGCAAAGCACATACTGTGCTGATTACTTCTGAATTAAGCTGTCCTCCGAACGTTGCCGAAAATTTATTATTAATGTGAGCCACATCATGCAATGTCAAACAGTACAAGGCTAGCTGGATGTAGGTGAGAGCGAGAGTGAGAGAGAGAGTGAGAGCGCAAAGAATTGAAGACCACGTTTGAGTCTGACTCTGCTGGCTGAAACTTGCTGCGGGAACAAGATGCCAATTACGTATCGATCTATCTCTCCTCGTACACGACGATACGTATGATATGGGTAAGCCCGGATCGAGCGAACCCCAGTTTTCTGATACACTAAGTCGAGGAAATTGGAGTACTCCCTCCGTCCCAAAATAACTGTTTTAGATTTGTCAAAAAGTGGATGTATCTAGACATGAAACAAGTATACATACATTCACTTTTGTACAACTTTGAGACACTTATTTTGAGACGGAGGAAGTACTTGTTATATTGTAACACTCTAAAACTATATCTAAACAAGTATAACTGTTTTCTGTTTAGTATAAAATGCATTTATTTGGTTTCGGCCCGAGCCAAATATTTCAATGCACCGGCTCTGATTTCAACTTTCATATGCCTGCTTGGACTGGAGCCATGTACCTATTTGGTTGGTTGGCAAACTTTGAAATTTTGGATATTTAATACTACTAACAAAAATGCCCGTGCGTTGCTATAGATAGAAAAATCAAGTATTGTCAGAAATTGTCGGCGCAAACTAAATTTTGACCCAAAATCGACCAACAGATGCGGAAGGAAAAAATCAATTTTTTTTAAATGTCGGTACAACCTAAATTTTGCCCCTACATTGATCGACCAGCGTAACCCTAGCCTTAGTTCACCCTTTCGTGTTTAGTCTTAATTTTTTTCTAGCAAATATTTATGGGGAATTGTTACGGTTTGTTTTTTGTTGAATATTTTTTTGGTCATAGAGAAATTAAAAGTAATGGAAAATAATTGTTTTTTGTTCATCTCCTTGCATCCGCAAATAATCAATATAAACACAAAACCGTGACCAATATTGATTGTTCAGTATCTAAATGTGACAATGACCGATGAACGTGAGCTCTCTTTATACTTGTTGAAAAACGAATGCAAGCAACTGCTGCTTTCCATTTGTTCAGTTAAAGCGTATGCCTAGTTGCCTTCATATCAGCGACAGCTAGTTTAACCATATCGCGATGTGGTCTGCCGTTTCCGGCTCCCGATCGCAAAGAGGGCGCTGCATGGCTAGCCAAACGTGGAATTTAATTGCTTTTCAACTCAATCTCAGTAGTAATCAGCCAAAAGAAACAACCATACCGCAGCCAAATTCTTTAAACATGGCAGAGTAATGGGGCATGCTGAAAAGTTGTTTCTCTTGCTCTGGATGGACTACCGCAGCAGGAGATCCAAGGCACAATCAAAGTGCTAATGCCTGTGAGGCACGTGCATGGCTGGAATCTGGCCCTGGTTGCGTGTCTCGATCTTTCCCTTGCAGCACACCTGCAGTTCCAATCATCCGAGGACATCGTATGATCTAGCACTGAATTAAGGATATGCCAAGTTCTGCTCCGTGCGCGCAGGCGGATGAGGACGGGAAGTCTGGAGTAGATGACCGCCGAATCAACCTGAGGCAGGAAGCGAGATTAGATGCGATGTGGCGGAGGCCGGAGGGAGCATCGGCCACCTTGCGCGCGTGGCAGGCGACCTTGAGGAGCTGCAAGACTCGGCCATGGCGGCGGAACACAGTTCGACCGGGTGGGCGACGGGGAAGGATTTGACGGACAGAAGGATAGGAACGAACTTTCAAGTCAATACGGACGGCCGAATCGTTATTTGACTTACCGGTGGCATAGGTGGGTAATTAATTACAACTTTAGGGACAAATCAGATGACCTACCAAACCAAAAGGCGAAAGGCTTAGCGCTTTTATTATTAGGTAAAGATTGTGATGAGAGTTGTAAAACAAAATCAGGAATAGCTGATAGTGTATTTTAGGTGATGGGAGGGGATTATCCCGGATCCCGGAAAATCGCCACTAGTTTGTTTACTTCTAGTATATTTTAGGGGATGGGAGGAGATAATCCCCAAATATCCCCTACCATCCCTCTCATTTTTGACTAAGACAAAAACTCTAGTCCATGCTAGTGTATTTTAGGAGAAGAGTATTTGTGGGGATTGAGTGTTCACCAAATCCCCTCCCATCCCCACACTTCTCATCTCCTAAAAAACTTTTGAAGTAAACAAGGCCTAAAGGATAAGTAATCGAATCCAAAACAGAACAACATAAATGGTAGTGTAAAGGTATGTCTATATGATGCAAAATTAAGTTTGTGAATTCAAATCATGCGTGGAGAAGTTAAGATGAGTGAGAACCTAATATCCCCGACCCAAAAATGAACACGACATGCATACAAATGACAACTTTACCTTACACGTGGATGTTAAACGCAAATATACTTCACCCTTCCACCAAATACGCGATGTTAGACCGATCGATGTCACGTTTTGTTTAACCACTCCCAAGAGCCGGCGAGAAGTCATTCGTCAAATCTAGCTAGACTACACATGAATGATCAGTTTCCTAGCCTACTGGCTTGTTATAGAAATCTCCAGAGAAGTTGTAGAGTCTACCTCGTGCCTCTTTTTGTTCCTTTTCAGGTATGGTTTCTTAGAAAACATTTGAATGTTTCGTGATTGCATCTGCTGACCTTTTGTGATAAATTAACAAGCTAGGAAATGGAGACAGCTCAACAGAAATCAAAAGTAGCTAGACTATATTATGTTCCTCTTGCGGTGCGCGCAGCAACTATTTAAGAAGACAAATGCGCCAAGAGACAGCATCCCTGCGCGTAGTGCTTTGCATCCTGCCAAAGCATGCGATTCAGTTTCACATGTCCTAGCAGACGGTTAATTAGCTCGTACTTTTTTTTTGCGGGAAAGAACAACTGATATTGCCACAAGGTCTTTACAGAAAGATCCAGAAAACAAAAGAAATTACAACTAAGCTCTTAGGATCCCGATGTTGAAGACGAAACGCAACACGTATCGCCGGCGCGCCGCCACCGCTCCTTCGCTGACGCCTTGGACTAGAAGGAGCCCCTCCATGGCCGGGAAGTCGACGAAGCTTAGCTCCACGGAGCCTCCATCCTGCGCCGTCGTCGTCATCGCCCTGTAGCAAAACAGCAGAACCTTCTTTATTCTTATCCAGAGCCGCCGTCCCACGAACTCGGCGAGGGATTGACGCGGCCCGCAACTCCGAGGAGCCATGAGCACGCGGAAGGCGACAGGTCGACGGCAGCTCTCCACCGGAGCACCACCGACGACGAAGGGGACCACCGCCCTCGCAAACCGCATCAGCACCGCCGCCACCTCCACAGCGCTGCCGACCGCCCTATGCGAAACTACGCTATATACACGCCGGATCCGGGGATTCGACGTCCTCCTGCCGCCGGAGCGGCCGCCGGAGGGCGAAGAATCCGCCGGATCGACGGCGGCGAGGTGGATCGCACAGGGAGGCTTCAGAAAATCTCCTTTCTACTATAGACGGGGAAAGGGGAAGGTCCAAGGTAGTAGCTTAGAAGCAAACTAATCAAGCGCTTGAATCTGGGGAATTTCTCTTCAGGCATATGCAGAAACCACAGTGAATCCTCCTATCTACTGCCTACTGGCTTCGAATGGTGACCGAGACTTGTCCTGTTTTCAAGCAAAATGAGCATGTACTTGTCCATTACCGAAAATTTATTAATTCCCTACAGCCGTACGCTGTGAACACGAGCTCGTATGTACCGTGGTGTTAGCTACGAGTTTGATTAACTTTCATTATTATTAATGTGACCCACACCAAACAGTACCGCTGGTGTTAGCTACGAGTACTTAGCTAGCTGGCTGTACGTGAGAGGGAGAGAGAGAGCAAGAGCAAGGAATTGAAGACCACGTCTGAGTCTGACTCTTCTGGCTGAAACGTGCCGGCGGAAGAAGATGCCAAGAATGTATCCATCACTCCTCGCACGTACGGGTATATACATACGACGAGACAATACCTACCATTCGATACGATACCTGTCAGCCTGGATGGAGTCAACTCAAATCATCTGATACCATCGTCGGTGATGGCTGCGGCTATTGTATCCCTCTTGGGGCGTTGTTGTGGACAGTGGACACCTTAGCCGTGTCGAGGGTCCGGATGAACTCTTGACCATCTTGGTCTCGACGAGACGACGACACTAGGTTGTTACCCTCTTGGGGCGTCGTTGTGGAGTTTTGGTTTTCCTCAGGCACGCTCAAGTGTATTCGGTGGCAAGTTTAATTCCTATGCTTTACTTTTTATATCGTTGTTCTGATTTGTAAAAGGTTTCCCTTATCATTTTGTATCGTTTCGGCCGTTGAGTTTTATTTAAAATAAAGTGGACCGAACGAGTAAATCGCTAAAGTACCGACTATTGTTGAGGTTGAGGGGAGACTATTGCGCATATACATGTTTTTTCATAGATAGGTCCAAATTGTAGATTTACTTGATATAAACAGGTATGACGATTCAGTGATTACGTGGTAAGTTGCATGTCCCGCGTGTCATCTCGAGTTCTCAACACTGCATGATTGAGTCGAACAGCTAGTCTCAGCCTTGCAAATTTTTGAGAATGACCACATTGTTGTAAATCTAACAAAAAGTCATCAAACTCTTTAATGTTAGTAAAACTGTTTAAAAAAATTGAGTTATTCAGTGTCCATTATTGCAAAAAAAAAAAAATTCAGTTTTATTTAAGTTTAAAGTCTTGACCAAATCTAATGAAAGATGACCAAACTTTCAGAAGAAAGTTAAAAGGTGACAAAAGTATGAGCTTGATTTATCGATTGTCGGGTGTTAACGTATGTAGATCTTGTTGTATAGATAGATACGACTTGTAACTAACGTATCCTACGTTCTGATTGTTTCTTGGCTTCCAAGCCTTTGTAAGGCATATATATATATATGAGCCGATCGCCCCTGTTGTGAGGCGTCTTTCCTCAAACTCTTTTCCTTGCCTATACGTTCATATGGTATCAGCCCTTTTCGATCTAATCTAGCTTCCGCCGCCACCATGTCGACGACTTCAGCCCAGACCTCCTCTGCGATGGATGCCTCCAGCTCCGCTGCCCTCTCCACCAACGTGGTTGCTCGGCGTGTCATCACGTCTCGTCACGTAATATTTGACGAAAATACCTTTCCGTTTGCTACCACACAATCCACCCACCAGCTGATTCACTGGATTTTCCCGATGAGACTTTCAGTACCGTCTATATAAACACCGTTAGATCGAAGAGAATTAACTGCTACTAAAAATGCCAACCTCCGTAAAACTTGTATAACTGGAGTTATTTCGCTGTTGAGTCTACATGATCTGGAGAGCTAGAAAATAAAACCACGGACTCTGCTACCCTCCTGGATGGCTTGATGCTCTTGATCAGGGGCCATGGCCCCATTTTTAAATGGGCACCTCATTTCACCATTAAGTATCAAGAGCGCGTTTGGTAGCCTGCAGATAGGGTGGCCCGGCCCGCCAGATGCGAGGTCCTGGCGTTTGGTTTTCCGTTTTTCCTATTGGGTCTGCACAACACGATCCTCAAAGCCCCTCGGGCCAGGACCTAAACCCTAAGCCCTGCGGGAACGGCCGAATCGGCCGTTTTCTTGGGGCCAAGCCGAGTGGAGCGCAAGCGGTCGCAGCAGGTCGCACACGGGGAGACGCCGCGTCCCTTTGGGGACACCCGCCATTTATTCCCCTCACCGCCCACTCTCCCACTCCCAACTGCACTCGCTCTCCTCTCACCTCTCTCTCTCTCTTCGTCGGCGGTTGATTCACCGGCGGCACATCGGCGACCATTTTCGGCGGGAGAAGAAGGCAGACCATCGTCGACTTGTCCGTGGCCAGAGCGAAGCTTCGTTGTCACATCGCCAACCCCGAGTTCTCTCGAGTTCGTCGAGTTCTTCGTCAATGACGGTATGATGATTTGGACTCCTTCTATCTATCTTACGCAGCATAGATCTGTAGATCCGGCTTTATTTACTCCGGTATTATGACATGCACCGTAGATCTACATGGTTTTAGGGTTCATTACAGATCTGTGCTTGCACTGAAAGCATGTTGCATTTCATTTGGTGTGTTCTTCATTTTGGGGTGTTCTTCATACTTGATCCATGGTTTTACAGTCTGTTAGAAAGTCTGATCTATTTTTCTCTAGCCTATGATGAATCTGCAGCTACCAAACGCGCCCTTCGTGATAGAGGTTGTGGTACTGAACCTTGTGCAACGTACGATTAATTGATTATCATGTGTTCTTGGTTCAGTACTATCACCTCTTTCAAACCTACTATGTCATAATGCAAGTCTGAGGCCTATATTTGTAGCAACTTTTCATAGTCTTCGTGCGCAATTTCCATGGTAGCCGATGATTAAACTAAAGGCATCCTAGTTGCAAGAAGATTGCCTACAGAACCAAGGGTAATGGCAATGAGAGTGCTATTATTTGTACTTCGTTCTTGTAGGCACTCTTTTTGCCCACTGATACCTTTCACATATGAGGCTTGAATGTAGATTTTTGCGCCAATGATGAATGATTTTGCATTAAGGAGTCAGAGAATGCATTGCAACCACAAGCCAGCCACCAAAATTGAGCAGCCTGCACAATTTCACTTGTGTGTTCTGCTCGGTTTTGTTGGTTGTCATGCGGTTCTTATTTTGATTCTACAGCTCAATGTAGTAGCTAACTGAGGCATGTTGATTCAGTCCATGATGAAATGTGTTCGAGCTGTCGCCTGCTGAGTGCCAGCAAAAGCTATAAATAGTCACCATTTTATGTGGTTGTTCGTTTCTTTTGCTGGTTATTCAGAAGGCGCAAACATGGTTCTGCATCTTCTGAGACCAAGCAACACTGACTGCCAGTAAAAGTTTTTACGAGGCAATTTTCTTTGACATACTAGATTTGGTCCATGATGATATGTGTTAGAGCTGTGACTTACTGACTGCCAGTAAAAGTTAGAAGCAGCCACAAAGATATGTGGATGTTCATTTCTTTTGCTAGCTAGTCAGTAAGCGCAAACATGGTTCTACATGTGCTGAAACCAAGCAACACTTTTTTTGCATTCGATTTTGGGTTGCAACTACGATTTTCGTGTGATCATTGTGATGATCTTCGTCAGTGTTATAACCCCTTCTATCTATCTTACGCGGCATGTTCATTGTGATGATCTTCGTCAGTGTTATAACCCAAACCAATATCTTTGTGCCAGGCTTCAAAGATGACAATGACCACGGATGACATTGACACCGTCTTCAAGAGAAGGAAGGCAACTTATGGACGGATCAAGGACACAGCCTCCCCAACCATTTCTGTGAAGTGGTGCTAGCACCCGGACTTGACCTCCTCCCAGTTCCTGCCGCCTTCAGGCCCTACTTGGGTGAGGTGCCTGGTGATATCACAGTCAAGACGAACACTGGGTGCATCTGGACTATCACCGTTGCTGATGTCAATGGAAGAGCTTGCCTCGTCAAAGGATGTCCAGCATTTGCCATAGCACATGGCTTAGATCTTGGTTATCTGGTCATGTTCAAGAAGCTCGGTGCAATGGAGTACAAGGTGTTCATCTTCGACAACTCTGGCTGTGAGGTGGTGAGACAGTGCCCTGAGCACCCACTGAACTTCAAGAAAGACGAAGACTGTTGAATGCTCGTCTTACTTGGTAGATCAGACTTAGTTTGTGCTATGCTACTTCTGTATCTCGATTATGGTACTTGGTTAAAACTATCTTACTTCTATGCTATGTCGATCATGTTCATTTCTGTGTATTTCATAGTCTGGTAACCTCACCATAGGCTGGAAGAGGTTACCATAGCAGCAGCATTGCATACAACCAAACACATGCCTACTTACATTTGAGCATGCAGTCGAAGTAACCAAACACGCAGTCAGAGTGGCTAAGCCCATGCCACGTTTTCTGATGCAGTCAACCAAACAACTAGCCCAAGATGGCCCAGAGCCTGTTTTAGCTCAGCACTGCCCTCCCCAGCCTGACCCGTCGCAGGTGAGAAAGGCATGCAGCCTACCAAACGCGCCCCAATACTTGCTGCCCATAAAGCAACCGAATATCCTACTTTTTTCTGCAAACAAATAAAAACCATATTTTGTAGTAGCATAATTTGTGTAATGGACACTTTATGGGCTGAAGCTCCACCATGCAAGTGTACTTTCTAAAGGATTTGCGGGCTAAAGTTCTCTAAACTCGACTCTGCTCTATTTACGAACCCATAGAGTACCTAGGAAGCAAAACTAATCAATGTGATCGAGTGGTGAAGAATCAGTACGGCATGCACAACAAAAGGTTTAGTCTCTTGAGGAGTAATATTCGAACGTTCATTTATATCTGATCCAAGTCCTTGTTAGACATTTGGTTTCGTTGTGCTGTGGCAGGACAAGATGCCCAATGATTCTTACAGTGCAGGGTGCATCAGTGCATGGGTTAACTCTGTACCTTTCTAAGTAACAAATACTTGGTCCCATTTTTTTTAAAATTGCGATTTTACAACGCTGCATACTTCTCTCTCATCTGGAATTTGCCAGTATCCTGCCGTGAGAATGAGGTTATAGACCAAGCTAGTACTTGAGACAATGCTTCTTTAATTTGTCGTTTGACTGCTTTTTCCAAAGAGACGAGAGAAATGAGCTGTTTGAGAAGAATGCGCAGCACGCCTACCTTAAAATAACCATGCTGCGCCCATATATGGCACTACTCTATAAAGCAAGGGAAAAGAAAAAGATCGATGGTCACATACTCACATGGCTATAGTTTGGACGATTGATGCCATGCTAATAGAATTCTTCTTTTCTAAGTACATTCTAGAGTCTGCACAAGTGTTTTTTTATTTTTTTATTTAAAGTATATGTAATTGCTGGTAAGTTCTTTCTTAGAATTGTGATTTGTGATTAAGAATGTACTATTGAGGAATGGCACATGTGTAATCCTTCTAATTAATTAGTGTACATGACGAGCAGAGATCTTCCGAATTGGCGACACACCAGGCACATTGAACCTAGGTTGTTGTTGCTGTTTTGTTATAAAACGTTGCATACCATATGTCTCGGCAACGCGCGACACGAGTCGGTTTCAGTGGACCACGCTGCTACGTACGCACGATGCACCATCAAATCCTCATCGGACGATCAGATGCTGATGTGGTGTCACTCTCGGGCTTCATGTTTGTTTCTGTTGCCCTCTGTTTGCATGTTCTCCTGCATCCTGCAATTGCGCATCCGATGTTTCTTTTTTCGAAACCGAGGCAAAAGCTTTGCCTCACCATTTATTAAGCAGAAGGTGCCCGGTTTATTATGGAATAAACCGGGTGAAAACCATACAACAACGCAACGCAACACAACCCACGGCGAAGCCCCACAACCTCGAAACCCCACGACGCCGCACGACGCGGCCACCCACAGCCCAAGCTGCACCAGGCAAGCCGCTCGCAGACCACGACCGCCGAACCAACATCCGGGGCCGCCGCCCCGGCCTAAAAGACAACCGCTGCTGCCGCTGCCCAAGCAGCCACGACAGCCTCGCCGCCAGCACCCCCTTCCGGGACCGCCGTCCCGACATAGCACCGCTCGCAACCGAGCCACGACGACGCACGAACCAGCCACCCGCAGCCCAAACTGCCCAAGGAGAGCTGCTCGCAGACCACGAACGTCGCACCAACATCCGGGGCCGCCGCCCCGGCCTAAAAGACAGCCGCAGATGCTGCCGCCACACCAGCCTCGACACCCTCGCCGCCACCTCCCGCAACCACATGTCCCTCCAGCCGGTCACCACTCCAAGAACGATGCCCCCAAGGGGGAGCATGACACAGAGCGCCATCATCGCCCGACCCGGAAGATCTAGGGTTTCCCCCGGAGTGGTCCGGGTGAAAGGCGAGCACCACGTCTCGACGGCATCTTCAAGAAGAGAAACGGCGCCCGAAGGCGTCGTTGCCGCCTGCCCGACGACAGCCGGAGTAGAGCTTTCGCTCGACGTGCATGCACCCGCTCACCACGAGACCGACTAGCCCACCAGCATCCACACTCCTCCACGCTCCTCCGCAGTCGGGCCGCCGCCCCGGCATCCTCCCGCCCGGCTCCGCAGCAGCCGGGGATGCAGACAGCCCCTGCCGCACCACGCCATCCCGACCTCCAGAGTTGGAGGCGAAGAACCATCAATCTTGCAGCCCGAGCTCCGCACCACGCGGAGGCACCGAAAAGAAGATGGACGACTCCTCCGAGCACCACGCCGGAAGGAGAACCGACGCCTTCAACCCCGACCGCCGCACCGCCCCATAGCAGCCGCGACGACCGCCGCACACCCGCAGTCCCGGGGCCGCCGCCCCGGCATCCTCCTCTCCGGCCACGCCCCTGCCAAGCCTCACAGCCGCGCCAAGCACGCATCACCTTCTCCTCCCCGCAGCCATCCTCCACACGCAGCACCCCTCCTCCGCTCAGGAGCCCCGCGCGCCGCTCGCTCCGGCCGCACCTCCGAGCCGCTGCCCCGCAGCTCCACCTCGCGCCGTCGCGACCAGCAGAGCGCGCGGCGCCACCTCCTGCCCGGGGCCGCCGCCCCGGCTTCCTCTGCGTCGGCAGCCGCGCCGCCCGCGCGAGAACCGGCCGCCGTCGCGCTCCACCGGTCCGGGGCCGCCGCCCCAGCGTCCGTCCTCCGCTGCGCTCGCAGCAGCAGCCCGAGGCTCCCTGCCGCCCATTGGGAAGCAGGGCCCGCCGCCACCGCGATGTCCGGCCTCCGGCGGCAGCGGCGGCACGAGCTCCCGTCTTGACCTCCTGAGCGCCGAGCTTGCTCCCCCGGGCCGCCCCGAAGGACGACACGGGGTCGGTGGTTGCTGGGGCGGCGAGGGAGAGGAAGGTGTGGGGCGAGGAGAGAGGACGGCGGCGGGGTGTGCCTGGCGGCGACGGCGCGGGAGCTGGGGAGGAACTTTCGACCTAACCGGTCTTTCAAATTAGATGCATCCGATGTTTCCATGGTGGAGAATTAGAGCTACAGTAGAATATACAAAGTTTTCGGCTGGTGCATCAACCTAGCTTAATGCGCACACTGCATATATTTGTCTTGGCAAATTTCCCTTTTTTTTATAAGGGGGTGCGGATCCCCGGCCTCTGCAACAAAAATATGTACACAACCATCCGCAATTATTTAAGCATCCAATTTATCAAGTTTTACAATTCATGAATTACATAAGGTGGCTACAAAGATCAGCCACTTAAATAGAAAGCAAATTTCCCTTCTATGGATAAACCTGTGATGGGGCCAAATTAACTTGTCGCCTCATATAATTCTGGAGGCGCCGGTCTCGCACTCTGCCATTGTTTTTGGCTCTCCACCTACACATTTTCTATTGTTCCGTTATTACTTTTTAGTATTCGATTCTATGAAATTTCATGGTTACTACAAACTGAGAAAAATGTTAGTCTTTTTACTGTGAGTCAAAGCCAGACATCGATACCGAACAAATCGGCTAATAAGAAAGGAAAACCCGAGGCCCTCCATTATAGACAGCCTCGCGACAGTATCACCACACACCCTATAGCGAGTGACAAACTAGGAAAACGTGCAATACACATAGACAAAATCTTTAAGAAGTTTAGCGACAATAGGGTGATCTTGTGACTTTCATCCAAGTTTAGCGACATCGCCTTGAGCGAGGGCATGACGCATGTGCGTCGACATTGACTGATATGTTCTTGTATTTTTAGTAGATGGTATTGCCCTTAACCTCTGTACTGATTGACGACATGTGGATAGTCAGATCCCCGCTCTGAGAGAGCCCTACACCCTCACACAACGTTGGAAGAAGATTTTGGAAGCACATTTAGGTCCTCGTCGCCCCACTACCAATCCCTCGCACAACGTTCGACCCACCTCCAACATTCAGCAACCAACAGTCGTATTAATTTGGACTATTACGTTGTGATGATTAATTTGGACTCTGGTTGGACTACGATGCTGTGATGGTTAATCTGTGCTGTCGTTTTGTTATTTCCTGATCTGGATGGATTATCTAATCTGCACTAGTATTAATCTATTGTCCACGTACATGTATATTTTGCTGTCCATTTTTGTTCTGTTTGATCTCAATTTTTTTGGCAAATTTCGGTCATTTTTCGTTCATTTTTGGTCATTTTTCGTTCCAAATTTCAATTTTTGGTTTAGCAATTTCGTTCGAGATTTTCCGAAATTTTTCCGAAAAAACCGAATTTCGGCTATTTCGGCCAGGCCCGGTTAAAATGCAAACCGAAAGCCGAAACCCTGCCAACAGATGGTGGCACCTTGCCAGTTGCCACCACCACCACCTTCTCCGGCAACGCACATCTTTTCTGTTTCTGTACTGGAGTCCGATGATTCTGAAAGGCAATTCCCGGTCAATACTCAATAGTCAATACCAAGTTGATCGGACAGCAGCTAGCACTATGAACCAGACGGATGAATAACAGGAGTGAAGCGAGAGCTCGAGAAGAGACGAAAGAAAATGTCTAAAGCGAGACCTCTATGCATGCATACTTGTGTTCAGGCTTCTACAGTAGTACTAGCGATGTACTCCATACAGCGGATCTGGTCCTTTCTTTTCTCTTGGATCCAGCACCGGCAAAAGAAGAAAAGAAAGGCCGAGATCTATCTACGAAGCAGCACAGACATACAGGAACCCCTTTACCTGGTTGGCAAAGGCAAAAAGGCGAGCGAATCCGATGGATGGCGAGGTGACTTGCGCTTGGAAGTTACCCCCAGCCAGCCGAGACCCGAGAGCGTGCACTAGGGGGCTTTTAGTTAGGGTGGGACCGGGCCGGGCCGGGCCTTGCCGGTTACCGGAACACGAACCAACAATCATCCACCCTCGCATGTGCGTGTATCTACGCGGGCGGCGAGCAAGTTCAGTGGCCATGTGCTGCACATCCATAGCCGTGTCCGATCTCCAGGTCGGCCCGCCATCTCCAGGCTGCCATCTATCTAAAGAGGTTGCATGTACCTACTCAGCATGACCAAGAATAATTTATCTAAGCGCTACAAAACTAGTAAGATGTGTTTATCATGATTTGTGCAGTAATGCCAATAGCCAGTACCACTATATGTTTTTAATTCGTTGTACTTGTCACCAAACTGAAACTAGATGTACCCTACAAGTTGATGCATGATGCTGCTACTGCTAGGTTTGCAATGCCTCCCTTCACTTCTATGAGCCACATGAGGAAAGATATCATACACCAGACGTGCTGGATATTAGTTGTACTTCTTGTGTAGCTGCATAGGCAGTTGTGTGAGTGGTGTGCATCAGAACAGATTCTAAAACTTGTATCTGTCGGCGTACGGGGAAAGGGGTCCCCCGTACGACGGTGGCGCGCCCTCGGAGGATAACTCCCGGCGACACCGCGGCGTCGGGGCAGAAATCAGCAGCAACCCCGGGGAGGAGCCCCCAGGGCGCCGGGCCCCCTCCCGACAACGGTCGGTCCCGACGACCACTCCCGCCCGGGGAGGCGGGGACCATCGACGTGGCGCAAGACTCCTGCACCGTTACCCGAGGAGGGGATAGCTTCACATTGAAGGAAGGGCAGCTGGCGTCACGGTCAAGACCGCACGTACCTGCTGCCCCGCGCATGCTTGACATCGACGAGACCCGACGTGACGTCCCATCTGTGCAGGAGCAGGGCTCGGCGCGATGCCCGGGCCGCAGACAAGACCAGACGCGTCGTCACTTCTGTCTTAGTGGAACCGGTGGCATGGAGGACAGCGCGGCGTGGGCGGCGCCACGGAGGCAGAGCCAGTGGCTGCCACTTGGGCTGAGGCATGACGTGTGCCCCGCCTCGGTGGCGAGCGGCCAACCCGACCACTTGTGGTGTCCCATTTTCATATAAAAGGAGGCCATCGGTCGGAAGAAGGGGGAAGACAACCAGAGCGCCGGTGGCTTTCTCTTAGCTTAGCACTTGGACTCGAGGGCTGGGACGAAGACACCTCGGGGACCTTCCGAGGTGGAACCTAACAGTTCGTGAGTATAGAGAGAGCACAAGGCGAACCATTGTAAAGAGATCAGTTCATCAATCAATCCAGACAAGCAGGACGAAGGGTTTTACGTGGCGACGCGGTCTGAACCTGGGTAAAACCTCGTGTGTCCGTGCTTGCGCTCGGGAACCGATTTCGGAGCTCCTCGCGCCCCTCTACCGAACAAACATGGGGTGTTCGTCGTCACCGGTTTCCGCGTTTCGATACGCGACAGTATCTCAGTTGACGACAAATAATTCTAGCCAAACTTTAACTATAAATTTAATAAATAAAATGTAAATGATATTTCACAAAAAAGTGTACCAGTGGATTCATATTTGAAAGAAGCTTTCAACGATATACTTTATTGATAATTAACTAAATCATATTTTATTAGCCATTTTATGATATCAAAGTTAAGATCAAACCTGAAGGGCGCTCACAACCCCGTTCAAAGGGACAATCATCCCCCATTCGATCATCTTGTGACAATTATCTTGAACCATCCTAGAGAAAACCTAGTGCTATCATCTTGAACACGGGACCAACAGACAGTACATGCGATGTTGTCGGGTCCAACAAAAGATCAAACTTGAGGTTATCATCACTGAAATAGAGCTTCGATTTAATACCTTGAACAAGGACACGACAGATGTATGCATTAGAATTAATATGGTTTGTTAAACCTAGTTTCTAATTCCCTCTGCATATATGACAAACATTCCTTTAGTAGCTATGATAATCAGTATAAGAAACATACAATACATTATCATTTTATTGTACCGGACATTATCCTTTTTATACTAATTCCATGGTCAACCTAGCCACTTAAAGCTTTTGTATAAGAAAGCAACACTAGGTTTCTTCATTTTATATCCTGGTACATCTTAGTCCAATGATGAACATATACAATTCTGAACCATGCTACGTATTTTATACATTTAACTTAAAGTCTACCATGTGTATGCATAGTCAAACAAACAATGCTCATTTCCTTTTCTTGTTTGAGCAAATTGGAACCCATCAGTCTAACTAGAAACAAACAAGTCTACCATGGGCATGCAGGATACTATAAACAGTAGAACTCACATTGAGTCTAACTAGAAACATCAAGAAATTAATAAAATATTATGTGCTTCAGCTCTAACATGCAAAACAATACTATGTACGTATAAACTGCATGAAAACCTTAGAAACTGCCTATGTGGGCATGTATGCATGAACCATTTTTTGATTAGGGAATGCACAACCTTCGGTCCACATCACTACTTGACAACTAATGCTCATTACCGAAGTTTCCTTATAAAGACATAGGAACAGCCAATGAGGAAAAAAAAAGTAGAAGTGCTGTGATAAGAAAAGGTGGACGAAAGCAGAGAGTGAGCTACCCATACTGTTACAGCGAACTTTAAGCAGGCAATTCACAGCGAAATCTCACCAACAAATTAATTTTTGCTGTGTTAATATGAAAGCAGATCGACCTTTCCATCAAAAGAAACTACTGCAAAAGAATGACCAACAAATAAGGACATGATGGCGAAGACATTCATATATAAATTGTCGCTGAAGCCACATGAGAGATGGGCTAACTACCAGCAAAATATATGTTGACACGAAAGAAAGCACTTTTAACAAATAATATAATATTAAGGTGACAGTACCGGGTATAATTAGACTATGCATTGGGTCACTCTTAGCGAGAGGTAAAGAGTTAGCATCAGTCACATGTAAACTATTGACCGAATCCGTTTAACCCCCCACGTCTACGCATCCATGCTAGAATTGACAGCCCAGCTAATTCCGACGAGTTATTGTTCCCCATGACGTTGTGCGCACCCATGTTAATTTGACCACTTATTATTGAACTTGCATTAATATTTGGGGGTCTAGATCTTGACCCAACACCTTTCTTTGATCTGTCTTCTGGTAGTATGAAAATTTTACATCAGAGTTAGGCCTCATGAGTCGAACTTAAAATGTAGAGTCACTCTATGCTTTCTATTTTGGTAATTCGTTTCTTTCAATGTTATCTTAGTAACTAAACATGCATTCTATTTCTCTCTTCTGTTACAGTTGTGGGGTGGGAGGGCGACGGTGATGTTACCAATGGTTGCGGAATAAAGCATATCCAAAGCTTTGTTCTATGCAGAACTTCATAAAAAAAGATTAATTCTACAGAGAGTCATGTCAATGTGTTATGTCTAGTTGCATGCGGCATACATATACGGGTTTTGGGTTTTGACCGGCCATATACGCATGGCTCCTGTCTGAACACATGTTGTGGTCGTCTTCGTGCCTGCAACTCCTTTCTCCATAAAACACGAGTGCCAACTCGACAATAGAGGTTTCAACTTCCACTACGATGGTTTGAAGGTCTCTACTCCGAAAACACCAAGTTTTTTCAACAGTGTTGTCAATTATCAAAAAAATTGGGCATCTCCATCGTCCATCGACACCCTAATAATGTGTCCGGCATCATGAAAATGTTTCCGCTATCGGGGTGTCGGACACATCCAGTAAATTGGAAACGGTTGCCCCCACACACCATAGTATTTTTAAAAAGAACTGAACACTCACAAATGTAAACAAACGTCTTGAATGTGTTTCAAACTTACATATTACCACAAAATTAAAAACAAAACGAGCTCACTGTGGCCAGCCTCGTCATCTTACGACACCAGGTTGATGAGTTGATGACGCAAGAGGGCTCGCTGGGGCCATCCTCACCGCCATTCGTCGCCTGGGTTCTCCTCCTCGCCGGCATGGCTTTGAACACCAGCTAGCTAGTGCCTCTGATATCCGCTGCCTCGTGCTCCGGGTGGCATCCTCCATTGTCGACGCTTTCTCTCCACCTCCTCCTGGTGGTGCGCCTCCATGTACCGGCGAGAGGCATCGTCCGCCTCCTTTCTGCAGGCTTGCAGCTCGCTGAAGCCTGCCGCTCGGCGGTCATGAAAACACGGCATGCCTCATCCATCTCCACGGTGGCCACAAGTTCCGCGCAGTAGTTTGCGTTTTCTAAAAAAAAAAACCACCTTCCTCGACAGGCACTACGGCGGCGGGCATAGGCTGCGCCATGAGGGGCGAAAGCCCGCAGAGGAGTGACACGGAAGGCTGGCGAGGTTGCGATACTCCCAAATGCTGCACTGTACTCTGTACTGCGCCAAAATATTTTACTCTGTCCGTATCGCCGCTGCAGCCGTCGCTCCAAATCTGTTGACCCGTTGTAGCTTGTCTTCTCCGATTATTCTCCACCTAGTTTTTATCCACTGATTGTCCCCCCGTACCCACTCTCTGACAAGCGCTGAACCAGCGCATAGAAACACGTAGCATGTTGCTAGAAAATGAAATCCAGTTTCAGTGACTCGGATGCTGCTGTGTTTCAAAGCGTTGTTGCAGCTTAGCAAATGCGCTGCAGCACGCAGATATAGGTGAACCACAAATCAAATGTGGGAGAAAAATAAATAAATTCGGTGGTCCTTCGACTAACTACTGTTCGAAACTCAATTTTGTTTTTAAACTTCAGTTCCAAACAAATTTGATCTCTCACCATTCAAAACAGTACTAATTTGTTCTCTTGCGATATTAAAAATTGGTTTCCACAATGATGCGATGCTGGTTTAGTTAAACTCCCAAGACGTTTTATATTTAGAGACAAAGGGAGTAAACGGAAGGAAGTAACCAGATCAGCCTCCGCTCCTACCCTAACCTCCCCTCCGCCTCCGCGTGACGGCGCCCAGCCGCGCTGGGGCGTCCCCCATCCCTCTCCCCTAGCCCTCCCCACCTCATAGCCCCTCCGCCGCCGCCGGGGCGCCGCTCGGCAAAGTCCGGGTCGCGTGGTGGCAGTGGCGGATCTCCTCATACCAGATTTTGTCCGATGCGGAGGCACCGCTAGGATCAATCCATGGCCGTGTGGCGGCTAGCGGCTGCCGGGCGGCTCGGCTGACTGACGGCGGCGACCGGCGGAGGTTGGCGGGTGTCGGTGACTGCCGGCCCGATCCGGGCCCAGATGGACTTGGTTGGGCCACGACCCACGCACCTCCTACGGCTGCTGCGTTCAACTCCGACGACGGAAAGCGTGCTCCTGGGCTAGTCCTGCGGCACGAGGTAGCTTGGAGTTTCGGCTCTGGGCATGGCGGCGGTGACTTCCTTCTCCGCTGGAGGTTGTCGGCCGGCTAGCTGTGCCGGATCCTTCGGTCCCAAGGTTAGCCCCAGCGGCGAGTTGGGATGCGTGGTTGCCGGTGAAAATCGAGCTTTGAATTTGTTGAAGCAGGCGATGGCGGCGTCTATGTGTCGTTACCTTGGTGAAGTCATTGCCGATGCAGCCACCATCTACACACTCCGGGGGAAACCCTAGGTCCAGGCTGCCTGGATCGGATGATGGCGGCGTTTCAGTGTCGCTCTCCGTCATGAGGGCATTGTTTTTGGAGCAGTTGATGGACAGAGGAGGCAAGAAGTGGAGCGGTTTACATCTACCACGTTGACGACATCGGGTCTCAGCGGCGTGGCGCAGCGGGGTCTCAGCGACGAGCGTATGAATATGGACTCGCGCAGGATGTTGGAGCTGTCTGGCCTCGTGGTGAGGCCGATGGTAGGCCTTGCAAGGTCATCACATTGATCGCTCCGGATGGTGGGATGTCGGAAGAAGGTGGCAGCGGCTTTTGTTGTGCGCATGAGGTGTGCGCTGAGGATTGATGCGTGTAGGTACACGTTCGTTGGGAGACCCCAAGAGGAAGGTATGTAGTAGTGCAGCAGCAAGTTTCTCTCAGTAAGAAACCAACGTTATGACAAAATATTGAGCGCATGAAAATGCATATATATGACATGATGATTACTATGATATTCATGTGGGCATTACGACAAAATACATAGACCGTTATCCAACAACATCTATGACTAATAATCCACCTTCAGGTTGTCATCTGAGTTCCCCGTTGGTATTAAGTTGCAATCAACAGATAATTGTATTAAGTAACGTGCGTAAAGTAAACAAATGCATTAGACTTAACGGATGTACCCTCAAGCTAAGCATCAGTTATTTTATCCCTAGTGGCAACAACATATCCATAATCTTAGAAGTTGTTGTCACTCTCCCAGATTACCGGAGGTATGAACCCACTATCTAGCATAAATACTAACTCTTGGAGATACAAGCATCTACTTGGCCAAAGCATCTACTAGTAACGGAAGATCATAAATAACATAAAAGATAGATTGATAATCAATTTGACATAATATTCAATATTCATCGGATCCCAGCAAACACAACATGTAGCATACAATAAGATGATCTTGATCATGATAGGCAGCTCACAAGATCTAAACATGATAGCATAAAGTGGAGAGACAACCATCTAGCTACTGCCATGGACTCATAGTCTAAGGATGAACTACTCACGCATCACTCCGGAGGCGGGCATGATGATGTAGAGCCCTCCGGTGATGATTCTCCTCTCCGGCAGGGTGTCGGGAAGAGCTTCAGAACCCTCCCGAGTTAGGGTTGATGACAGCGGCGGCTACAGTACTTTTCGTGGATGGAGGCTCGGGTATTTAGGGTTTTCCCGCGGGAGGAATAAATAGGCGAAAGAGCGGTGGCACCCGAGGAGCCCACACCACCCCACGGTGTGGCAGAGGGGGGAGCCGCGCCTCCCTATGGTGTGGCTGCCTCCTCGGTCGCCTCCGTCTCCCCTTTGGACTCCGTGTACGTGTTGGAAAAATAGGAGGTCCTGTCCAAGTTTCGTCCAATTCCGAGAATATTTCCAGAACAGATTTTCTGAAATACAAAAATAGTAGAAAACATGAACTGACACTATGGCATCTTGTTAATAGGTTAGTCCTAGAAATTGCATAAAAATGCTATGAAGTGTATATAAAACATGTAGCAATTGGTATAATATCAATATGGAACATCATAAATTATAGATACGTTTGAGACATATTAAGGATCGGCTGGACCGGTTTGTGCTTCTGGCCCGCTGTCGGGCGGCCTAGTTGAAGCCTACGGATTTAGATGACGTGCATTGGTGTGAGAGGTCAGGGCATCGGCTTTGATTGTTCCACCCCCTTCATCAGGCTTGTAGGTGTAGCGAGTTTTCGTGTAGACGGTTTTTCTTCTAGTTGATTTGATGTATTTCTTTGTAAAGCATGGTGTTTATTGTTTTCTGCATATTAATAAAACTCGGCTGTGTGCATCCTTTGGATGCAGAGGCTGGGGGCACACCCTCCATTTCTCAAAAAAGAAACAAAGGGAGTAGTAAGGTAAAATAAATAAATACCTGAAAATATGAAGAAAAAAAGTATATAGGGAAGGAAATCTGTTGAATTTTGAAAATAGAAAACTGTAAAGGAATAGTCAAGAAAACAAGACAATATGAAGGGAAATAAGAAAACATCACATCATTTCATAATCAAAAGTAGCACGTGAATTACTATAAAATTTCTTCTCCAATTGCCTTGTCTTAAATGACCACATGTTTTCGGTTTGCCAATATTGTTTTCTCATTCTCCGTAATTTTCTTATTCATTTCTGAAAGTTTATATTTATATTTATCCCAACTGGATCATCTCATCACGAAACCACATCGACATTATAAATATCATGACAACTTGATACGTCTCCAACGTATCTATAATTTCTGATGTTCCATGCTTATATTATGCCAATTGCTACATGTTTTATATACACTTTATATCATTTTTATGCATTTTCTGGGACTAACCTATTCACAAGATGCCACAGTGCCAGTTCCTGTTTTCTGTTGTTTTTTGTTTCAGAAAAGTTGTTCCGAAAATATTCTCGGAATTGGACGAAACAAAAAGCCAAGTCTCTATTTTTCTGACACGTACACGGAGACCGAAGGAGAGACGAAGGAGGGCCGTGGGCCACCCTCACCACGTGGCGGCGCGGCCCACCTTCCGCCGCGCCGTGACGTGGTGAGGGGCCCACGGGTCTCCACCGACGTCGCCCCTTCGCCTATATATTCATCTATTCGGGAAAACCCTAGACACCCGAGTCAATATCCACGAAAAGTTCCAGAGCCGCCGCCGCCGTCAACCCTAACTCGTGAGGGTTCTGAAGCTCTTCCCGGCACCCTGCCGGAGAGGGGAATCATCACCGGAGGGCTCTACATCACCATGCCTACCTCCGGAGTGATGCGTGAGTAGTTCATCTTTGGACTATGGGTTCATAGCAGTAGCTAGATGGTTGATAACCCACAAGTATAGGGGATCGCGTGTAGCCTTTTCGATAAGTAAGAGTGTCGAACCCAACGAGGAGCTAAAGGTAGGATAAGTATTCTCTCAAGTTCTATCAACCACTGATACAACTCTACGCACACTAAACGTTTGCATTATCTAGGAAATAAAACTACAGTAGCAATACGGGTATGAGAGGTAGTTTTGCAAGATAATAAATACAAGAAAGTAAATGTTAGTGCTGCAGCAATAAATACACTAAGTAACCATATACTAACAGTACCATGAGTGTGGAAAAGTGGTGGTAATTGTGGTGGCTTTGTCCAAGATTAATTAGTGAAGGTACTTGGTTCATTGTCTTCGATGCAGTTTTCTATGTGGGAGAGGCTAAATATACATGCACTCCACTACTTGGGATTACAAGTACTATATGATTGGATTGTTAGAAAGCATCCGCAAATACTAACAATGCATTAAGGTTTCCCCAACCATAGCCTTAAGTTCAAGGTCCTCTTACTCCCATACGTGCAACTAATCGGTTCGCGTTCTCAGGTTTCTGTCACTCCGGCAGAACTTCCCCCGCTTCGTTACAAATACTACCAACCCTAGGGTGTTTGATCCATGCGCGCACAAATATAATGGACACCAAAGGACAGCACCATATAGACATACAACTCTAATGAACCTCATGCATTCAATTAAGCAATCAAAAGACAAATAAACTACGGAAACATGATGTAAATCATAGGATAAATATTATAGCATCAAACACCATGTTTACATAGGACGGTACAGAGGTTTGTGGGAGGATGAACCACTGAATACAAGGAGGAGATGGTGATGGAGATGGCGGTGAAGACGGCGGAGAGGGGCAGCGCGGCGGCGCAGGGCGGCGGCGGCGCCGGCGGTGCGGGGAACTCCTTTCCCCGCCGCCGGCAAGCTTGGGGAGCGCCGCCCCTTAGCCTCCCTCCTTCATGGCTTCTTGGGAGCCCTCCCCCATGGAGATGGGATCCATGGGGGAGGCAAAAACGTGGCTTTTGGTGGCTGAAATTCGTGGGTGGAGGAGTCCTCCACGAATTAGGTTTCCTCCCTTTATATATCTTCTCGGATTTCCGTCACCCCTTTTAGGGTTCCACCAAAACGGGCCTACAGGCCGCGTCCGAACTCCGATTGGGCTGATCTCGGGCTTAAAATCTTCGTATGGAAAATTGTGACAACTTTCGTAACAGCCAGGTCTCCATTGACGTCATCTTCGAGGGTCAAACTGGCAAACTTCGTAAAAAGTTCTCAGACAGATTTCAGGAAAGTCCCAATTCGACTCCAACAAGGTTTCCTCTTGTATTCTTGATAATTTCTACACATCAAAGAGTAAAACAAGAACATTGTGCACTTTTGCAACTATTAGTAGGTTAGTCCAAATAAATAATAAACTTAATATAAAACAAGTGCTAAAAGCATAAAAATGGCATGAAACAATCAAAAATTATAGATACGTTTTGGACGTATCAACATCCCCAAGCTTAATTCCTGCTCGTCCTCGAGTAGGTAAATGATAACAAAATAATTTTTGATTGTAAATGCTATGATCAGGTCTTTAACAATTGCATGATGTATGGATAATAAAACTTAGCAATCATGTTTCCTAATGAAAAGTATCAACGAACTAAGAGCTTATAACATGAAATTTATAAACATCAACAAGATTGTAATGACCATAATAAAGCATGATAGAGTGGTATCTCGCTTGCCCTTAATTGTGGAGCAAAACATAAATGCCAAGGCACCTCTGAAGTTCAAGTGAAGACTAGATATAGAGATATCAAAGATAAAAGCATCATGGTTATACCTCAATTAATCGTATTCTGGGACAAGCACATTACACTAAGAACGACAGCTATGCTCTCGAAGAAGTGCTCAAAGAAAGGATGGTGACTCAACATAAAAATAAAAGATTGGCCCTTCGCAGAGGGAAGCAGGGATTAACACGTGCTAGAGCTTTTTGTTTTAAAAACAGAGGTAAAAATGTTTTGAGAGGTGTTTGTTAATTGTCAACGAATGGTAGCGGGTGAGAACAGTATTCTACCTGTCAAACGGACTTTTAAGAGCGGCTCCCATGAAGGACGTTATTTCTACCAGCAAGGCAGATCATCCCTCTTTCTCTTTGGTTTACACACATTCAGGTATTTCACTGTTTGTCATTGCTTACTGATGAATCAGGGCAAAAGTGTGAAGAGAATTAATTGGTTAAAGTTGTAATTAATTGGGACTGGGCACCCCGTTGCCAGCTCTTTTTGCAAGTTATTGGATAAGCGGATGTATATGCCACTAGTCCAGGTGTAAAAGTCCATTTGACAAATAGAATAAAGAATAACCACACTAATTCCTCATGAGCTAGTAAACATTGACACAAAAAGAGAAATATTTTGAAGGTTTTAAAGGTAGCACATGCAAATTTACTTGGAATGGCTTGAAATACCATGCATAGGAATTTTTTGGTGGACTCTTTGGGATAACTTGGTTTTAAGGATTTGGATGCACGAGCAGCATTCCCGCTCAGTACAAGTGAAGGCTAGCAATAGACTGGGAAGCGACAACCACGAGAGCGATAACGGTCATAATCATGCTTGCGACAAAATAAAATTAACGGAGGCATAAAAACGATACTAAAACTCTGAGGCAAAATAGATCATCAAGGCTTAATTGACTTTTATTTTTCAGTCATAACATGTGTGAGCATGTGCCAAGTCGATTCAAGTGAATTATTCAGAGGAGGATACCACAATACCATACCATCTTATGAACAGGACAATGCATGTTGATATCAAAATAACATAATATGCACTATTAGCTAGTTGAGACTAACCATAAGAAAACATAAACTACTAAACAGTATTATTCACACATCATTTTTAAGTTTCAACAAGTAATCCATTAACCAAGTAAACATTGAAAACAGAGGATAAATAAAATATGTGACGATCCACTTATTAATGTAACTGGTGTTTGATGCTAAGATAAATAGATAATAAAATACAGCCGCTTCAAGTTTAGTTAAGTTCCTATGTTGCTCAAAAAACAAAGTTTAAAGGTTTGCAAACCGTGGGGTTATTGATGAAGAGGGATGCGGGGACATCCCCAAGCTTATGACTTTGGTAATTCTTCAATATTCCATAGTTTGGTGTTCCTTCATTCTCTGTGAAAAAACTTCAACACAAAAACTTTCCCATTCTTTTCTGCGGTTAGACATTAGTACAATAGATAATATTTCCCAAGTGCTACTATTAAACCAAATAAAATTTTGTTTTTAAGTTACAGAAAGGTTGCTTAAATGGCCAACTTATAAATGAAAGGTAAGAACCATTAAAAATCAAATGAAAACGAAAAGAGGCCACTCTTGCAACAAAAGTCAGAATCTGTCCAGAAAAACAGCAGCTGGAAAACGCAATTTTTAGGTGCACTTAAACATGCCCGAAATTTTAGCCAATTTTTGTACATGCAGAGGATTAGGTGCTACAACATCAGTAATTTTTTCGTGATTTTTAGAGCTTCCAGTAAAATATGAAAAATCGCGCAATAAGCAGTAGATACCGAAAACAGAAAATCACTTTTTACATATGTATCAACTAAGCTAAATGGATAAAACTTGGTACTTTATTTTTGATAAACTAAGAAACCAGAGGCTAAGCAAGACCTAAACATGCTAGCTACAGCAAGGAAAACTCTAAATAAAAATCAAAAGTAAAACCCAAATAAAATTAAAATAAAGAACCAAACAAAGAAGCAAAACAAAAGAAAATATTTTTGTTATTTTGAATTTATAAGTGAAAGTAAAGAAGCAATCGAAACCAAATAAGGAGCCTAATAAAACTAAAGAAGGTAAAACCAAGACATATAAAAGCAATTATAATACAAGTTAAGACAATACATATCATGTGGACGGGTAATATAGAGTATGAACGAGACAACCTCATGTTAGTTGATGAATAGGGGGATGACTCGGGCATCCCCAAGCTTAGATGATTGTATCTTCTTGAATATGTTCTTGGGATGCACCTACACATCCCCAAGCTTGAGCTCTTGCGTCTTCTTATTCATCTCATATCACCATATTGATTAGATCTTATAAGCTACATCCACATAAAACTTCACAAAACTCATTAGTAGGGTTAGTACTCATTAAATAAAATCCACTCATGTTCAAGCATTGACAAGTTTTATAATTTTACTCAACATTAGCCACTGTATATACTAAGGTGTTCATGATTTCCGTTGTCCGTCGAAAAACTAATGAAACTAACAACACCAAGTACAATATTGAATAAACAAAGAAATCTGTCAAAACTGAACAGTCCGTAAAGATGGCATTCAACGAGATAGTTAAGTAGCTCAAATCGAAAAACTTTAGTCTAATGAAAGAAAGATAATAATCTCAGGTTTATGCACAAAAATTTTCAAGTCAAAATACTATTCTGAGATTTATCACGATTTTATTTACAGAGAAGCACAAAATCTGTCTAAACAGAACAGTCAGTAAAGATCGAATTTTTCGACCTATCTACGTACCTTAAATCAGAAAAAGTTAGTCTAATGAAAGAAAGCTAATAAGCATCACTTTGCACTCAAGAAATTTCAGATCAAGATCACGTTCTGGTGATTTTAAACATTTAATACGGTGGAGCACAGAAAATCTGTTTCTGGACAGCAAAGTAAAACTATCAACTTTCAATTAACTAAAGACTATAATTAGCATTTTATTTTTATGTACAGAGGTATATACACAATATTTACAATATTTACATGTTTTTAATGAAAAGCTTCCATGGAAAGATTTGTTTTGGTTTCATAGGCATGAACACAAGTGTTCAAGGTCGACCCCCATTTAACCATTACTCATCTTTCCAATCACTTTTCTTTTTGAAAACGTTTTTAGATAACAACTACACCTAATTTTTTTTGTAATTCGCATTCCCTATCCATAGTAAGATAAAGAACAACTTAATACTGAAAATAAAAACTACTTAGAGATAAAGCAAACAAGTGCACACAAGAACATTAACCTACGCTATGGCTCCCCGGCAACGGCGCCAGAAAAGGTCTTGATAACCCACAAGTATAGGGGATCGCGTGTAGCCTTTTCGATAAGTAAGAGTGTCGAACCCAACGAGGAGCTAAAGGTAGGATAAGTATTCTCTCAAGTTCTATCAACCACTGATACAACTCTACGCACACTAAACGTTTGCATTATCTAGAAATAAAACTACGGTAGCAATACGGGTATGAGAGGTAGTTTTGCAAGATAATAAATACAAGAAAGTAAATGTTAGTGCTGCAGCAATAAATACACTAAGTAACCATATACTAACAGTACCATGAGTGTGGAAAAGTGGTGGTAATTGTGGTGGCTTTGTCCAAGATTAATTAGTGAAGGTACTTGGTTCATTGTCTTCGATGCAGTTTTCTATGTGGGAGAGGCTAAATATACATGCACTCCACTACTTGGGATTACAAGTACTATATGATTGGATTGTTAGAAAGCATCCGCAAATACTAACAATGCATTAAGGTTTCCCCAACCATAGCCTTAAGTTCAAGGTCCTCTTACTCCCATACGTGCAACTAATCGGTTCGCGTTCTCAGGTTTCTGTCACTCCGGCAGAACTTCCCCCGCTTCGTTACAAATACTACCAACCCTAGGGTGTTTGATCCATGCGCGCACAAATATAATGGACACCAAAGGACAGCACCATATAGACATACAACTCTAATGAACCTCATGCATTCAATTAAGCAATCAAAAGACAAATAAACTACGGAAACATGATGTAAATCATAGGATAAATATTATAGCATCAAACACCATGTTTACATAGGACGGTACAGAGGTTTGTGGGAGGATGAACCACTGAATACAAGGAGGAGATGGTGATGGAGATGGCGGTGAAGACGGCGGAGAGGGGCAGCGCGGCGGCGCAGGGCGGCGGCGGCGCCGGCGGTGCGGGGAACTCCTTTCCCCGCCGCCGGCAAGCTTGGGGAGCGCCGCCCCTTAGCCTCCCTCCTTCATGGCTTCTTGGGAGCCCTCCCCCATGGAGATGGGATCCATGGGGGAGGCAAAAACGTGGCTTTTGGTGGCTGAAATTCGTGGGTGGAGGAGTCCTCCACGAATTAGGTTTCCTCCCTTTATATATCTTCTCGGATTTCCGTCACCCCCTTTTAGGGTTCCACCAAAACGGGCCTACAGGCCGCGTCCGAACTCCGATTGGGCTGATCTCGGGCTTAAAATCTTCGTATGGAAAATTGTGACAACTTTCGTAACAGCCAGGTCTCCATTTGACGTCATCTTCGAGGGTCAAACTGGCAAACTTCGTAAAAAGTTCTCAGACAGATTTCAGGAAAGTCCCAATTCGACTCCAACAAGGTTTCCTCTTGTATTCTTGATAATTTCTACACATCAAAGAGTAAAACAAGAACATTGTGCACTTTTGCAACTATTAGTAGGTTAGTCCAAATAAATAATAAACTTAATATAAAACAAGTGCTAAAAGCATAAAAATGGCATGAAACAATCAAAAATTATAGATACGTTTTGGACGTATCAATGGTTGTCTTCTCCTCTTGTGTCATCATGTTTATATCTTGTGAGCTGCCTATCATGATCCAGATCATCTTATTGTAATGCTACATGTTGTGTTTGCTGGGATCCGATGAATATTGATACTATGTCAAGTTGAATATTGAATTATCATGTCTATGTTATTTATGATCTTGCATGCTCTCCGTTGCTTGTTGATACTCTGGCCAAGTTGATGCTTGTGACTCCAAGAGGGAGTATTTATGCTAGATAGTGGGTTCAGTCTCCATTAAATCTGGGGGAGTGACAGCAACCTCTAAGGTTGTGGATGTGTTGTTGCCACTAGGGGTAACCTAATGATGCTTTGTCTAAGGATAAATGTGTTGTTTACATTATGCACTTTACTTAATGCAATTGTCTGTTGCTTGCAACTTAATACTAGAAGGGGTACGGATGTTAACCTGAAGGTGGACTATTTAGGTGGATAGCGGTCTGTGTACTTTGTCGTAATGCCCAAATGAATCTCATAGTAGATACTACTTGCACATGCATTGTTATTATGCACTTTCAATATTGTCAATTGCCCAGCTGTAATTTGTTTACCCAGCATGTTAGTTATCTTTATGGAGAGACACCACTAGTGAACTGTGGACCCAGGTCCATTCTTTTACATCTGAAATACAACTTGCTGCAATCATTGTTCTCTTTCATTCTCTGCAATTAAACATCATTTTCCACACCACACTTTTAATCCTTTGTTTTCAGCAAGCCGGTGAGATTGACACCTTCACTGATTCGTTGGACAAAGTAGTTTGATTGTCTTGTGTGCAGGTTCCACGTTGACACCGGAATCCCTGGTGTTGCGCCGCGCCACATTTCACCACCAACAACCTTCAGAAGTGACTTTGATCTCCTACTGGATTGATAACCTCGGTTTCATACTGAGGGAAAACTTGCTGCTGCACTCATCATACCTTCCTCTTGGGGTTCCCAACGAACGTGTGACTTTCACGTCATCAAGCAATTTTTTCTGGCGCCGTTGCCGGGGAGGTCAAGCCTTCTGCAAGGGGAGTCTCTCACTTCCAATCTCTTTACTTTGTTATTGTCTTGCTTAGTTTATTTTTATTTTGTCTTGTTTGCTCTCTTTATAAAAAATACAAAAAAAATAGTTAGTTGCATCTAGTTTATTTTCAGTTTTTTATCATGTCTACTTCTATCCCTGTTACCATGTTACCTGAGGAATTGATCTTCACTTTCAAACAAGGGAGTGAGGAGAGTTTTAAGGAAGCTTGGTCTAGAATTTTTGATTCATATGGTAAAACTGAGCCTAAAATGACTTTAGGCCTGCTTCTTAGTAGCTTTTATTTTGGACTTGTTCTTTGTTATAGATATGCCTTGGATGCTGTAGTGGGAGGAGACTTCCTTCATTGTGATGGGGATCATGCTTTTAATGCCATAAAAAGTTGGTTCATTTCTAGCTCAGCTAATAAATTTGATTCGGCTCTTGTTAACATTCATGCTAGATTAAACACTCTTGAGACAAATTTATCTTGTTTAAAAGAAGATTATAATCAGATTCGTGAATATTATGATTATGTTCCAATGAGTTTTGAACCTTCGATGTGGGTCCCTATGGTAAAGGTTGCTATTTGTGGTGAAACTTTTTATGCCCGTTGTGATATTATGTCTGAATTTTGCCTTATGCCTAAAAGTATTTATGAATCTTTGAATCTTTGGGGACTTTCTGAAGGTGGAGAAGGGATAACTCTTACTGATAATTCCGTTATATTACCCATTGGGGTAGCCAAATGTGTGTTTATAACATTCCTAGGAAGAACGGTATCCACTGTTTATCTTGTTATTGAATGTGTAGGAACAGGACAAATTACACTTGGAAGATCCCTGCTGAAACTCTTGGGAGCAACAATAGATGTGGGAAAAGGCACTCTGAATTTCACTTCCACGCCGAGGTGCGGTCATGTATTTCCTAAACCAAATAGTAAGACTAAAGGTAAGAGAGGTAGGCGTAAAGCTCTTGGAAATAATGTTGATGCTTCTTCACTCGGAAACACTTGATTTTCACTTTCTGCGCCTAGCTGAAAGGCGTTAAAGAAAAGCGCTTATGGGAGACAACCCATGTTTTTTATTTCTGTATTTTTTTCTTTTTCTTTGAGTGTTGGAGCTTTCTTACTTCTGTAACAACTCCTTTGTATCTTTATTTTATTGCATTTGTTGTGCCAAGTAAAGCCTCTAATAGAAAGTTGATGCTAGATTTGGATTTCTGCGCAGAGACAGATTTTTGCTGTCCACCGTTTTGAGCTGTACGCACTCCAAAAAAGTCTAAAAATTCTGAAAAACATTCAGGCGTGATCCTCATATATGTACGCAACTTTCATTAGTTTTGACTTTTCGCATCTGAGCAACTTAAGTGCCTCGAAAAAATTCGTCTTTCCAGACTGTTCTGTTTTTGACAGATTCTGCTTTTTATTTTGTATTCTCTCTTTTACTATGTTTGAGTGGATTTCTTTGCTCCACAAAATATCAGTGGATGTAGCTAATGTCCAGAAGCATTGGAGATGATTGCGTCATCACAGAACATGTGAATTTTTGATTATGCACTAACCCTCTAATGAGAATTACTTTGAATTTGGTGTGAAGGAAGTTTTCAAGGATCAAGAGAGGAGAATGATATGATATGATCAAGAAGAGTGAAAGGCCTAAGTTTGGGGATGCCCCCGTGGTGCACCCAAGCATATTTCAAGAAGACTCAAGCGTCTAAGCTTGGGAATGCCCAAGGCATCCCCTTCTTCATCAACAACTTATCAGGTCATCTCTAGTGAAACTATATTTTAATTCTTTCACATCTTATGTGCTTTACTTGGAGCCTCTGTGTGCTTTTATTTTTGATTTGTTGTTTTTTTCTGAATAAATTGGATCCTAGCATTCTTGTGTGGGAGAGAGACACGCTCCGCTTTTTCATGTGAATACTCATATTCTTCACTTATATTTGTTGAGTATTCTTGACTAGCTACTGCAATACTTTTAGCTCTTGTTTTTCATGCATCTCTTGTTCAGAGCTGTTAGTTCTTGTAGAGAAGTACTCTCTTGTTTTATTGTTGTATTATTTGGAGAGCTTTATGTTGAAATAAGTTGATTGGTGTTTGGTTGGAAACAGAAAATGCTACATGTGGTAGATGGTATATTGAAAAGACATACTCATTCTTGTAGATCATTGTCTTGGATAATTTGATGCTTTGCAATTATTTTGAGCTCTCAAGTAGATCATGTTTAAGCTCTTGCATCATGTAGTTAAAACCTATTAGTGAAGAACTACGTAGAGCTTGTTGAGACTTGGTTTACATGTTTGGTATCTCTAAGGTCTAGATATTTTCTGGTAAAAGTGTTTGAGTAACAAGGAAGACAGTGTAGAGTCTTATAATGCTTGCAATATGTTTTATGTAAGTCTTGCTGTACCAGTTGATATCCTGTGTTTGCTTCAAACAACCTGGCTAGCCTAAGCTCTGTACTGAGAGGGAATGCTTCTCGTGTATCCAAACCTTGAGCCAAAACCCATGCCATTTGTGTCCACCATAACTACCTATTATGTGGTATTTCCTGCCATTCCAAGTAAATACTTCATGTGCTACCTTTAAACTATTCAAAACTTTATTACTCCTTATTTGTGTCAATGTTTTATAGCTGATGAGGAAGTATGTGGCGTTTTCTCTATCACCTTGTCATTTACTCATGACAGACTTTCACCAATGGACTAGTGGCAATTACATCCGCTTATCCAATAACTTTGCAAAAAGAGCTGGCAAATGGGGTGCCCAGTCCCAATTAATTACAACTATAACTGTTTAATTCTCTTCACATGTTTTGCCAATGATTTATCAAAAGCAAATTTCAAAGTGTTAAACATTATCAAATAGGCACTCCTCCATGGTATGTGATTGTTGGAAGGCACCCGAGGATTCGGTTAGCCATGGCTTGTGTAAGCAAAGGTTGGGAGGAGTGTCATACCAATTTATAAATATGCATGTGTAAACAAAAGAGAAGAGGGATGATCTACCATTGGGTAGAAATAACGTCCTTCATGGGAGCCGCTCTTGAAAGTTTGGGTGACAAGGGGGATAGAGTGCCCACTGCCATTCGTTGACAACAACAAACACCTCTCAAAAACTTACTTTATGCTCTCTATATGATTTCAAAACCATAAAAGCTCTAGCACATGATTTAATCCCTGCTTCCCTCTGCGAAGGGCCTTTCTTTTACTTTATGTTGAGTCAGTTTAACTACTTCTTTCTATCTAAGGAGCAAACACTGGTGTCAACTTTGTGTGCATTAATTCTTATATGCTTACTTATTGCACTTGTTATATTACTTTGTGTTGACAATTATCCATGAGATATACATGTTGAAAGTTGAAAGCAATTGCTGAAACTTAAATCTTCCTATGTGTTGCTTCAATGCTTTTATTTAGAATCTATTGTTTTATGAGTTAACTCTTATGCAAATCTTTTTGATGCTTGTCTTGAAAGTACTATTCATGAAAAGTACTTTTTTGATTCAGTTGTTTACTCTTTATCTACTTGTTAGCAAATTATAGACCATTTCTTTGAGTCATGTCGGGGATGTAACCCCGGGTACCCCAGAGTTGATGCTTTTATGGAGGCAATATACAAGAGAGACAGCAGATAAATATTTATAGAGAAGAGATATCGGAAGAAAGTAACCTGGACCGACATCTCCACTTCGTGCCACTGCCTCGTCCCAAACTATACCAAGATGACAGCCTTTGTCGGGCCGAAACTGCTGATCCCTCCGATTTGGGCCGAGGTTTGCCAAACCTCGGTTGGGGCCGAGTTGCCTCCATCCCGGACGGGCCGATATACATCGGATGGGCCGAAGCAACCAAACCCCGGATGGGCTAGCACTGCATCACATCAGCCAAGCCGAGATTCCAGTCCCAGGCGGACCGGACTCCATGTGCCTGGGTGCAGGCCGGCCGACACTGCCTCACCTCGGTCCATACCGAGGTTCCTAGCTCCGGACTGGGCCTTACCTCGGGTCAACCGAGTCAATCCGCACCTCGGATGGGCCAGCACCCAGCTCCACTGCACCCAGGCCGACGTTGGGCCGCCACCCCGGTTCTCATTTCCGAGCTAAGCAAACAGGCCGGAAGGGAGCTACTTCGGCAGGCCGCTTTGCCCAGCCTCGGAGGGCCGCATCGCCTAACCTCTGCGGGCCGAGGCCTTCTCCTCCCAGCTGGACCGAGGCAGCGCCTCGCAGCTCTGATCACCCAGTTTTACCCAGCACCTCGGGGCAGGCCAGGCAGAGCCTTGCACCTCGGATCGCTGCCGGCGTTCCAGCGCTGGATCGCTGCATCACCTCCTGCCGATATACCCAGCGAACTGGATCGCTCCTCTGGATCGATCGCCAGGCACTGGGCCGGCGTCACCCCAGGCATAGGATGCCTCTGCCATTCCCAGGAGAAATATCTAGAGGAGAGGATAAGTGCTGACTAGATGATTCCATTGACACACGCAAGAGGACAAGCAAGCATAGTTGATTGATGTGACTAGAGTACAAGTGGGACCCGCGCATAGTGTTCTTTGTCCCCTTGTCCCCTGGGCCTCCTCTTTATAAAGGCACCAGGGGAGGACACGGGAGAAGCAGCCCTTTGGGCTCATTTCCCCCGCGGGAGCTCTCCTCTCTGGAGATTAGAGTATTTAGCAGCTTGATTAGCAGTGTTTAGCAACGTACTTAGAGGTACTTAGAGAGATACAGCTCAAGGAGCATCTGTGCTGACCATATACGGAGAGGAGAAATACACCAAATAGGATAGATGCTGCAGTAGGGGTTTTATCTCCTCACGAGAGCCCGAAGCAGGGTAAATCCGTGTGTTCGCAGTGTTCTTTGTGTGTTCTTCGTGTGCGACTCCATCGCGCAATCCCTCCCCGAATCCACAAGCACCCATTCGGCCCAGAATAAGCCTACCCCTAGGCATCTGCGTGTTCCCACCACGACAGTTGGCGCCCACCGTGGGGCTGACAGTGGCGCTTGCTGGGCTAATTTCGGATGGGACCTTCTTCATCAGCGCGGGGACTCAACGCCGCCATGACCCCGCGCATCCCGGAGGCTCGTCGTCGTCGTCGTCATCGACAATAACCTCATCACTGCGCGCCGGGCTACTGCCCGTCAGCGCGTCGCCGTCGCCTCGAGCTTGCCGTGGCCGCACCTCTGCTTCCACCTGCGGCAGCCTCTCCGCGCCGAGCCGTGGGCAAGCCTCCACGGGTTCCCCCAGTAACCTCCGTCTTCACCGTGCTCAAGTCCCTGCGCAAGGCTGCGCCCGCGTCCTCGACCTACAGCTGGCGCGCGGAGGCGACCAGCTCCTCGCATCTGCGTCCGGCTGCCCGTACCCGGCTCCAGCGCTCGGCCTTTCGCTCAACTCCTACCGCCCGTGGCCCGGCCCCCTGCTTCGCCGTTCTCCTCCTGCAACCAGCCGCGACTCGGTGCATCCATCCGCGCACGGGCTCCTCTGTGCCGTGTTCAGCTCAGAGCCCCCAGGCCCGCACCTCCGCATGTCGGCGCCGGCATCTTCTCCGCGCGGTCTCCGCGCTCGAGCTCCTCGCGCTGCCCGTTGACCTCCCGCGAATCGCCGGGCCGGCTCATCGCATCTCCTCGGTCGCGACTCGCTGGGTCGGCTCCCAGCCTCACCTCGGGCACGCCCCGACCCTGCGGATCGGCCGACCGACGTTCAGAGCGGGCCGAGGTCTTCGTGTCAGCCGACCGACGTTCAGAGTGGGCCGAGGTCTTTGTGTCATTGGACCGAGGTTCAGATGAACCGAGGTCTTCGTGTCAATATTCCGACGTCTCGGGTGGGCCGAGATTCGGCGTTGGCAGGCCAACTTCCCGGCATCTTGAAGGAAGTTCGTTTAGCTAGGCCGTGGTTCGAGCCTCTGGCGACAGGTCGGTGTCGGCTCTCCGGATCCGACGCTCACCGCATGCGTCGCGGCGCCAGCTCTGAGGGGCGAAACAATTCCATGTCGGTATGACCGACATTCACCGCTATACAGACCGGTATTGGATGGGCCCATGTCGGAAGTAGCACTGACCAACGTCGTCAATACTTCAACGACGTGTATCCTGCACCGAGACTACGATGTAAGTACTTACTGATTATTTGTACTTACTGATTATTTGTACTGCACGCAGATGGTTAATCTCAAAAATAGCTCGGGGACTGCCCCTTCGTATTTTGCTTAGTTGTTTCCCCGGGAACGAGATATCGTGACCCGGGGACTGAATAGCCAGTCTGTTTTACTGTTTCTCCTAGATCAGAAAAGTGACTCGGGGACTCGGTTGAAACCGAGTCTGCATCTTTGTGCACAGTGTTGCTACTAGATTTACTCTCCGATATATGCTATAGTTCGTTGCCTCGTCTAATAGAATTACTGTTCCTATCAAATATTCTTTATATATACGTATGCTTGAACTGACATTGAAAGGTGATATCGGTTTTACCGAGAGAATATTCATATCAAAAGGTCGTGGTTATATCGGTTATCTCGGATCCATCTTAAATGTAGTATGGCATCAAAGTATATCACGGATAGTCTTTGGTATCGGCTTGTCAAGTTATAAATGCAAATATCTCCAGATCACCGTTTATGTCGGTTTGCCAAAGTATCATGATTTCGTGCAATATCTCCAGATCACCGTTTATGTCGGTTCGCAGAGTATCATGACAGTGTCGGTATTCTTCAGGTCGCCGTTCACTTCGGTCTGACAAGATATCACGGCATCATTCCACATCCTAGGTCGCTGTTTATTTTGGGTTTGTCACAATATCCTGACATCATCCCATATCCCAAATCATCGTTTATTCTGTTTGTCAATGTATCATGGCATTACTTGCATACCAGATCAGTGTCTATGTCGGTTAATCAGAGGCAACCTTTGAGTTATGTTTATGCAGGTTTTTATGTCAGTCCAGCAGTGGCTGGAGACATCTATGTCGGTATACGCCCGCAGTGGCTAAAACCGAGACATGTGTGATTTGCCCAGAGGGGCCGAGATATCGAGACATGTGTGATTTGCCCAGAGGGGCCGAGATATCGAGACATGTGTGATTTGCCCAGAGGGGCCGAGGTATCGAGACATGTGTGATTTGCCCAGCAGTGGCCGAGGTATCAAGATATGTGAGTTACGCCAATGAGGCTGAGATACCGAGACATATGTGATGTGCCCAGAAGTGGCCGAGGTACCAAGGCGTGTGAGATACTAACTTGCAGGTTTATGTCGGTCTAACCGACGCAGGCGGCATTCCAGTCGGTAAAAGCCAGGAGGGCTAACCGGCGCTGGCGGCATCCAAGTTCGGTAAAAGCCAGGAGGGCTAACCGGCGCTGGTGGCATCCAAGTTCGGTAAAAGCCAGGAGGGCTAACCGACGCTGGTGGCATCCAAGTTCGGTAAAAGCCAGGAGGGCTAACCGGCGCTGGCGGCATCCGAGTTCGGAAAAGGCCAGGAGGGCTAAGAACCGGCATATAATGGTGACCATGCAAGCAGCACCTTTTCAGTGCAAACTGTCCATCTCGTTGTTGATTCGGGTGAGCTCGGTCAACCGGATGTCACATTTGGCCTGGAGGGCATGGCAAAGACGACCGAATTACTATGGCGCCCGTACACGCAGGAGGTCGTGTGCATGGAGGTTTCAATGATGGCATTTATTTTTCTAAGTCTGCGCGCGACTCTACGAGTCCCCCGCAGCCTCGGGGACTAATGTCGGGGATGTAACCCCGGGTACCCCAGAGTTGATGCTTTTATGGAGGCAATATACAAGAGAGACAGCAGATAAATATTTATAGAGAAGAGATATCGGAAGAAAGTAACCTGGACCGACATCTCCACTTCGTGCCACTGCCTCGTCCCAAACTATACCAAGATGACAGCCCTTGTCGGGCCGAAACTGCTGATCCCTCCGATTTGGGCCGAGGTTTGCCAAACCTCGGTTGGGGCCGAGTTGCCTCCATCCCGGACGGGCCGATATACATCGGATGGGCCGAAGCAACCAAACCCCGGATGGGCTAGCACTGCATCACATCAGCCAGGCCGAGATTCCAGTCCCAGGCGGACCGGACTCCATGTGCCTGGGTGCAGGCCGGCCGACACTGCCTCACCTCGGTCCATACCGAGGTTCCTAGCTCCGGACTGGGCCTTACCTCGGGTCAACCGAGTCAATCCGCACCTCGGATGGGCCAGCACCCAGCTCCACTGCACCCAGGCCGACGTTGGGCCGCCACCCCGGTTCTCATTTCCGAGCTAAGCAAACAGGCCGGAAGGGAGCTACTTCGGCAGGCCGCTTTGCCCAGCCTCGGAGGGCCGCGTCGCCTAACCTCTGCGGGCCGAGGCCTTCTCCTCCCAGCTGGACCGAGGCAGCGCCTCGCAGCTCTGATCGCCCAGTTTTACCCAGCACCTCGGGGCAGGCCAGGCAGAGCCTTGCACCTCGGATCGCTGCCGGCGTTCCAGCGCTGGATCGCTGCATCACCTCCTGCCGATATACCCAGCGAACTGGATCGCTCCTCTGGATCGATCGCCAGGCACTGGGCCGGCGTCACCCCAGGCATAGGATGCCTCTGCCATTCCCAGGAGAAATATCTAGAGGAGAGGATAAGTGCTGACTAGATGATTCCATTGACACACGCAAGAGGACAAGCAAGCATAGTTGATTGATGTGACTAGAGTACAAGTGGGACCCGCGCATAGTGTTCTTTGTCCCCTTGTCCCCTGGGCCTCCTCTTTATAAAGGCACCAGGGGAGGACACGGGAGAAGCAGCCCCTTTGGGCTCATTTCCCCCGCGGGAGCTCTCCTCTCTGGAGATTAGAGTATTTAGCAGCTTGATTAGCAGTGTTTAGCAACGTACTTAGAGGTACTTAGAGAGATACAGCTCAAGGAGCATCTGTGCTGACCATATACGGAGAGGAGAAATACACCAAATAGGATAGATGCTGCAGTAGGGGTTTTATCTCCTCACGAGAGCCCCGAAGCAGGGTAAATCCGTGTGTTCGCAGTGTTCTTTGTGTGTTCTTCGTGTGCGACTCCATCGCGCAATCCCTCCCCGAATCCACAAGCACCCATTCGGCCCCAGAATAAGCCTACCCTAGGCATCTGCGTGTTCCCACCACGACAAGTCACTTCATTCATGACATGAGCCTTGCAATATTATTTGATCAAGATTGTATGATAGCATGTATCCTCAAAATTATTTTGTTGTTATCGTTTTACCTACTCGAGGACGAGTAGAACTAAGCTTGGGGATGCTTGATACGTCTCCAACGTCTCTATAATTTATGATGTTCCATGCTTATATTATGCCAGTTGCTACATGTTTTATATACACTTTATATCATTTTTATGCATTTTCTGGGACTAACCTATTAACAAGATGCCACAGTGCCAATTCCTGTTTTCTGCTGTTTTTGGTTTCAGAAAAGTTGTTCTGGAAATATTCTCGGAATTGGACGAAACAAAAAGCCAAGTCCCTATTTTTCTGACACGTACACAGAGACCGAAGGAGAGACGAAGGAGGGCCGTGGGCCGCCCTCACCACATGGCGGCGCGGCCCCACCTTCTGTCGCGCCGTGACGTGGTGAGGGGCCCACGGGTCTCCACCGACGTCGCCCCTTCGCCTATATATTCATCTATTCGGGAAAACCCTAGACACCCGAGTCAATATCCACGAAAAGTTCCAGAGCCGCCGCCGTCAACCCTAACTCGGGAGGGTTCTGAAACTCTTCCCGACACCCTGCCGGAGAGGGGAATCATCACCGGAGGGCTCTACATCACCATGCCTGCCTCCGGAGTGATGTGTGAGTAGTTCATCCTTGGACTATGGGTCCATAGCATTAGCTAGATGGTTGTCTTCTCCTCTTGTGCCATCATGTTTAGATCTTGTGAGCTGCCTATCATGATCAAGATCATCTTATTGTAATGCTACATGTTGTGTTTGCTGGGATCCGATGAATATTGATACTATGTCAAGTTGAATATTGAATTATCATGTCTATGTTATTTATGATCTTGCATGCTCTCCGTTGCTTGTTGATACTCTGGCCAAGTTGATGCTTGTGACTCCAAGAGGGAGTATTTATGCTAGATAGTGGGTTCAGTCTCCATTAAATCTGGGGGAGTGACAGCAACCTCTAAGGTTGTGGATGTGCTGTTGCCACTAGGGGTAACCTAATGATGCTTTGCATAAGGATAAATGTGTTGTTTACATTATGCACTTTACTTAATGCAATTGTCTGTTGCTTGCAACTTAATACCGGAAAGGGTACGGATGTTAACCTGAAGGTGGACTATTTAGGCACAGATGCATGCTGGATAGCGGTCTGTGTACTTTGTCGTAATGCCCAAATGAATCTCATAGTAGACACTACTTGCACATGCATTGTTATTATGCACTTTCAATATTGTCAATTGCCCAGCTGTAATTTGTTTACCAAGCATGTTAGTTATCTTTATGGAGAGACACCACTAGTGAACTGTGGACACTGGTCCATTGTTCTACATCTGAAATACAACCTTCTGCAATCATTGTTCTCTTTCATTCTCTGCAATTAAACATCATTTTCCACACCACACCTTCAGAAGTGTCTTTATCTCCTACTGGTTCGATAACCTTGGTTTCATACTGAGGAAAACTTGCTGCTGCACTCATCATACCTTCCTCTTGGGGTTCCCAACGAACGTGTGACTTCCACGTCATCACAACTCAACACTTTAATATAAAATAGGGAGCCTAAATTAAACTAACTCTTGACTTGAGGATCTCAGTTTGTAAAGGGTTGGATCTGAGATGTCAAAGTTAGACTAATGCTGAAATGTTTTTTTTTTCTTAATAGACTGCAAATAATAAACGATTGTAATCTAGGGAAATATTAGGAAGGAAATAAATCTGAGATGTTAGATAATAAAGTGTTTGCTTTTAGGTGGTGGTGGTCGGCTGGGGGGCTTGCTCTGTAAATCTAGCTTCTTTATCCAATGAATACAATTTTCTATTATAAAATATACTAGTTAAATACTAATGATTTATGAAATATTTTTTAAAATAAGCGGCCATGCTAAGTTATCTTCGTCGGCTCAATTTGGTCACTCTATCAGTTATACAAGTGCACTCACTCAAGTCATGTCTTGCTTGAACTGATGTATCCACATAAATGTTCACTTCATGCTAATTTGTGATCTATGTAAGTTTTATCTACTGCACTTGGCAAAATTGAACATATTTAATATTTATTTGCAACTCATTTAGTTGGCGTATGATTTGTAATTGTTATATTCATTTAAAACTTGACAAAAGTTACCACACATGTTACTTTGTTACAACTATTTTTTTCAATATAATATTAAGATTAAAAAATGACCCATGGCAGTTAGCAAAAAAGAATATCATTTTCTATTTATTTATAAATTATTTTGTGTACACCAAGTCATACTAGCTAATCTGTTACACTTTTACGCTTAGCAAAATTAACTGCATTCAGCTCAATTTGTCACTATCTGCTGTCTTAGCTTGGATATATATTAGGGATATTTATTACTAAAAAACTTAACCATGTAACATTACCATCGGATATTAGGGACATTTTTTTACTATACATTATTTTCCATCAATTTAACTTTGCTCTCACTTTGAATAACATTTTGCAATGATAGTTCCATTATTGTTTAATATATATCGACAATCCTAGTATGAATTTGGTAACTAGATATTCTTGGATAAAAACATAAATGGGAAAATCATTTGCCTCCATAGACTAGTTTATGCTGAGACTTACAGTTTCTATATTGAAATTTATTAGCGATCACTTTAGTATTCTTAAATATATTGGTACACAGATCTATTGTGTATAGCATAACATATATCTTGATACTTGTTTCTAGTGTATGTAATTGTCTAGTTTAGGTGTAAGTAAATGGCTAATTCTAGAGATATCTACTACATCGATATGCTTTTGAATATTTTAGGAACTTACACTCATTCGAAGAGCTAGCTTATCCGCGATGTGAAAATTATACAAATAGCAACATGAATCATTTTTCCTTCACATGACAATACAAAACAACAATCCAAGGCAGCAAGAAAATAAGAGAAAAATGCTTAAGAAACAATGAAAACTGGAATTGCCCATAAAGAAACTTAACGAAAGGAGACATCTTAGGAGTAATGCCGTTTCATTAAAATCCAGATCTGAAAGCTAAAATCGGTGGAATGATTTTGCACACAAAGTTAACAGAGGTGAGACAGACAAATAATGGCTGCAAATCATATGCACCACGGACGGAGGGACTATCCCGTGCAGGCAGAGGCTGCGACACGGGGGAGCGAAAGCCAGGAGAAGAGCGGCACGGGAGGCTGGCGAGGTTGCGATGTTACCAAATGCCGCACTGCACTGCCCAAATATTTTACTCCGTCCGTATCGCCGCTAGAATTCTGTTGACCGTTGCCGACCGATTGTCCCCCGTATTGTACCCACTCACTGACATACCCTGAACCTGAACCTGAACCAAACAAAATCCACCTTCAGTGACTCAGATGCTGTTGTCGGGTTCTAACCGTTGTTCCAGCCTAGCACCTGCGCTGCAGCACGAAGATATAGGTGAACCACAAACCAAATGTGGGAGGAAAATACTTCTGTTGTGGTCCTTCGAATAAATGTTGTCCGAAACTCAATTTGGTTTTTTAACTTCAGTGCCAAATATATTGATCTTTGAACATTTAAATCAGGAGTGATTTGGTCTCTTGCGATACTGGTTTGGCACACGTGCGTTCCATTAAGTAAGAAAATAAAATTATTTATAATATGTAGAAATTTGTATGAAATGTTGAACTTGGAAAACAGGGAATCGAAATAATCAATAAAAGCGGACAATTCGATAGAAAATAAGAAAACATCACATCTCCTAATCAACATTAGTCCAAAAACATTGCAAAAACACTACCACATTATGAATACCGTGTCAACTAAGCAACACTTAGTATTAAGTTAGTTAACTAAACTGAACTAAATCTTGAGTTGAGGATTCTAGTTTGTTAAGTACTGGAACAAAGATGTCACACTTAAAAATATACTAAAATGTATTTTTTTTCTTAAGAGAAGGCAATAATACAAGACCATAATATAGTGAAACAAAACAAAACATTTACGAAACATATGAATTGGCATGCTATCTTATGAAGAGCTTGCTTTTAGACAGTCTTGCTCACATATAAAGCTAACTAATTTATTCAATTAATATATTATTTTTCTTAGAAAATGTACTAACTAAATACGCATGATTTAGTACTTCTTTAAAAAAACGGCCATGCTAATTAAGTTATATGCATTAGTTGTTCGGTCACTCCGTCATTTGGCTATGCCATAGTGTTCTCGAGTCATACCCACAATGGTGTTTGTTTAATAATTTTTAATTAGTGATATTTGGGCCTTTTTCTGTTACACTTAGGAAAACTGAACACATCTAAAAATTACACTTAATTCACCAAATATTATATTTTATTATAACTCCTCAAAATTACGACCGGAACTAATAAATGATCCTATTAGACTTTGCAAAATTAATCACATTTTATACTTATTGTAACTCATTTTTGTTATAGCTCACATCATCATCCTCTACTCTCTTTGACTCGGATATCATTTCACGAGAAAGGAAAATTAATTATACCATTGAATATTAAGGTCAAATGCTTTATCATACAATTTAGTGTCTATCACTGTAATTATGCTAAGCCAGAATCACATTTTGCAATGATAGTTTCATTATTGTTTAACTTATATATTTAATAACCTTTTGGTAACAAAATTGTCTTGGATATGAGAAAAACATAATCAAATGCTTCCATAGACTAGTTTATGCCACTTAGACTTATATTGTTTATATTAATACTTGTTAGCAATCACTTTAGTATTAGTTAATATCTTGGTAGAGAGATCAACTTTGCATAGCCTAACAAATATCGTGACAGAAGTTTCTACTGTGTATAATTTTTAGCGTAAGTGTAAGTAAATAGCTAATTTTAGAGATATCAAATTTGCTAGGGAAGTGGATGTACAACTCAGCCACCCAGTTTTAAGTCCCCACATACGCATATTTGGATTCTTATTATTTCAAAATAAAAACATCTATAGGGGCTTCCCCTACCGCATTCCTTTCAAATTATTTTTTAAAAGATATCTATGACAAATTGTTTCCAAATAAATTAGGACATAAGCTGAGTTGTTTCCTCGTTTGAGGAGCTTATTTACTGAGCATTGGAGCCGAGATGACAAAATTATACAAATGCCAACATGAACCAATTTTTCTTTAGAAATGCCAATACACAACTGCAATCCATGTCAAGAACGGAATAATATAGAAGGCTTAAAAAACAAAGGAAACGGAAATACTTCCTCTGTCCTAGTTTATAAGGCATAATTTGCAAATCTCTTTGCCCAAGGTGCTACCTAATTGGGGCTAAAAACTTGCATGCATTGGTGGAGGAGGCAACTAGCCAATTGTGAGAGGACATTAAATGCAAATTGTGCCTAAGATGTGGAAGGTTTTGGGACAAATTGTTTTTAGAATTGTGCCTAATACACAAGGACGGAGGGAGTAGCCCATATAGGGCTTTAATGGAAAGGAAGGAGACATCTCAGGAGCAATGACAATGCATTTAAATCCAGATTTGAAAGCTCAAAATGGTGGTTATGATTTTGTAGGCAGAATTAAGAGAGGGAGGAGAAATAATGGCTGCAAATCATGTGCACCCGGAGCACATTTTTGAGTAACCGGAGGACACGTATAACCTAGTGGAGTGCGGTGGCTGGCTAACAACCAAGGAGAGATGGGGTGTCGTCCTTGCCGCAGCGACTGAGTGACAGATAGACAGACAGTGGTAAACAATCACAGCGAGTTCATTCACAGACTGAAACCTCAAGCAGCACTCTCCCCTCACTCACGCGCTCGCTCACCAGAAAAGCAGAAAAGAAGAGATTAATTAGTTAAAGAGAGATAGACGCGCACACTCCCACCTACACAGCATCGATCGCAGCCCCGTCCTCCATTTCCACCCACCACCGAACACCTCCTCAACCCCAAGGCGCTCCCGCTCCCAAGAAGGAGCCAGCAAGATCCAAGTCCCGAGATTCTTCTTGGCCCAAGAGCTGGATTCCTCGGAGCGAGAGCAGCATTTGTAGAGATCGGCCGAGGCTGCGGCGGTTGGATCGATCGGAGTGGCGGTGGCGTGGCCGGCGGTGGTGGTGGTGGGAGTGGTTGCGCTCGGAGTGTGGGTCAAGTTCCTCTAGCTTTTCCCAATTCCACCTGAAATCCATCTCCATCCGAGCCCCCGACTCCATCCGTCCACTGGTAGATTGCAGTATAACCCAAGAAACCATGATGGAGGACTGATCGGTGCTTGCTTTGCTCGGCGGTAGTAGAAGCAACATTAGTGGCCGCTTCTGTTACTCACCGGTCGCCATCCCTCACTTTCTTCCCTTTAATCCTTGCTTCACTTCTCCTCCCCCCTCCCTCTCGCTCTGTCCTCCCTGTCTATCTTATTGCCTTGTTGCAAGAAAGAAACCCACACCCTACCGGCCGCAATTTTCTTTCCTGGTTGGTGCTCGCGTCGGCGTTCGGAGGTTCGTTGTATGATCGGAGGCAGCCGAGATGACAATGGAGCACGGCGAGGATTGCAGCGTCAAGGTGGCGGTCCATGCCCGGCCGCTCATCGGCGACGAGAAGCTGCAGGGCTGTAAGGACTGCGTCACCGTCGTGCCCGGCAAGCCGCAGGTGCTTACTTCTTCTTCCTTCACTCAATTGAGGTTTTTTTCTTTCTATTTCGGTCCGTCGGTCAGATGGAATGTTTGTGTTTTTTCTTTCTTTTCTTTGCTCTAACTCTTTCTATTTTGCTTTCTTTACAAGTGCTCTGTGTCTCAGTCCAGGTACTGGATCGAGTCGTCCGATCACTTATGCTATTTCTTGGATGATTTTCGGGAGAATTAGCATATTTTTTCGATCCAATTCTGCCCATATGATAAATTCTCTTCTTTTTCCTAGCTTGCAAAAAGAAAGAGCAACACATGCATGGTTGCATTTCTTTATTTTCATTTAATAGAATTCAGAGACTGGATGGAAATTTTCAGCCAAAACATTAGGATTGCAACTGCAAGTTTCGGCAAGAAACAAAAGAAAAAGACTTTTTCCTTTGACGGATTATACTCTGTTTTTCTCCTTTGTATCAAGAACAAGCAAAGCTCACAAGAAAGAAAACAGCTAATCCACTTCTTCTTTCACCATCCTTGGACATGGAGATCCTGTGACGTCTCCAGCAGAAACTTCTCAAATTCAGGGATGAGAATCTAGGTTGCTTGCTAGCTCCAGCACCCCCATGATAGAGATGCCGAGTTGCCCTTTTATTCCCTTTTTGATCATTAAATGTGGTTTGTTTCTCTCTCCTCGAATTTTTTCCCCTGTCGGCAGTGCCACATTTCTGGTGCGGACCTGCGTCCAATCTTGATGGTGTTCGTGCTCTTCTTTATTTGGGCAGGAATCCTGTCAGCGTCACCACGCAATTATCCAGCTCTGTTTTGCTCATCCAGTCCTTTTCACCTCCCAATTCGAGCTTGCTCCCATTTCTTCTTCGAGAAAGACTGATCTGTTTACCACCATAAACTTGAAGGATTGGATTCCACCTGAGACTGACTTAGATCTGGTTCATCTCACTTTATCTAAATGCTCTCCTTCCCCAGCTGATGACACACTCTTCTTGATCTTTCTTGTGTTTCTTGCCAATCTGTGACCTTTTTTCCCTTTTGTGGTTGAAGCAAGTTTGGGGTTATGATGAGATGAAAAAGTAACTTCTTTTTCTCCCAACTCTTTTAGCAGTAATAATAGAACTGACGAGATGTGCCTTTTGTTTGTTGAGAAAATGCAGGTCCAGATCGGCACCCACTCCTTCACCTTCGACCATGTCTACGGCAGCTCCGGCACGCCGTCGACGGCCATGTTCGACGAGTGCGTGGCGCCGCTGGTGGAGGGCCTCTTCCAGGGATACAACGCCACCGTGCTCGCATACGGCCAGGTCAGTCGGTCAATCATTCATTCATTTCGCTCTCCCAGTCTCCCATGTGCCGTTCATTCATATGATACCTGGACCACCACGTTGGGGTGGGGGAGGGAGATGCAATGCAGGCGAAAAAAAGCCGGCAACACATCATGTGCTGCTGTTAGAACTACAATCCCCTTTTTTTTCCAGCTGTTTTCTCTGTCATAATGGGGCAGACAGACTCCCTTGGTTTCTTGCTCCCACAAACAAAATTCCAAAAATGTTGTTCATTGTTTCTTTTTTGTTTGTGGCAATTTACAGCCCGCGAAATGGTGATCATTTCAAGTCTAAACTCTTTATATCGTGTTTGTTCCTTTCCATAGACTGGCTCAGGGAAAACGTACACCATGGGGACGGCGTGCAAGGAGGGGACGCATGTCGGAATTATCCCACGGGCCATGGCGGCGATGTTCGACAAGATTGAGAAACTGAAAAACCAAGTAGAGTTCCAGCTACGTGTTTCATTCATCGAGGTACAAGACAATCTTATCTGAACTGACAGTGTTAGCTAACAGTACTCCACAAGATTTAGTTATGCTAAACCATTCTTTCTTTTGAATAGATATTGAAAGAAGAGGTGAGGGATTTGCTTGATCCTGCTATTGTTGCTGCTGGCAAGGTTGAGAATGGCAATGGACACGTCGGCAAATTGTCCGTGCCTGGTAAACCTCCCGTGCAGATCCGAGAGGGGTCGAATGGGGTAATAACTCTAACAGGATCGACCGAAGTGCATGTCACTACTCAGAAGGAAATGACTACATGCCTTGAACAAGGCTCTCTGAGTCGCGCGACCGGGAGTACCAACATGAACAACCAATCAAGGTCAGCAAACAGCATCATACTTATCACTTTACTTTAGGATGATAAAGCTTTTGAATCATTCATAATTTTTTCCAAAGGAAGTAGCATCATTATGTTTGGAAACATGCAACCGATGCTGGAAGTTTCTTGTGATGAATTCTTGATTACATGTTTACTGTTTTTTCTGTCTCCACTTATATCACTGTAGGATCTTTTGCACAAGTAGTCAATATATTGTCTTCCCCTCATAAGAAAATTCAAGTTCTTTTCCAGTCTTAATTAATTTGTTCTGTTCAAGTGCTTCAGGGCACATTAAATCATATTGGCTATGTGATACCCTCTTACCAAATTCTACAACTTTTAATGAACTTTATGCTTTTGGTTTCGGCATGTAATAGTCGTTCCCATGCCATCTTCACAATCACATTGGAGCAGATGCGCAAAGTAGATCCCATCATGACATCAGATGGAATGCCTATAGAAGAGATAAACGATGATTATCTATGTGCCAAACTCCACTTAGTAGATCTTGCGGGATCAGAACGGGCCAAGAGAACTGGTTCAGACGGTCTTCGGTTCAAGGAAGGTATTTGGCATGTTTTTTGTTTTGTTTTAGGTAAATCCTTGATGCACTATCATCTCGGCCCTAAACTAAAAGGCAATCTATGCCTCATGTCATTAGGTGTTCATATAAATAGAGGACTTCTTGCCCTTGGCAATGTCATAAGTGCTCTTGGAGATGAGAAGAAGAGGAAAGAAGGCGCACATGTCCCTTATCGGGACAGCAAACTCACTCGCCTTCTGCAGGTTATATTCTTCTCATGCAACTGAACAAATATGGCCTTAAAATGTTATTGATTTCATAGCTATGTTCACTTCAACCAGACTAGGCTAAATACTGCTTCAGCATCAAATACTTTTTTTCTTAGTATCTTATCTTTTGTCCTGATACTAACTACTTCTGATCTTCTATTTTCTTGGTAACAGGACTCACTCGGTGGAAACAGCAAGACTGTAATGATAGGTAAGTCATTCTTCTGGATACCACCAAATCTCACATTCTTAATGTTTGGAATAAGTGCTGATCTCCTACTATATGTAAAGGTCTATTGAAGTTCCGGTTTATGTTATCTTCAATTTTTTATCAGATAATATGAATCCCATTAGTTAATTCAGTCATGTTTTCTTTAGGTTAATTTAGTAAACAGTAGGAATCCCAATATCCCGTTATATGATTCTGTCATGTTTTTGTTGGTTTTGTTTAGTACACAAGATGTGTCCCCTGATATATTTCAGTAACTGGCCTGAGTGGACTTACATTCAACTGACGTATATCTATATTTTCTCCTGCAGCTTGTATTAGTCCAGCGGATATTAATGCTGAAGAAACACTGAACACACTGAAGTATGCTAACCGTGCTCGTAATATTCACAATAAGCCAATTGTGAGTTTGTTATCTTTAGCCTCCCTAGAAATGTATCTATTTCATTTTTACTAAATTGATATGCTTTTTTCCAGGATGGTTATTTGACACTTCGCTATTTACTTGCCCAATTTCCAGGTCAACAGGAATCCTATTGCTGATGAGATGAAAAGGATGCGCCAGCAGCTCGAGTACTTGCAAGCAGAGTTAGTTTTAGCTCGTGGAGGAGTTGAATCAGATGATGTTCAGGTAAACTTTCTATAATCTATATGCAATGTCATCAGCAAAAAACAGATGATAGACGCAGTCCTCACAATAAGCATTAGAATGACAAAGAGATCAATTTGCAGGGTCTCAGGGAAAGGATCTCATGGCTTGAACACACGAATGAAGACCTTTGCAGGGAACTATATGGCCTTCGCAGTCATGTTCACTCTGATCCATGTGAACCTGAACTGAACGTATGTCAATGAATCCTTAAGCATGGTCTTAGATATTCTACATTTGAAAACAAGCATATACCCCGCATTTCCACTGCTCCTTTTACATTGCATGTCCATTCCATGGAAAAAAGGACACAATGACATAACACAGTGTCTATTACTTCTTTTCCATGTCATTGCACTTGAAATTATAGGTATACTGTATAATTGTTTTTTCTGGTTTTTGCTCTCTTCAGAAAACTGGAAGTGGCTACATCAAAGGTGAAGGGCTCAAACGGAGTTTGCAGAGTACAGAGCCTTTTGATGTCCTTATGACTGAGTCCGTAAGAGGTAATCTAGTAGCATCTCATAGTTATTTGATTGCATTTTAAATCATGACTAAACCTGAAACTTATCTTTGTTATCTTACTATACCTGTATGCCACTAATATCCAAAACCTGCAGAAGACAATCCTAAAGATATTGATGACGAAGTGGCCAAAGAATGGGAACACACAATGCTGCAGGATAGCTTGGGCAAGGAGTTGAATGAATTAAACAAACAACTGGAGAAAAAGGAGGTATGAAACGTTGAAAGGGGAAATTATTTCACCAGTAAATAAAAAAATCTTTTCAAAATATCTTGCTATGAGTTACTATTTATCAATGAATGAAATATGCATTCACTTCCCCAAACCATTTTCCTCTGGTATCCTTTTTTCTGACTCTTCCCTAAATCTTGTCCATGTCTTGTTAAAGTTGACTTCAAAATGCATCATCGTTAATAAATGATTGATACGAACACTTCTCTGATCTGTTTCCTGAGTTAACCTTTTTACTCTTGGATCCTGATTGTGCTTGCCAAAAAGCTTACGGCAACTTTTCCCAAACACTTTGCAGTCTGAGATGAAAGGGTACGGACATGATACCGTGGCACTTAAGCAACACTTCGGAAAGAAACTTATGGAGCTCGAAGATGAGAAACGATCTGTACAGGTTTGTCATAACATCTTCACACTACCATACTCAGTCCACAAGTGTTGCATATTACTAACCCAGTCATAAGCATGCTAATTCTTCAAGAAAATTTTGAACAATGTCAGAAAGAGAGGGACAGATTGTTGGCTGAAGTAGAAAGCCTAAATGCAGATGGACAGACACATAAGTTGCGAGATGCCCAACTGCAAAAACTTAAAGCATTTGAAGCTCAGGTAAATAATGCTTCTTAATAATGTATCTAATAAACTTCACAGGTTAGTGCATGTTAGTCATAAAATACTGGACCTGCAGATTCTAGACCTCAAGAAAAAGCAGGAGAACCAAGTTCAACTTCTGAAAGAGAAGCAGAAGAGTGATGAAGCTGCTAAGAAACTGCAAGAAGAAATCCATTTTATAAAGTCTCAGAAGGTTGCCTTCACTTTGTCAGCTTGCCTATGATAACTGCATCATCTGCGCATCATTTCTGATTATTTGTTTATCATATGTCATGAATATTAAGACAATCTTTTACAATGCCAGGTTCAACTACAACACAAAATCAAACAAGAAGCAGAACAGTTCCGGCAATGGAAGGCTTCCCGTGAGAAGGAACTTCTACAGGTACGAACCATTCCGTGGTAGTTAGTGCCGCATTTGTTTGCACTGACACACAAGTACATAGAAAAATGTGTTTCAGAAATGATTTACTTCTAATTTTATAATATGCTGTTTAAATTTGTAATAAGTTTTTGTTGGATACTGGATTTGGTATACGCAATGTTTATGAAATGATTCTGGTGTAATATTTCCGTACATGGAGTTTAATGTTCCAGCGATCATTTGGAAAAGCATGGTCTTCATTTCTGTTTCCTTAAATGCAGTTGCGGAAGGAGGGGCGGAGAAATGAATATGAACGTCACAAACTTCAAGCTCTTACCCAAAGACAAAAATTGGTAAGTTAGTCATCTATAATTGCACTGAAATAGATATTTTGGAAAAAAAAACTATTAGAGTTTAAAACTGTTTTCTGATGCCAAGGGAAGCTGGTGTCCACCTCACTAGGAAGCTTGATTTGATGTGCGTTAAGGGCTATTTATTTGCATCCACACGCTCAATTAATGTCACCGGTTTGTCCACATATACTTGTTTCGTTAGTGTGCATTAACGCAACAACAAGAATATTTATTTTGTCACGAGGAATCTTATTTTGTTGCGTAATAATGCATGTCTGATATGCACCACCTCGGTGTGCTACATGCAAGTGTGTAACTTCTTCAATGCTCTTACCAAGTGGTTTCTATTTTCGTTGAGGTGCTTGCTGAGTAGTAATGTCTTGAACATAGTGTTAAAGATACAAAGGTGTAGTCAGGATCGGTATTGAAGGAAACAAAAGAGTTGAAGTGATAGAAGTGATTAATTTATTCATTAAACACAGTGCTATACTGAATCACGTCGAAGAAACAAAGGTGTAGTGATTAATCAGTGTTAAAGGAAACAAAAGAGTTGAAGTGATAGAAGTGATAAATATATTATTCACAGTTTTGTCCCTTCAAGACTGATTAATGTCAAAACCAACAAATTTGATTAAGAACAGAACAAGTCGATGCCCCTTATATCTATAATATAAGTTGATACCTATATGGTGCACCTATTTCTATGTCTAGGTTCTCCAAAGGAAGACTGAAGAAGCCGCCATGGCTACCAAAAGACTGAAAGAGATACTTGAAGCTCGGAAATCTTCAGGGCGTGATAATTCAGGTATCTCTCTCTGTGCATGATCAAAATATTATTTGCATTATAATTAATACTTTGAATCTAACAACATTCCAATATTCCTCATTCCCCCAACCATAGCTGGCATGAATGGTACTTCTCCTGGCTCTCATGTAAGATCTATTCGTACTTGCCCAAAAATATTCTGATATTTTATTTTGAACATATTTCTAAACATATTTCTTTTGTAACACAGATGAGTGAGAAATCATTGCAAAAATGGCTAGATCAAGAGTTAGAAGTCATGGTTCATGTCCACGAAGTCCGAAACGAATATGAAAAGCAGTCTCAATTGTATGTCCTGTGTGTAGTTCAGTTTTTTCTCAATTGTTTGTTGCAAATTATTTACATTTTCCTGCATTTATTCATGACCACTTCCAAATAATATGGTTTTGAAGGCGTGCTGCACTTGGTGAGGAGCTTGCCATTTTGAAGAAAGAAGATGTCATGTCTGGTGCAGCTAGTCTGCCAAGAGGGAAGAATGGAAACTCTAGGTAATAGTTGTACCCTTGTTTTCTGACGTGCTTAAAATCCAGATTTTGTAATATGAGTGAACATATTTGATTCCCTAGTTGTCATGCATGTCTTTACTGCAATTTCTTTTGCAGGGCAAATAACTTGTCACCAAATGCACGACAATCTAGGATAGCAGCACTTGAGAGCATGGTCACAATCTCTTCAAATACTCTTGTTGCAATGGCTTCTCAACTCTCAGAAGCTGAAGAAAGAGAGCGTTCATTCTCTGGGCGTGGTCCATGGTTTTCGAGTCGCGACTCATGCGAGTCGCTCAGGGGTAGCGATTCGGAAAGAGTCGAGCCTGTAATTGCGACTAGTCGCGACTCGCGACTCGAGTCGACACTAAGTTGAGTCGACCTTTTTGTTGCGACTCATCGACTAGTCGACGACTAGTCGCGACTAGTCGAGCGACTCAAAAACCATGGCGTGGTCGTTGGAATCAGTTGCGATCAATGGGAGAGGCAAAGAGTTTGCTGCAGTACATCTTTGGTGTTGCTGCAGATGCAAGGTTATTATGGAATCTTCATGGTTTTATTCTATGTCATCATCTTCTGTCAAAAGAATATACCAAACCATCATCCATACTACTTCAAATTTGTAAAATCTGAAACTAAAAGCGCCCTTCATTTTTAAGCGATAGCTGATCGTAAACTAAAACTTAAGAATGGGTTTTCTTGTTCTTTCGAGTAATATAAATATGTCATATATGAACGAAGCAGAGACAAGTAGCCTTTTTGGGATAGCATGCAGGAAGATCATTTTTTAATTCTGAAACTGTGATTCTTTCAAACCAGATGTGTGGTAAGGGAAAAAGAAATTGAGATCAAGGAAATGAAGGAGCAAATGACAGAGCTTGTGGGCATTCTTAGACACAGCGAATCACGTAGGAGGGAACTTGAAAAGCAGAGCAAGCAGAAAGAGCAGACAACCCCCATGACTACTACACCTCCGGTGTGATTTCTACTCCTTCGTGTTCAAATATAAATGTTTTTATATTCTATTTCTATGACAGTCCAACCTTTTTTTGGGTTTACCATCAATATAGAAAGACTTTTCAACATCGAAACAACAAATTCATGCTACTAGAACCATCATGAACTATACTTCAATAGTAGTAATATGCAATTATCTCTTTCTAAAGAAGCTATAAATTTCAAAACTATCTGTGTTAGAGTCACAGAGAGTGCACAGAGTTTTCAGGGAAAAAGAATTGTACCATACTTTTTTGAGAGAATTTTTACAATGTAATAAATATGCTACCCGATTTTGACCATGGAAAATTAACATATAACGTAAAATTCTAATGAAAAAACATACATCTTACAGGGAAGCGTAAATGGGTCCACGAAACACTCTGCCGATGACTCCAGCACACCATTATCGCCAGTTGCAGTTCCTGCACAGAAGCAGCTGAAGTACTCGGCTGGAATTGTAAATAGCCCCAGCAAAGGGGCAGCAGCATTCAACAAACAACAACTGAAGGTTTTATATCTTGACCGGATATATTTTTTCGTTTGACATCTTTCTGTGTCTCTTATACGCTTTTCGGTGACGATCTTCAACGCAGATGGTTCCTATTGCACAGTTAACTGTCGGCAAGAAGGTATCAATATCAGGGCAGTCAGGGAAACTCTGGAGATGGAAAAGGAGTCACCACCAGTGGCTACTGCAGTTCAAGTGGAAATGGCAGAAGCCCTGGAAACTGTCTGAAATGATTCGCCACAGCGACGAAACGATCACGAGGTCCAGACCCAGACCTCAGCTTCATCTCACACATAGACCACAGAAAGTGTTATGAAACGGGCATTTTCCTTTTCTTTTCCGGCTTCACATGGACTGACACGGTTTGTGGACCTACACAGCGGCTAACATTGCAGCTAAGATCCTCCTTTGTGCTTCGTTTTTACTTAGCCATGGGGTCAACAAGTATATGTTCTTGATAGGGTGACTTGTCTTTGGGTGTAAATTTCATGTGCCTATAAAGTGAGATGTGAATGTAGAGAGGTGGTGAAATTAGTGAGTGAGTGAGCACAGTATTTCATGTTTCCTTCGTCTGACTGGAGAGATGTCAACAGTTGGTGCTCTTCTACATGAAGATTTGCAAGAAGGATGATGAAAGTTGGATGCCTTGTGCTTTATATTATTTTTTGTTTGTTGATATTGCAATTGGCAAGTGGAATGACTGTAGTCTGGTTTGTTAGCAAGAATTATTGATATCTGACACAGCAACCTGTGCCCCTATATGAGTGATGTTTTATAGACGTGCTACATTCAGTCTAACCTTTGTTCAAAATGATCTGAACAATACACTGCAATTTCGCATTGTTCGGGCTGATATTCAGGGATGCACGGAGATAAAATTACTACGAGCAGTTGCAGAAAAATACTAGACTAGTAAAATAGGTCGCGTTCGTCAAATCCTTATATGCCACAGCCCAAACCCACCATGTCAGTGACACAAGATGTGCTTAGAGAACTTTACTGTGGTATATGTACATCGGTTTTTTCTTCCACCAAGGATTAAAGCAATGGCTATATATATTTAGAGAGTAGGACAAAAACATTAATTCAGCTATAAAAATAAAAGTGAGAAATATTACTAACGGTGTTTCTTTCACGTCACACTTCATGCGTGCAGTGGTATGGGGCTGAGAGCAATCGTTACAGCAGTCTACTTTAACTCCCTGTAGCGTTTAATAGACATAATCCGTCGTAGTCTAGGTGGTTAGGATACTCGGCTCTCACCCGAGAGACCCGGGTTCAAGTCCCGGCGACGGAACATATTATTTTATTTTTGTAATAAATTTGATCCCTCACATCAGTCATTATTCGAAATTCTTTTTTCATATTCAATATGTTTACGTTGAGCAATATCCAACACAATCCAATCTGAGTTTTTTTTTTACTTAAATCCAATCGGAGATCTGGACACTACTTAATTAGCAGCATACACGATTCCATGCTTTTCTTACATGCCAATAGCGCTTGTCTATCTGCCCTGCGTTAACTTAATATTAATACTTACTCCAGTTTATACAAACAGTTCTCAGCTCGAGCTTAACAACCACCCAGTAAAGTGACTTGTGTGCCTACCTGTCAAAGTCAAACCAAGCACAAATGTTACCATTTAGTAAATGACATACAAGCTTGCATAAACAGATAATTCGCTCTAAGAAAGATTTTCAGTACACAAACCACGGTTAATAAGTGTTAAGGTCTAACTTGCAATGTTCTCTAACAGTAGTATAAAATTTCATAGCCTCAAGTCATAAGGTGTGTCATCATAGATGAGTTTTATAGACCTGGTACAAACTGAACTCACAAACTCCGTTCTTTCGACGGCAGGATTGTATATGTATAATATGTGGTTCACAATATGTCAGTATTGTATTCACCGTTCAATCCAGATGATACTTGTGTGTTCACAACCAACAGGTAAATGCACAAGTATGACAAGCGATATGAAGTTACTGACTACTAGCATCAAGTCAGGGCAATTTGGCTACTAGCATCAAGTCAAAGATGACCAAAAGTCAAAGATGACCAAAGGCAGCTCAGAAACATCACCAGTTAAGTGGCTTCATCTCACATCCCATCTATACTCAGCTTCTGCTGTCGACTAGCAAGGTATTCTTCATAGTCCGAATCACTCTCAGATTCGCTGATCCAGCCATAGCAGGGACGCCTTGCATGACTGGTTCCCGTGGCTGCAGGACGTGGCAGCGTAGCTTCAGGAGCAGGGCCGTCGACAAGCATAGGGTCTGCTACCTCAACTGCTGATATCGCATTGTGCACCTCGACCATTGTCATGCCACGTTCTACTGGTGCCTTGGACGTTGCTGCTTCCTTTTGCTGCATCGAACACCAAGGCCACATAAGAATTGCACCATATGCATATTGTGTCACAGGTCACAACAGTTCGTGTACAACAGCTGGGCATGATAAAGTTAGCTATACGAGATTGCTGGAAGATAAATTCAGTCTAGCAAAGAACACAGTTTTGTCAACATGGAATGCATAGAAGAATACATATTATGGAAGGCATTCTTAGCTATCCACAATTCGTCTGACAATGATGCAGGATTCCAAGTTTCCAATGTAACTATAAAGGACATTCAAAACAATGTACATTCAAGAGATTCATTTCCTGTTCCATTATGGGCTTACTTCCGAGGACCAGATAGGGTGGAAGGGAATCCTACTGTTTCAGGTAGAACGCACTGGAACTGTGGTATTGTGAGAATTTCTGCTCCTAAGATCATGTGATCATGATATAGTAACTCAATCAAAAAAATATTACAAAAACTGAAGCATATGAAAGGTATGTAGACACATGCACTTATAAAATTTGGTAGGAAAATGTGACAATTTCTGAGATCATAAAATAATAACAAACTAAGTTATACTACACCGAGCTATAGTAACTTACACTAACGTAATGCAAAAGAGGTTTTCAAATTAGACCAAGTATAGCTACAGAATGATTGCATTACTAGCTAAATGCCCGTTGCAGTGTAAGTTATTATTTAGGTCACATCCATTGTTGAAGAAGTTGTGGCATCATTTTCCTTAACATAGTGGAACGTATTTTTTCTCAAAATATACATCAATAAGTCCTACTCCTGTATAGAACTGATGATAACTGTGGTAATTTCCAAGTAAGTTAAGAGGTAATCTCAGTGATGGTAGTGAGGGTGAACAGGCCACCGCAAAATCAGATCTTTATAAGCTTTTTTTAAAACAAAATTCGCATGCATAGTTCCAATCTAAACTATACATCATACATGCGTGAATGTTTTTCAATATTTTTACAAATTTCATGATCGTGTGATACTAGAGTCCATTTGCTATTTCTCATTGACGTCCCGCACATTATATTACAGAGCCAAATGAGCAAACTAACAGAGAGACGTTTGTGTAATGCCAGATCACCAGCCAACTGTTGCTGCATAAAGGCAGGCATCAAAACAAATCATTTTTGTCCTGATGTCCTTTTCGTATTGTATGCATAACTAAGCTTTTATGTCACAGACACATAGAAATGTAAAAAGTAATCTCTATAGACCAAAATCATGAGAGAACATATGGGCAAGTAAGATGAAGGAATCAAAGCAACGAAATATGCATCTAATCATAAGAGCAAGTTAACACTGCTATCACTTAAACTCTATTTTCTCCCACTCAACTTTCATAGCATGCGAAAATAATTTTTTTCTTGAATAACACAAAATAATAGCTAGATAGCCAAAACAGCAAGCAATGGTAGGGAACTTGTTATTTTGTAAGCAAGTGCACCATCAGTGTAAAGCATCCTAACACTAATATAAGCTAGCAACCTACTACAAGCATGCTTGATTGGATGGCATGATCTGTAGCATCACTGCATTCTTGTATTGACATTCTAGTCACAGAGTAAATAATGCAGAATCAATTCACTATATTCCTCTAAACAAGATGAGGAATAACAACCAAGTATTATCTCGTAAATGTAACAATGAATGTATAACAATGATCTGTAGCTGCTCCCCTGCTCCTGTTTCTCAAAAAGAAGGAGATGGCCTGAGACAAAATAAAATGCCACAGCAAGTACTACAAAGTAATGTACTGAATGATGTGGCCTGGAGATTGGTAGTGTCTCATACGATAGTGAATATAAGTAAAGCTCGGCATATACAAACGTTCTAGGGGTATATTTCATCAGTCGAAGCACCTATTATGGTATAGGTTTCTATCCTTGTAATGTAACTTCTACATATGGTTGAGAAAAAGTAGCAAATGGTTAACCGCAGATGACATAATAGATGCTCATCACAACAACAAAAAATAACATTTGCGTTGCTCATCTATCAGAAAACATGCCTGATGCCTATATCTGTTCAATAACAATATGTGCTTTGAATGAAGAATATAGAATGGGCTAACTCAGACCAAAACCTGAAGCCTACTATACAACAGAGTAGCCTTCAGCCCTTCATAACATGGATTGCTACTACTTCCAGATGAATTTTCAGGACAGAATGAAGATACATCAACGACATATAATGATTAACTAGTCTAGATTCTTTTCTTTTCCCTCCTCTGTCATGGTAATAATCACGACACCTCTTTTTTTTTTTCCTAACTTAATGAAATGGGCAGAACACCTTGCCTTTCTTGTAAAATAAAACTTTAGGATAACAAACTTGTAGCCTTGTTATGAACTGAAATGCATTCGTCCTACATTTTTCAATCAAGAAAGAGAACTCCAAATTTTCAGTGCACTGGAAACTATGTTAGATCTTGATATCGTGTTGGTGCAAGGGCTAGGTGTAATACTTGATATTAATATAATCCCTTCAACGAAACAAAAACTGGGAAACTATGTACACGTTGTCATTACACTTGCAATACAGTGAAAAAAAATGCAGACCAATCAACCCAATAAGCAAGGTCAGGAACAGGTAAATTAGCTAAGTTTCTTTCTATAGAAAAGATGAAAATTTATTGATGGATGAAGCATGAAAGCTAATCAAGAACAGAACAACTACACACAAGGGAATTGAGAGGGAGCTCACCATATTAGGACCCGCCTGCTCCAGCGGCAGCAGCGGCTGCTCTTGCTGTTCCTGCTTCTCAAAGAGCGCGTCCAGCACGACGCGGTAGTGATCTTCCTGCAGGTGCCCCATCCCCTCTGCCCCATACACCTGATCGGGTCAAACCAAATCATGGTCTTGGAAGGAATCGCAAGAACTGGTATCCTTGGGGCCATGTCCGCTAATCTTGAACCAGATCGAAGACAGCACTGGGATGCGAATGCGGGAAAACAAGTCGGGGAAATTGGGAAACTGAGTAGGAAGGAAGGGAACCTGGATGAGTTGTTGGACGGTGCCGCGGATTTCGGCCCCGGGGTAGCCCATCGGCGCCAAGTGGCGGATGGCCCCGTCCATCAGCTCCTTCAGCTGGTCCTCCTCCCTAGGCGGCTCCTGCCCACGGCCACGGCCGCGCCCGCGCCCGCGCCCACGCCGCCCCGACATTGCTGGGGTTTCTTCCACCTCTTGCTCTTCTGAAAATTGGGGTTTTTTTCTGAGTTAATGGCACCCGCGGTCACACAACTCGACGCCAATGTGTACATAAGTCACACTTCTCCAGAACGTGATTATTTGGTCACACAACTCGACAAGTGCGTGCACGGAGGTCACTGACCCCACTTGTCAGTCCGTTTTGTACGGTAAATTTTCAGAAAACCCCCTGGAGTAATATTAATTTTACAAAATGGTTCCCCTGGAGGACCATTTTGTAAAATTAGGAGCACCATTTTGTAAAATTAATATTACTCCAGGGGGTTTTCTGAAAATTTACCGTCCAAAACGGACTGACAAGTGGGGTCAGTGACCTGCGTGCACGCACTTGTCGAGTTGTGTGACCAAATAATCACGTTCTGGAGAAGTGTGACTTAAGTGCACATCGACAACGAGTTGTGTGACCGCTGGTGCCATTAACTCTTTTTTTTCTTGGGGTTTTCCCCTGCTTCGATGCGGAGTAGGGTGGGGAATGGTTGCAGGGGTTTTGCGTGAGCTAAAAAGGCAGCGCTTCTTCCAGGCCGTTGGATCCAGTAAGCAATGGTTGGGATCAGTCCGCGACGTCTAGTTTCTTGCGCGAAATCATACGAGTTTAGGCCATGAATGAAATGCAGCGATTGAAAAACGTGGACCAGGATTTATTTATGTGACTTGTTGAATATCGTTTGAGACAAACCAAAAACCGGTCGATAAGAAGCCTCCCAACAGGAATAATCCGAAACAACATTGAAACTAGAGGTTGTTTATCGAGTTTTTTTTTTTGAAAGGATCCACACTGCGAGTACATCAGAGATTACAAAGGAAAAAGCAGTACACGCAGAAGAACAAACCACCGAAGCTCAGCACAACAGCAGTGCAAAGAAACCAGCCCGCTGAACCGCCGCCACGCTTGACGCCAAGCTCCTTCGCCGCAACGCCACTCATGTAGAGACCGCATAAGCCGCCCGCCGCAAGCGACGGAACCGAAGCTCGTTGAAAGCACACAGCCATGGCGCCACCTCCCCGGAACCACCCCTCGAACCAAACAAACCTGCACTGAGCACGAAGACGGCTTGCCGGAGACCACGCCAAGAGCACGCCTTGCTCGCACCTTCTCCCCTCGCCACCACGGCCGGCCGGAGATGGAGGAGACCAACATGTTGAAGCAGAGCACAGAGCCAGAAGAGCACCTCCCCACGCCACCATGGCTAGCAGGAGGAACCTCACCACCGCGCCAAAGACCAGCGAAGACCTCCGAGATCCTGGAAAAGCTTCTCCTGTACAAGCTCCATGTCCTCGCGACGACGCCGGAGAGCACGTCGCCGTGCCGGCAAGGACGAAGCACAAAATCCACGCCATGGAGGTCGCCGCCGAACCGACCGCCATGAAGGACACAAAGCTCACCGAACCACCACCGGCCGCCGCCAAGCAAGCCACCAGCTGCAGATCAGGAGCACCCTGCTTATCGAGTTTTGTTTACTCTGCTTCAGCATGTCAAATTTTTTCTTCCAGTGTTCTTTTTTCGTGGAGCAGAAAGAGAATGGACGTATCCATTTAGCTAGGCACAAGCCGCAAAGCCACTTATGCAATACAAGTTGCACGTCAGTCGTGGAACAAGTCTCATGTACGCGGACATGTAAAGTTAGTCCGGGCCGCTTCATCCCACTATGCCACTAAGATTCAAAATACACCAAGGAAGTAATAACATGATTATCAACGCCCACATACACATATGTGTTCTACCCGTACCAAAAGATCTACGCATAGATCCGGCTCTGATACCACTGTAGGAGTTTGCGCGATAGAAAACAAAAAAATTCTCTCACATGCGGAAGCAACACTCAAGATCCAATCTAGAAGATGCTAGCAACGGGGAGAGTAGTTCATCATACCCTCGAAGAACACACGCGTTGAACGTTTAATTCAACGCAGCTCAGTGAAGTTGTTGACGATGTTCAATCCGATCAGCACCGCAAACGAGCAGCACCTACGGAGGCTTGCACATGTACAGCTCGATGACGTCTCCCTCTTCTTGATCCAGCAAGCTAGAGGGAGAAGTAGGTGGGATCAATTCCAGCAGCACGACGGCGTGGTGGTGGATATGGTGGAGAGTTCCCGCGGGCAGGGCTTCGCCAAGCGGTGCGCGCGAGGTAGAGGAGCAGCAAACAAATGGTGCGGCCAAGCCTTAGTCATTTGGTGCGCCTCTCTACTCTCTTATATAGGCAAGGGAGCAGCAACTTAATTCCCAAGGTAGTAACCTCCCTTTTTAAAGAGTAGTAACCCCTCTCCTTTAAAAGGTAGTAACCCCCTCTTTCAAGAGTGGTAACCCCCATTTAAGGGTTGCCCATTGATTTGCCACATGGACCAAGGAGGGCTGGTCAAATGGACCAGTGGGCCACTCTTGGTCGTCCGGGACAGGTAGGCCCCACAGTGGGACCCTCTAGAACCTTCTAGAACATTCCGACATTGTGCCGAAAAATTCTCGAACTTTTCCGGAACCCTTAAATCAACTTGCCATATATAAATCTTTACCTCCGGACTCTTCCGAAGGTCCTCGTGATGTCTAAGATCTCATCCGAGACTCCGAACAATATTCGGACACCATTAATAAAATTACCCCGAGCTACTCTAGTGTTACCGAACGTTAAGTGTGTGACCCTACGGGTTCGAGAACGTGCAGACATGATCGAGACACCTCTCCGATCAATAACCATTAGAGGGACCAGGATATCCATAATGACTCCCACACATTCAACGAATATCTTTATCGGTTGAACCACTATGTCGTGGACTACTATAATCCGTATACAATTTCCTTTGTCACTCGATATTTTACTTACCCGAGATTTGATCGTCGGTATCACTATACCTAGTTCGATCTCGTTACCGGTAAGTACTCTTTACTCGTTCCGTAATACAACATTCTCTGTGACTAACTCATTAGTCATGTGCTTGCAAGAGTTACTGAATGTGCACTACCGAGTGGGCCAAGAGTATATCTCTCCGAAAAACAGAGGGACAAATCCCAGTCTTGATTCATGTAATTCAAGAAGTACTTTCAGAGATACCCGTAAGACACCTTTATGATCACTCTATCACGAAGCATGTATAAACTAAGAGACCGGAGGCTAAACAAGACCTAAACATGCTAGTTACAGTATGGAAAACTCTAAAGGAAAACCAAAAGTAACAACCAAATAAAGAACCCAACAAAGAAGCAAAACAAAAGAAAATATTTTTGTTGATTTGAATTTATATGTGAAAGCAAAGAAGCAATAGATACCAAATAAGAAGCCTAAGAAAACTAAAGAAGGTAAAACCAAGACATATAAAATCAATTATAATACAAGTCAAGACAATTCATATCATGTGGACGGGTAATATAGAGTATGAACGAAATAACCCATGTTTGTTGATGAATAGGGGGTGCCTCGGGCATCCCCAAGCTTAGATGATTGTATCTTCTTGAATATGTTCTTGGGATGCACCTACACATCCCCAAGCTTGAGCTCTTGGGTCTTCTTGTTCATCTCATATCACCATATCGATTAGATATTATAAGCTACATCCACATAAAACTTCACAAAACTCATTAGTAGGGTTAGTACTCATTAAATAAAATTCACTCATGTTCAAGCATTGACAAATTACATAATATTTATCTAACATTAGCCACTGTATATACCGAAGTTCTTATTATTTCCGTTGTCCATCGAAAAACTAAGGAAATCAAGAGACCCCAATTACAATATTGAATAAACACAATAGAAATCTATCAAAACTGAATAGTCTGTAAAGATGACACTTAACGAGATAGTTACGTAGCTCAAATCAAAAAACTTAAAACTAATAAAAGTCAGATAATAATCTCAGGTTTATGCACAAAAAATTTCAGGTCAAAATACTATTCTGAGATTTATCACGATTTTATTTACAGAGAAGCATAAAAATCTGTCTAAACTGAATCGGTCAGTAAAGATCGAATTGTTTGACCTATCTACATAGCTCAAATCAGAAAAGTCAAAACTAATGAAAGAAAGACAATTAGCATTACTTTGCACTCAAGAAATTTCAGATTAATATCACGTTCTGGTGATTTTTAACATTTTATACGGTGGAGTACAGAAAATCTGTTTCTGGACAGCAAAACAAAACTATCAACTTTCCATTAACTATAGACACAATTAGCATTTATTTTTATGTACAGAGGAATATACACAATATTTACATATTTTTGGATGAGAAGCTTCCATGGAAAGACTTGTTTTGGTTTCATAGGCATGAACACAAGTGTTCAAGGTGACCCCCACTTAACCATTGCTCATCTTTCCAATCACTCTCTTTTTGAAAAAGTTTTTAGATAACAAGTACAACCAAATTTTTTATAATTCGCATTCCCTATCCATACTAAGATAGAGAACAACTTAAAATTAAAAATAAAAACTACTTAGAGATAAAGCAAACAAGTGCACACAAGAATATTCACCTAGGCCATGGCTCCCCGACAACGGCGCCAAAAAGGTCTTGATAACCCACAAGTATAGGGGATCGCGTGTAGCCTTTTCGATAAGTAAAGTGTCGAACCCAACGAGAGCTAAAGGTAGGATAAGTATTCTCTCAAGTTCTATCAACCACTGATACAACTCTACGCACACTAAACGTTTGCATTATCTAGGAAATAAAACTACGGTAGCAATACGGGTATGAGAGATAGTTTTTAGGATAATAAATACAAGAAAGTAAAAGTTAGTGCTGCAGCAATAAAGTACACTAAGTAACCATATACTAATAGTACCATGAGTGTGGAAAAGTGGTGGTAATTGTGATGGCTTTGTCCAAGATTAATTAGTCAAGATATCAGGTTCATTGTCTTCGATGTAGTTTTCTATGTGGGAGAGGCTAAATATACATGCACTCCACTACTTGGGAGTACAAGTACTATATGATTGGATTGTTAGCAAACATCCGTAAATACTAACAATGTATTAAGGTTTCCCCAACCATAGCCATAAGTTCATGTTCCTCTTACTCCCATACATGCAACTAACCGGTTTGAGCCCTCTGGTTTCTGTCACTCTGGCAGGACTACCCCCTTCCTTTGCACATACTACTAACCCTAGGGTGTTGATCCATGCGCGCACAAATATAATGGACACCAATAGGACAGTACCATATCAACATACAACTCTAATGAACCATAGACATCCAACAAAGCAATCAAAAGACAAATAAACTACACAAACATGATATAGATCATAGGATAATAACTTATAGTATCAAACACCATGTTTACATAGAACGGTACAGAGGTTTGTGGGAGGATGAACCACTGAATACAAGGAGGAGTTGGTGATGGAGATGGCGGTGAAGACGGTGGAGAGGGGCAGCGCGGCGGCGCCGGCGGCGGCGCGGGGAGCTCCTTCCCCGCCGCCGGCATCATGAGGGAGGGTCTCCCCTTAGCCTCCCTCCTTCATGGCCTCTTGGGAGCCCTCCCCCATGGAGATGGGATCCATGGGGGAGGGAAAAATGTGGCTTTTGGTGGCTGAAATTCGTGGGTGGAGGAGTCCTCCACGAGTTAGGTTTCCTCCCTTTATATATCTTCTCGAATTTTCGTCACCCCATTTTAGGGTTTCACCATATTGGCCTACAGGCCGTATCCGAACTCCGATTGGACTGATTTGGGCTCAAACTCTTCGTATGGAAATTTCTGACAACTTTCTAAATAGTCGGACCTCCATTGGACGTGATCTTCAAGGGTCAAACTGACAAACTCCGAAAACAGTTCTGGGACAAATTTCAGCAAAAGTCCCATTCGACCCCAACAAGGTTTCCTCTTGTATTCTTGATAATTCCTACACATCAAAGTGTAAAACAAGAACATTGTGCACTTTTGCAACTATTAATAGGTTAGTCCAAATAAATCATAAACTTAATATAAAAACAAGTGCCAAAGGCATAATATTAACATGAAACAATCAAAAATTATAGATACGTTTTGCACGTATCAACATGTATCTACACATTTTTAATGTATGTGTGTACTCCTTTTAGTCCAAATTTAAACAACATAAGTACCACCTAAAACATCTTATAGGCGTTGAAGGAGTTGAGGGCTACTGATGCCTCTAGCCCGGAGGAGAAGATCGCGAAGATGATGGCCCAGTTTGACGAGAATGAGCCACAGGAGAAGAGCTTGCCATTTTCGATGGTGGACCACTGCCGAGAGATTGCTGACATGTCCAAGGACAAGCAGGTTCGGGAGGACGCTCCCTTGTTGCCCGAGCGACGAAGCGTTCGGCTAGACAAGAAGAACAAGGATTGTGACATTCCAACAGCCAAGCGAGCCGAGTTTAGGCGGGCGGAAGGTTTTGGGGAGACCCCAAAACCTAAGAGCAAAGGGAAACCCACCGAGAAGGTCCTTAATGAGAAGATAGATTTTTATTTGCAGATGTACGAGAAGCAGCCCACACCCACACCGCAGCGTTGGAGGTTGTTCGAGCTTTATTTGGGATCAATGCATGATCTCTTCTGTGTGGGGGATGCACGTCGGTGCATCTCTAGTGGAGAGAGTTCGTGTGTGTTTGGAGTGGTTCTTTTAGTTGGTTATGAGATGTGGCCTGTGAGGTTGGGTTTAGGTGCCCTTATTTCAGGTACGGACGATGTTCCATGAGTTATAGTGTGTGGTTTTTTAACCGCATTTTGATGGTTTTTGATCCGGTTTCCCTAATTAACTGGATCAATTCTATTCTTCTATAATGCAATGCGGGAACTCCCCGCCCTGGTTCTCAAAAAAAAACATCTTATATTGTGGAACGGAGGGAGTATGATCTATTTGGTTTGTTCTCTTTATCTAAAATTTTGGTTTGTTCTGTCTGAATAGTCTGCATAAAGCCAACCAAGTAAGTAGCAATCATGGATATACCCTGGAAGATTTGATTTTAGATTGATTCATGTCCATTCAAGCCGCATACGTTTCATACAAGGCAACATTTACGGTACCTTTTATTGGTGCTATGGGAGGACCAGTATGGTTTGAGTGAACGCTTCAGATAACAACTCGTCGTACATGTTAATGGGGGTGTCTATCCATTAGTCACAACCAACGTCCTCACTAAAACAAAGCTCTTTTTTTTGGAAAAGGAGGTATACCTCAACCAAAGCGAAATTCATGTTTTCATAAAAGCCTCAGCCATAAAGCTGCAGCTGCCATCATTTTCTGCAGTTCATCAAGTTTTAGAAAACAGTGAGTAACGTTGCTCTAATGTGTCCCATGTTGAGTCCGGTTTTGATGTTTGTCAAACAATAAGGAATAATCAACATACTGATCCTGATATGCATACTCCACCATTAAATTTTCTATTTTCTGATGTGATTACAGTAATACAAAACTTAACAATACGTGAAATATCAAATGAGGAGGCAAATGTGTACGGAGGACCACCAAGCAGGCAAGCACATGGGAGAGGGACCATGAAGAAAACCATGCGGGTGATGTTGGCTAGCAATCACAGGGTCAATAGAAAACGGCACGGAAGTATCCTAGTTGCCGTGTTGGATTTGCCAGTCTAAAGTAATTTATGTAGACTCTAGAAAAAATGCAAATGGTCTCAATTCTATGTAGAAGATTCACACTAAAAGTTGTGGATTAATTTCCAGCTCTATAAGCTAGGGGGTCTTGACACTTTATTGAACATGGACCATGTGGAGAAGCCAGTACATAGCTCGTGTATGATTAGCGCTTGAATGGCGCATTTTATGTTATGAATTCCTCCTATGACTGAGATACCTCCATTTCTCAGAAGTATAATATATTAGGGAAAATATTCAAGAGTTTACTCTTGACAATGGATGCGGATACGTATGATCCAAAAGTCTGTGTGACTCGATTGTTTTGTACAGTACTGTTGTTTATCCGATAGCCCGAAGGAAATCTCATGCTTCAATTGACTAAGAGCATGATCTCTATACCCACTTGAGATGTGCGGGAGCCCATAGCCATAAGCACTTTGTAAGACAGATGCAGAAAGATAGTTCTAGGTGTTTCATTCTTCCCTCAACAAGCTGTCTTTGATGTTCTAGTCACGTCATCCAACCTACATGTGCAGTCTCTTATTTCTCATAGTCCACCAATGAAGCGCTTCTCCCGTGGCTTCCAGAGTTCCAGGCTCAAGCTAGCCTTTTGTCCGTCAGGGATATGCTTCACTGTCCAGGAGGTTGTCAGACCCCGATGGATCCTGGCAGAATTGGATCAAGAAGAAGGGATTTTGGAGGAATTCGGTAGATAAACTAGGTAAATTGCAGAACTAAATAAAGGATAATTGCAGGAAATAAACTGATAGAATTAGGGTTCACATTCTTCATTGAGATGACATGATACAAGGTTAGGCTTATAAAGACCAAACCAACTACAAGACGACACCACATATGAAATACCTAAAGTACCCTCATACTAATATGACATGCTAATACTGGTCCATCACATACTCATACTAGTCCCTGACAGAGGCTCCGTCTAGTTTAGACTTTGTGCTCTTTCCCATCAGGTGCAACAGGCGGCCCGAGTGCACAACATTTTACCGATACCTTCCAAACCCTATGCGTACATTTTGCACTGCTCTTACTCTCAACAACTCAACTCAGCTCAATAGAGCATTGCTTGATCTTCTTTTGGCTATGGATCAATCACTAGTTAGGGTGTTATATATAGATCTACACTGCAAGCACTTAATACAATGCAACATAATTCCAACGAAAAAAGATGCAACATAATATGTAAATGAAGGTTGTTGCACCTATCGGACTGAACATACGCGAGTGAGTTGGTGACCATGTTAACTCTACACTGAACTAATCAAGTAGGATGCAACTATCTTGCCAACCCTTTCTTCCCCTAGGCAGTGATAACTGAACTAAAAACAGAACAAGCATTGTCCTAGCTCATAAAACACGAATACAGTAACCACTAACCACATGATTCAGTGTGATCTGTAATCTGAATAGTCTGCACAAAGCCCACCGCGTTAAATTCAATGTCGAAATTCCCTGCATAATGCAGCTAGCTGCTAATTGGGTTGTTCACTTGCGACGAATAATCATAGGGTCGACTTGATACAGGTTCTCGTTGATGTGATCTAGTATTATTCTATTTTATCCTTTGGTCTCTCCTGGGGCTGGGTTCTAACTATAAGGGGACACATCCAACATGTTCAGAACAGTTTTTTTATCTATATTATGTGTGTGGTGGTCATTGCAAGGATAACTACAACATTAGCTGCATTACCTAGAAACATTATTTAAATTTGTATGAACAATGCACATTCCGTAGAATATAACCCATTTACTATAGGAGGTAGAATAAAATAATAAATGTTTAATTAATTTTACTACCACTTTTTCATACCACTGTATTATTTCGTAATAAGATGATCTGATGATCAACAACAACCTTTGTGTCTTCCTTCAAATGAATTGTAGGTACCACTCAAGTCATCGAGAGTATAGCTAGCCAATAGTTTGGCAATGTACCCTCGTAAGTCATCACATCATCTAATTGTTGTTTGCCCACAGACCATTGGATCTGAGAAGGAAGGTTGGATCAGCCAAGCGCTTCTAAACTCTCGTGCGAAATCAGATGATTTGAAATAACGGTGGAGAAGAAGCCTAGAAATAATACCAAAAAATTACAACTAGAGATTGCTTGATTAGACAGTTCTGTTTTCTACAAAAAGTGGACGAAAACTTCTACCAAATACGAATTGTCTGTCTAGTCATCATACATTACGTGATAGGTATCATATGAGTTTTTTCCATCATCACGATCCTTAAAAGAATCTACAAAAATATATTTTGAACAGAAGATGGCACGGAAGTATCCCAATTGCCGTGTAGGATTTGTCAGTCTAAAGCAATTTATGTAGATGCTAAAAACAAATATGCAAATGGTCTCAATTCTATGCAGGAGATTCCCACTAAAAGTTGCTTATTAATTTCCAGATCTATCCGTTAGTCACAACCAACGTCCTCACCAAAACAAAATTCATTTTTTTTTAAAGGAGGTATACCTTCACCAAGCAAAATCCATGGTTACAGAAAAGACTCTAGCCCTAAAGCAGCAGCATCCATCATTTTCTGCAGTTCACTAAGTTTTAGAAAACAATGAGTAACCTTGCTCTAATGTTTCCATGTTGATTGTTTGTCAAATGATAAGGAAAATCAACATATTGATCCTGATGCCTACTCCATTAAATTTTATATTTTCTGATGTGAGTACAGTAATGTAAAACTCAACAATATGTGAAATATCAAATGAGGAAGCAAATGTGTAGTACGAAAGACCGCCAAGCACATGGGAGAGGGACAATGAAGTAAACTATGCAGGTGATGATAGCTAGCAATGCAGGGTTGATAGAAAACGGCACGGAAGTATCCTAGTTGTCGTGTTGGATTTGTCAGTCTGAACTAATTTATGTAGATGCTAAAAAACATATGTAAATGGTCTCAGTTCTATGCAGGAGATTTCCACTAAAAGTTGCTTATTAGTTTCCTGATATATATTTGTTCAATGGTATGACACTTTGTTGAAGATGGACCATGTGGAGAAGATGATGACTCATTTATAATTAGCCCTTGAATAGCGCATTTTATTTATAAAATTCTCGTATGACCGAGATACCTCCATGTCGAAGTGCAAGATGTTAGGGAAGATATACAAGAGTTTACTCCAACGGACGCGGGTACATATGATCCAAAAGTTTGTCTGCCCGATTGATTGGTACTAGTTTTCATCCGATAGCCCCGGTAGCCAAAAAAAGTTCTCATGCAGTGAGGTGTGGGGGAGCCCACAGCCATAAGCATTTTGTAAGTTTGATACAGAAATGATTGTTCTAGGCATGTCATTCTTCTCTCAACAAGTTATCTTCGATGCTCTAGCCATACCATTGAGGCGCTTCTCTCGTGGCTTCAATGCTCAGTCCGGCCTGGTGCATGTCAGGGATATGCTTCCTTGTCTGGGAGGCTCCGTCTAGTTTAAACTTTTTAGTCGTTCCGGCCAGGTGGAACCATTAGCTCAGGCGGACAACATTTTACCGATACCTCCAAACCGTATGCATATAGTTTGCACTGCTCTTACCCTCAACAACTCAACTCAACTCAACTAAACCCAACAGAGCATTGCCTTGATCTTCTCTTTGCCTATGGATCAATCACTAGCTAGAGATCTACACACTACATCAGCCAATGCAATCCAACATAATATTAATATGGTGATAAGGTTGTAACCTAACGAACTGAACATAAGAAAATGAGTTGGTGAGCCATGTCAATTCTGCACTGAACTAATCAAGTAGCTAGGATGCAGCTATGCTGCCCTTTCTAAATCTAGGCAGTGGCAACTGAACTGAAAACAGTGCATCACTGTCCTAGCTTATAAATCACGAGTAAAGTCACCCCTAACCACATATGATTTGGTATGATCTTAATCAGGGTCGTAACGGTGACCCTATGAAAATGCAATGTGGTTCTAATTTGTGACCCTATGAAAATGCAATGTGGTTCTAATTTTTATTTTAAAAAGACTTAATTTTGCGCCACTAAGGGTGTAATACATTATGAAGGTAGGAGCATGATTCTTATGTTCCATTTTTACTAACTCGTGTTGTTTTTATTTATTTATTTATTTTGTTTTCTTAAATAGGCTTGTCAAGCCCTGCTTTAAGAAAGCAATGAGGGGGCCAATACGCGCCCTCAAGGACAGGATCGCAAGTACTGTTCCTGCGAGCAGTACCCGTGGGCACCCTAAATTCGTTGCCCCGGGGGTTCGAACTTGGGCGGGCGGAGCAGCCACTGCTTGCTTCAACCACTGGGCCAGGAGCCCATCCCTGCAAAATATCGTCAGGGATATCCAAACTAAAGAAAGTCACCAATGCGGGAAAGAATAGTAAGATAGTTTACGGTGCCACCTAAGCAGATTTTGCAAATCCACCGGTTCTTAGCAAGTTCTCAAAAATCCACCAACATTGCGGCTGGTTCGTTTCAAATACCATTGATTCTAGAATTTGGCCGTGCTCAGCCTATTTCGGACGGTTGGTCTAAGTGTCATAGTGCCTAGATGGCCGTTTCCGACTTATGTGAACGGCGAATTCCAAAATAAAACACCAAAACTGTGTGCGAAGTTTGCAAGTCTGTTAGTATTCAATAATGTTTCAAAAATCCACCAGTTTTGCGCTGCTTTGTTACAAATAGCGTTGAATGTTCATTTTAATGGTCAGTCACAACGGATGTCTACGCTAGTGCCACGTCACCCCTGAGACACACTGTAAGAAATCAGCTTAGCCGGCCAAATTCAAGAATCGGGGCTATTTGAAACAAACTAGCGAAATTGTGCTAGATTTTTAAGAAATTGCTAAAAAAAATCGGTGGATTTGCAAACTTCCCCTGCAATTTTGGTGGTTTTATGGAATTAACTCCAACAAAGAGAGAAGGAAATAGAGAATTCACAAGTTTTCTTCTCTTTGTCGAAACCAAAAAACACTTCAAAAACAAATGCCGCAACAAGCCAACCAACCTAGGGATCTGATTTTAGATTGGTTTGGGTAGCTGCTTGCTTGCTAGTGGTCAACAAAATTTAACAATGATCTCAATGACAAATCTGTAAAATTGGTCTATAGAAGACACTTTGACTCCAGGTCGCACCCAGAGACTAAGGGCCCGTCTGGTTCATAGGAATATGGTATGAGTTTTAGAGCATTGATTCCTATAGGATCCTATAGAAATTATTCCAATAGGAATCTCGTAGTGCAAATTCTATAGGAAAACGCATGAGGTCAAACGTCTTCGAAAAAATGGTTCACATAATTAATTGAAGACAATCTCTATTCCCATATGATTCAATTTGACATGCCACTCCAATCCTTTAGATTTCCTATTCCTATACTTTTCCTATTCAAATGATATTTTACCCTGTGAGCCTAATATAACTGCATTCCCTATGTAAAGGAATAATTCAACAAAATTAAAGATATTTTACCCTGTGCTGACGGTCAAAAAACCAAACAGAATTCATATAGGAACAATAACCATCAAGAAAACGCAAGATAGATAACTTTAGTAACAAACTGATGACAGCTTAACCAAAATTACAAATCCTTGCAAATAAGATAGACAATCCATGGAAAGCCTAAAACAACTAGTTCAGCTACTGGCAAACACTAAATCTCCAATAAACCAAGTCATTTCAGTCTAGATAATAAAGCTTGATATGGTGCAAAAATTGTCGCCGTTCAGCTTAGGAAGAGATGAGGCCGTCATTCAGCGAGAGAGAAGCCAGCTGCTGCTCAGGGGACTGGTTGGTGTGCTGCTGAGCACTGCGGAGAACCTCCATGGCTTCAGCAACCTTGGCCTTGAGAGCATCTGGCGACTCAAGCAGGTGGAGCACCTCAGTCTGGTCCATCTCCAGAAGCATGCCTGTCACCTTCGCAGCCTGGTCATGCTCCAGCTGATCAACAAGAGGGTACAAGTTCTCACCAAGCATCTGCAATAATAAACAACACATCGTCAAGGTCCACAAAACACATCCTCCTGACAAAACAATATACAGAAAGAAAAGGTTTACCCATACCATTCTTTGCTGCTCTGGGGGGGCATTTGCAAGTGCAGTAGCCAATGCACCAATTGGAATAGGCTGTGAGGCGCCAGCATCTCTCATAGGCATCCCTCCCATCTCATATGGGGATGGCATCACACCCCCAACACCATGCATAGCGGGCTCAGGCATGCCACGTCCAGAAGGATAGCGGTAGCCACGACCACCAGCACCCCTAGCCATCATCTGCAACAGCAACACAGATGTATTTCAGATCCTCTCAAAACAAGATGATTTTATGTAAGGCTACACAGATCCAAACATAAGTATAGTATATACGAGACAAGCACTTCATGTTGAGTAAATATAGCATCTTACCTGCTGCTGACCCATTGGCATTGGTTGCTGCATTCCACCAGGACCAGCGCGCCTACCAGCTGGGCGCTGTTGTTGCCCTTGCTGCACCATAGGCATCATAAAGTTTGGCATGGGGGCTCCACCAGGCCTCATCCCAGGCATAAGAGGCTGCTGAAAGCCATATCCAGGCTAAACAAAAAAGCAACCTGGTTAACCCAAAACGTTTGTACAAAAATACTGCATGACACTGAATTAAAGGAATTCTAGTTCGATGTTTATGACCAAGATGCGGTATTACCCAGTCAGATGGTAAAATAGTATAGAAACAGCATAAAGATATCAAAGAAGACTGTAAATTATTTCAATCATTTCCATTTAATTTGTGGCATTGTTGCGAACATAAGCTATTATGTTGCTATACACTGAAAAATTATTACTGATAAAAGTAGAAACAAGTAAATCACGAGAGAAAGATATACATGGGCAAGTTAGGGAACCAATAGAAGAAAAATATATCCGAAGACCAAGTTTACTGAAGTCCCATATATTATGATATTATTTCTCTATAGATGGTGCCCTGTAAATAACATCAAGTTCAGCCTTATAGGCACTGAAGTAGCAAAGCAGTGGCATCATAAATATTGGCAACCTACATCTAACAAGTGTTTATGGAGAGGCAGATGGGGCAGGCAGTAGGAGCATTTACATTACTGGCAATGGCAACTAAAAAACACAGCATTGCAAATAATGGTTACTAGGAAAGCATATCAGTGAATGGTAACTTTGGCACACATTTCAATGAAGCGTTGGACAGAAGAAAGAACAACAAAGAGAAAAGATAACCAATGGACCATTTCGCTAAAGCAATGGAACAAGCTTACATGAAAATTTGAAGGTCAAAAAACAGACATCATACTGTTAGAAATGTAAATTCAAATCTTGCTATCTTTCAAGAGCAACATCCATAAGGGAAAAAATAAACGTGCTCACCTGTGGGTTGATAAAAGCTTGAGGTGGCTGACCATAAAATAGTTGCTGACCAACTCCAGGAACACCAGGAGGAAACATGGCCATGCGAGGACCAACAGGTGGAGCCATTGGAACAGGACGCATTTGTGAAAACTGTGCCTGCAACGAACAGCAAAATCAGTGATTGGAATTCTAGCTGTAGCAAATAAGCACAACAGATAAATATCTTAGAATCATGTGAGCCAAGAAAGTACTGTAAAGCACAAAACTCCATTGACAATTAAAGATATCACCTTACCATTGTACATAACAGATCATCCCAGTAATATTTAAGTAGCATACTACACATAACAGGTAATTATGTATAAAACAGGGATAAACATAGAAATCAGGCAAAATACAAGTTCACTCCCAGGTCAAAAATTACAATTTCACTCAAAGGAGATTCTTACCTGCAGCCTTGCTTTCCTGTCTTCCTTGCGCTGTGCAAGTGCAACATAAAGTGGTTTATTGCCAACCATCTTGTTATTCATTTCGGAAAGCTACATTGGACACCAGAAGAAAAATAAATAACTTCAGCGGCCAGATATAACCACAAGTCCAACAAAAGAACATTTTAGAACTCAAGCTTACAGCTCTAGAAGCCTCTTCAGCAGATTTGAAAGCAACAAATCCAGAACCTCTGCTTGCACCGTTTGAATCACGCATAACCTATGACAAGGCTTTCAGTTAGTAACATAAGCTGGTACGCATATGCATCAGTAGCTGAGAATTTGAACAAACCTTGCAGGAAGTAATAGTTCCATACTCAGCAAAAAGTTCTCGCAACTTTTCATCATCAACAGTGTCATCTAAGTTCTTCAGATACAAGTTAGTGTTTTGATATTTATCTGCTGCCTCTTGAAGGTTCTTTTCAAACTTCTCTTTCAATTCCATCTCCCTTTCCGACTTCTTCTGTGCTCTACCGACATACCATTCCTTTTCATTAACTTTCTTGCCGTTCAAGTCTTGAACAGCCAGAGCAGCTTCATCTGGACTTTCAAAATTCACAAATCCAAAACACTTGGATCTTCCATCGCCATCCCGCATTACAACAACACTTGTTAAGGTTCCAAACTTTCCAAAGATTTCCCTCAAGTCCTCTTCAGTGGTAGTCTCAGCTAGGTTCTTTACATAAACATTACTGAACTTGACACTGCCTGGAGAATTATCCCTCTCCTGCTTGCGAACGAAAGGCCCAACATAGACCTTCTTGTCATTCATAAGCATCCCATTGAGTTTCTCGATAGCATCATGAGCAGCCTCATCCTGCTCATACTGAACAAAGCCGTAGCCCTTTGATTCTCCGGAAGAATCAGTTGCAACTTTACAGGAAAGGATGTTTCCAAACACACAGAATGTATCATACAAAGCTTTGTTGTCTATTGACTTGTCAAGATTCTGCAAAATATAAAGGACAAGGATGTCAGGGACTTAAACCAGCAGGCCAACACTTGCATTCTGAATATGTATACACACCTTGATAAATATATTTGCTGTGCCGCTCTTGCGCAGGCTGGGGTCACGGTTAGAATACATTATCCTGATAGGCCTCCCATTGATAGGAGTGAAGTTGAGCATTTCAAGAGCACGTGCAGCTGCATTATATTTCAAAATCAGTATGTAACCAAAAGCCTTGCTAATGTACAACAAGAAGGTGCATGGATGAGGTTCTATAAGGCGATGTATCTAATGGAGAAAGTGAGCAATGGAAACAATTCATCAGATGTGGAAACTCTCCACGGTTAGGGTAGGTTATTATTTCCATAAAATCGTAAATAACAGTATAATTATATAGATTTCAGTGTCATCTTGGCGGCACAAGAGCTAGAACACAAAAGCATCAACATAGTGCAGCCAAAATTAAATAAAATTAAAATTCCAGTTTATGCTCCAGAACTTAGGCAACATGCTACATGATTGTGGACATCACAATATCACATACATGAGATAAAATACCAAAACAGGGTGAAAATACATCCTGGTTAACTGTAGTCCTATTGGTCACACTGAATTAAATACAGGGCAAACTTCCAAACCAAGCGAAATAAAACTTTTTTTTACCCGTTCATCAACGGCATTCCTAACTGCCTTGGAGAATGGGAAGAGATGGCATTAAACCACACCGCCATGACATCAAGACAAAACTGGGCACAAAACTGCATTGAAACCCTGCTGCGGATGGCTCACCACAGAACCAACTACATGCAGCAATATAACCTGCAGCTCGCTCTCACTCATGTTTTTTGCTCACTCTTCTTCCTCCCCTTCCCACTCCACCTTCTCCATGGCTGTTCATCCACCACCAGCTCTAAATAACTCAGCGTTGTTTCAGGCAGCCATCATACATAAAAAGCGACATGGGCAGTGACCACCAAGCAGCCCAGCGCCTTATTTACCTTGAATCTAATGTATGCATCACAACTTAAGAACTAAAGAACTACAGGATTGTGGACACCACATACCAAAGCCTACGATAATATTCCAAAAAAGGAAAAACAGTAGTTCAACTAAATCAACAACAGTTATATTGTTCAACTAAAAATCACCAACGCTTCAAAACAGACAAACAACAGTAGTACACCAAAATCAACAACAAAACTATTGTTCAAAAAAAAATCCCAAAGCTCCAGACTTGCAGACAATCAGTGTTACAGGTTACAACCGTTAGCCAACTAACTAATCTCTAACTGCCTCAGCCACCGCAGTGAATTTCCAAGCCAGTGCAGCACCTTATTCCATAGTTGTTCCAGGCAGCCATCGTACATAAAAGCGGCATGGGCACTGACCACCAAGCCAGTGCAGCACCTTATTTACCTTGATTCCAATGTATGCATCACAATTGAAGCAACTAAAGAACTACGGGATTGTGGACACCACATACTTGAGCCTATTATAAAATTCCAAACAGGAAAAAACATGTAGTACATCAAAATCAAAAGCAGATCTGTTGTTCAACAAAAACAACACCAACGCTCAGGACATCTAAAACAGACAAAAACAGTAGTACACGAAAAAAATCAACAACAGTCCTATTGTTCAACAAAAAAAATTCCCTAAGCTCTGGACTTGCAAATCAAGACAGACAATAAGTGCTACAGGTTACAACCGTTAGCCAAATAACTAATCCCTAACTGCCTCAGCCACCGCAATGAATTTCCAACCCAACGGAAACAACCGACGAAAGCAACCGCATTCAACCCCTAACAAATCCGAGAGCCGCAAACAATTAATGCGAAAATAGACTAATTCGATCGAAAACCTAGCAATGCATCAGCCAACGCGGACGAATCGGGACGTGGTTCGCTCACCGTCAGCGGGGGTGTTGTAGTTAACATAGGCGTATCCGAGCGACTTGCGCGTGGTGACGTCCCTGCAGACGCGCACGGACACGACGCCGCCGATCTGGGCGAAGACGTCGAAGAGCTGCGCGTCCTGCACGCTCATGTCGAGGTCCCCCACGTACAGCGAGGTCGCCGGGAACGCCGACGCCGCCGCGGCCGATGCGGCCGACGCCGCCGGTGAGCCTCCCCCCTCCGAAGCCGCGGAGCTCGCTGCCTGCGCCGCCATCACCGCCGGTCGATCGATAGGTTTTTTTTTCGGGTTTTGCGGATTTTTTTTAGGTATTTTTTCTGGTTTTAGGGTTTGATAAGGGTCCTCCCAGCTGCGGCGGGAGGAGAGAGAAACAGGGAGGGGGCGGCGGCGGAGGTGGGAGGAGGCTATTTGTACCCTCCGTGGCAAAACCCTGGCGCCCCCTGGCCGTCGGATCCGGATCGGGCGAGCGCGGACGGTCCCGATCGCCGGGTGCACGTGTCCGGGGCTGACTGTCACTCAGGATCGAAGACGTATTGTACTCCGCTGTGGGTTTGGGTGAAAGTGAAACAAATCTCAAAGGAAAATCCATGGCACCACAATGTTTTCTTTCTTAATAATGTCGACATAACTTGTGTTTGCATGTAAATCATGTTACAAATATGATGGGATAAATATAATTGGTTGTCGGGAAGTTAATCATAATGCTTCCATTTTCAGCATGCCGAAAGCAATAACTTTTTAGATGCTGAAAATGATTCATGTCGGTTACTAGCGCTCGTAAGTGAGTTTAAATTATCGGATAGGGCCGTTAACAGAAATAAATATCGCGTGAATGGATTCTCTCAAGTGATTTGTTCCATCATTATTATTAAGAATCTGACAGATGGGTGCTCTTACAAATATAGTTCGACATTGATTATATGTTTTATAAAGGAAAACATTCGAGTAACGGCATATATTTGCAGCGCACAGAATTAGTATGTTAGCGTTATTTATTTATTCGTTTAGAAACAATGTTTTTTTTGTTGTTTTGAGCACCTTACGACATCAATTCAACATTCATAATTCTCGGAAATGTTGGGGGTGTGGGTGTATCTGTATATGCATGTATAGCGTGGTGCATACTCAATGATTACTTATGTGAATGGTGTTTTCAAGAAAAAATAGGCTTATGGGGGAAGAAACTGCTTTAGTTTTATTTTTTATAGGGTGAGGAGGCTTATGGGAGAAGAAATCCAAAATGGATTGAGCCAAACCTCGTCTCACTAGGTTGTTTATGTAAGAGCGCCTCTACGTGAAGAAGGGTGTTTTCACTGACAAAGGTTTAAAATTGAATGTTCTATTCAATGAAGCTTTGATATAACTCTAATACCCCGCAATAATACTCGAGAGGGTAGAATTAAGGCTTTGCATTTTTGCACTCATGCATGTTTTGGCGAAGCCTAGATGTCGATATCTGACGAATGTCGATGATTTGGAAACATGTCAACAAGTAGTCGAAGGATGTAGATAAACCCTGGATCCTATTTTTCAAACTTATTATCTTCGAAAATACATCACTCTCTTTAATATGAGAACATGTCAAATTAAAATAACACAACATCTTTATATCTCATCTTATTTTTTGGAATTTGTCAGTGAATAAAACTAAGAGGAATTCAAAATTAATTCATCTCCTAATTTCTCATACACTTTATATCAAATTTCAATAACTAATTTTCATAACTCAAATATCAAAAGCTGGATTCTAAAATTCCAAATCCATACATATATTCCAGAATGATTCTTTTACAAGATACAAATCATTTTCAATCTATTACATGGATAAATTCCAAGAACTTTACATTTATGAAATTACAGAACAATAAAAAAACTTATAAACCAAATCTATCTGAAATTCTTATTCATCTTGTCTCCTAAAAACTCTTATATCGGCAAAAGAAACACGAAAAAGAAAAGAAGTGGATTATGGTTAAAATATTGCCCACACCATTTTGGTGCTGGCAGTTTATTGCTTGAACCTGGAATTTGCTTAACCAAGAAAAAACTGGCATTTTGGTGCTGGCAGTTTATTGCTTGAACCTGGTAGCTTCATAAAGAATTCAAATATTTGTTCTTTGCAAGATAAAATTGTACCTATATATTAAGGGGAAGGATTGGAGGCCTGTCCGCGCTCCAAAATTGGGCCGTCAGATTCAGATCCGACGGTCCCGATCGTCCAATTCGGGCGGGTACTGTAGCATGAACAGTTATCTACAGTACCCGCCTCGATCTGGTCCGTCCAACCGCAATCCGACGGCCCAGCGACGCCCCCGTGCACGATTTGCAAAAACGTACCTCGCAAATCGTTAAATGGCTCCGCAGCCCACGACTTTACGAGGGGATGGACCTCTCCGCGAATTGTCAAAACCTGAAGGGTCTTTTTGCAAAAACTCCGCAGAACTTCCCCTCTCACCTTCCTCTCCCGCGACGCCGCGGGTCGCCGCCGCCGCCGTCGCGGCGCGCCGCCCCTCCGCTTCTCCCCGTCCAAATCGACGAGCACGTAGAGGTGCGGCGTCTCCTCCTCCACCGCATCGCCGAGAGTTGCGTCCCGAGACGCCGCACCCACGTCGGAATCGCCGCCGCGCGGCCCTCCGCCGCTTTCTGCGCGCCGCCGGCGACGCCACGGCGACAAAAAAGGAGCGGCGCCGCCACCTACGGCCTCCCCATGTCACGGCGCTTCGGATGCACGCACTCGCGCGTCCCGCGTGGCCGTCGCGCGCCGGCGGCGAGCTCTACGCCGCCGCCGCGGCTCCAGCCGCCGGTTACGTCATCCTGACGCCGGGCGGGCCTGAGTTGGACTGTTGGGCCGCCACACGGGCCAGCCTGCCTGGCTGCTGGGCTGGTTCGTCGCCCTTTTTTTTGCTGTTTTTTTTGGTTTTCTGATTTCCAAACCTTTTGAAATTTTCGAAATGTAGAGTATTTTAAACACAGGGTGTTCATAAATGTGACAAACATGCCAACACTAACACGAACAAAAAACGACGACTACTTATAACATTTGAACAAATTTCAAGTTCAAATATTTTAAAATTCTCGATGCTTTTCAGATCCGGCCATTTGAAAACCGTCAAAAAAAAACACATGCGAGCAACTTTCAAAGATTTCAAAATTTGGAAACTTTGAGTTTCACCCACGTACGCGCAACTTTACAAAAAAAGGAGAAATTCTGACTGATTTCAAATTTTCAAATCATGGCCGGGGCGCGTTGCGAGAAAAAAAACACATGTTCCACCGAAATAGACGACAGGTTCCGACAGGATTCGACGTTTCCGACATAGTGGAAATTTAGCGAAAATAAACAACGAATTCAGACGGATCTACACCTTTCCGAATACAATGTTTGCGTCATGCACTCAAACATAATGCGTGCGTCATGCAGACAAAAAAATGAGCATCCTTCAATACTTCAATTTAGTGAAAATTCCGATAAAATTTAGCAGACCACATACTCCGACGGATTTTCAACAACAACAACAACAACAACAACAACAACAACAACAACAACAACAAAGCTTTTTATTCCCAAACAAGTTGGGGTAGGCTAGAGTTGAAACCCATAAGATCTCGAAACCCATAAGACTCCGACGGATTTTCACGGAAGCAAAAAAAACTCGAAACTGCAAAACTTTCCAGTTTCAACAAATTTTGAAACCTGAACTCTTTTGAAGCGTGAGTTTTTTTTATTGCAACAATTTCCACCTCTGCAATCCATTTATTCTGAAGATTAAGTTAACGCCTAAATTGGTTAATATTTGTAGATAACCATAATATACGTTCATTTGACACCTTTACGCCATTTTTCTAAATATGGACTTCATAGGTTTCTTTTTAAAATAGAACATGCTTTAGATAATTAAAACGCTTCACAGATATTACACGCTTAAGTATATCAAAATAGAAATACTCCAACTTGAAATAACGAAGAATAAATACTTTAAGGTTGTTTTCTAAAGCACTATATTTTGAAACCAAATTCTTAAATAGAACATGTTGTAGATAATTTCAAGCACTTATATACTGTTCCACGATATTTAAAACATTTTTCAAAACTACTAACTGGCGCCGGATCAGTAACTTCAACTACATCTACCAGAAAAAAATGAACACATTCATCGCAACGATCAGAAAAAGAAATGCAAATTGAAAATTTCATCAAAACGATCACACAAAGAAATCCAAGAAACAAATACGCATTTATATCATGGGCTAAAAAATATCGACATAAATATATCACAAATATGAATATTAGGAAATGGCTGTTTAAAATAGAATCGAAACCAGCATGTTCGCGTTACAAATCAAACTCTAAAATATTAGGAAATAGGTGTTCGAAAAAAATTCAAAACCAGTATGTTCAAACTCCAAATCAGATTCTAAAATTGAACATGTTTTACAGAGTTTATAACACTTTGTACATATTATTTTACGGTATTTAGCCACTTCTGTAAAACTACTAAATGCTGAATTGACTATTTATTGAATATAGCCAAATTTAAAAAAAAAAACAAAAACATACTACTTACGAAATATAACCAAATTTTAGAAATGAATATGTAAAACATTTAGATGCTTCCCAAATCAACCAAGAGGGCGCGGTGTGGGCCGCGCCAATTCAACTAGTACTTCATAAGCCTCAAGACTCTCCTGGAGTTTCCGTTGCTATCCGAACACCAATTCCCATAGTATTTCTGCGATTTCTTGATCCTCAATTTTGCATCTCCATTCCTTTCCCATACCTCTATTTTTCCCTATTCCTATGTTTTCTATGCCTACATCCGAATGGGGCCTAAGCCGTTTGATTCATAGGATTATTTTCTATAGCAAAAGTTCCTATAGGAATATTTCTGTAGTACAAACTTTATAGGAAAATAACATGAGGTCTAACCTCATGGAAACATTCCTCTTTCTGTAGGATTCAATTAGACATGCCATCCCAATCCTATGAGATTTATATTCCTACACTTTCTCATTCCTATGAATCAAACGAGGCCTAAGCAGGTGATCAATCACCATAGCCCAACTATCCCGGTGTCACCAGCGCAAGGGAACCCAAAACTGTATAAATACATGGCCAAGCCGCAGCCAATGCTTCATCACACATCACAACACCACATCACACAGCCACATAGCCATGTTTTGCATGAACTATCCACCAGAAAACCGTTTCAGCTATAACTAAACACCCTAGGAAAATTGAAGCAGCCAGGAGGAGCAGGCTAGCCACAAGGCGCAGATTATCATCATGTTCCCAAAGAGACCAAGCTGCTCGACGACGACAGCAGGTTGACCCTTTATGTGTGAGTGACAGGGAGGGAAAGCAAGCTAGCTCTATAAATGAGAGTGATGCCTTGATAAGCAAGCAGCTGAGCGGAAGTGAGAAATATAGCTAGTTCTATAAGGAACAGAACCTTGCTGAGCAATTGATCATGCTTTGGGAAGGAAAAGAAAGATGTTGCAGCATGTTCTGGATTAGCTGAGATTAGCAACTGGATTCGCTGAGATTAGCGCATCTATGCACTGGAAGAAGCATAAGAAAGCATAAAAAGAGTTTACAACACATATCCAGCAAGCTAGCTACGGTGTAACTCCCAGAGAGGCATCACAGCAAGCCAAACAAAGCAAGAAATCATCTCTAAAAATTATTACATCATCCCTTGAGCATGCAGAGCATGTTCTTAGCTCAGGATCATCAAACACAACTTATTACAGCACTTGAATTAATTTTAATCACATCAGGGGATCAGGTGTTGATCTCAGAAGCCATTCCAGAGATTAATGCGTGATCTAAATTGCTAGATCTACACCATTTTCTGCTCTAGTTGAATAGGCAGTGCACACCCACAAGTGAAGCAGCCGAAAGGTATCAAGAGCACATCACAACCACCTAACAGAATCAAATTCATGCCCAAATCTAAATTGTAATCAAGCTCGAGCAATAGTTGTAAAGAAGGAGACAAAAGAGAGCAGAGGGGGAGTTCTTCCGGTTCGTCCACGGCCGTAACTCCGAGGAGGAGACGGGGCAGTGCCCGTGAAACCTCTGGAGGGGGCCAATGGAGGGAGCACAGCACGGCATCACCACTACCATGACGGCAAATAGCGCAAAACTTTGCACCAACCACGACAGAGCATTACGAGGACAGCGAAGCCGCGCCGTCACGGAAACCCTAGTCTAGGGTTGAGTTGCACGAGGCCATGAGAGGTGAGGAAAAGCAAACCGAGCTGGATAGAAGGCTGAAGCGGAGAGAGGTGAAGCTTTTGCCCCAGACCGCGGCGGTGGAGGTGGCCAGAGTATGGACCAAGATGTGGTAGGGCATCATCGTATCACAAACACCGACTGCACTACATACTATGCCCAAGGCTCGTACAAGTCATTAAGAAAAAAATGCAATGAACATAAAACCTCCAAACATTGTGCTACTACTACCTACTTATATGGAGAGTCAGTTGAGTATGGTGACCTCAAATGAATTGTAATTTTTCTCATGCAACACCGACATTCCATTCCTCCACAAGACCACAACAATACACTACTTACATTACACTGTAAACAACAATATATCCATCTATGCTCCAGGCAAATTTCGCTTCTACGCTAGCAGCTTATGAAGTTCAGGTCACCAGTCAATGTTTCAATTGAACTGAGTTACCAAATTGCTGCGGGTAATCCAGGTGGTGCCTTATAAAAAATCATCCACGCTATCTATTTTAAGCATCTTCTTCAGCTTCCTTCTTTATTTTGAGAGCAGCTCTGACGACATTCCCCCTTGTGATCATCCCAACCTAGTTCAGGACAGAAACTTCATTTTAGAAGATCGGGCTAAGAAACAAAAGGGGGTGTAAGGAAAGATAGGTTCATCCAACTCACCAATTTTCCCGTGCTATCGACAACAGGTAATCTGTGGTATTTGGTTTCAAGCAGCAACCTGTGAAAAGGCCAACTCTCAGCAATGACAGATCGGTAGTATATATGGCCTCGGAGAGTCTCACGGGTTGCCTGAACATACCTTGCAGCAGCATCGAGGTTAGTAGTTTCACGCACCACAAGAGGCTTGGGGGTCATAACATCACCGATAACTTTGCCACTGGTTTTGCTCAAGAGTTTCTGGATCTCGCGAAATGTCTGCATACAAGTTGTTAGGAAGGATCTGATGAGTTGCTGAACCTTATACTGGGAATTAACTGGATGCTATTACTAACTATGTGAGGTCTTATGTGGGACCTAACTCGATACTGTCCCACTCCCACATCCTTAGACATGGGAAACAATTTGCTGTGTTGCACATGTTTGATTACATCAACTGCCACAATATTATATTGATGTCACCAAAGATATTTCAAAAACATTAATTGTGAAGCTGATATGTGACTTTATCATTTGCAAGATCACTCTTTCTCAACATAGAAAAATGATGATTTCACATTATAGAAATTTATCCGCCTTGCAAGCCACAACTTTCTGTCCCAACGCGTGGAAGTTATAAAACTCAATATATGAAAAGATATGCATAGTAGTCATCATAAATGATAAAATCATCAGTCCAGGTTTTATAGAATATACCTTCCAATTGCTGTCTACTTCAGGAAACATACTTGTGTTTGAATCAGCCAGTCCACATCCTGAAGAATGAAAATGTATTCAAATACTGACAAAACTATTCCATAGGATTGTGATGTTGATATGACCTCAACAAATCTTGTAATAAAAAAAGATACAACATGGGTATCACATATTATCTGTAAATCTTAAAGCAGCAAAAAACAATTTATGACTAGGGTCGGTAGTGATGGGATCCTAAGTAGGATCATTGTGTTGTAGATATTATCTTGATTTATGGTCTTTCTTTCAAATCCATGATTTAATAGATCATAAGGCGACCTCTCTTTTAATTTACAATTCAAATTAAGATCCCGACAACTTTGTTTGACTATATGTGATGATATTACTGATTATTATTGTTTTTTACAGTTCACAACATACTTCTTATGCGACTATTAGTTTTTTGTAAGCAAGAGATCAAACATCATACCTGCCATTGAGTCCAAAGCTAATAGATCATAATCTGAGACAACACCAACCTGCAGGTGAAAATAAATTTGTGTTGCAAATGAGTATTTCTTATGACAAGGAAAATCGAGGCTGCTACCCAACCAACTGAAAAAGGTCAAGTAGAAAGCACGAGAAAATCAGCACAATTAATCATTGCAATTTAATACTTCCTAACCAATAACATGATACATAAGAACAAAAAGGCCTATAAAAATGTAGTCCTATGACATGGAAACTTTCTCTGAAGTGTTGCCTCGCACTCTGAGCGAGCATTAAAGCTTTGTAAACCCTTGATGTAGATTACAGACGTAAACAGGCTTAACATACGAAGATCCAAGAAATATTGATCCCATTACACTCCCAAGTCAAGTATATCTTTGTGGAGCAAGAAAATTAATCCACTATCTTACTGAAATAACCACTTTAGCAAGAATATTTGAAAACATTGATTTAGAAGTGGGACATGTAAGAAACAATACTCTGGTTCATCCACATGTTTTTTTCTTTTTTCCTTGAGAAGAATCTTTTCTTTTACGCGCTCTTTGAAGTGAATGAATCGAAAACTGTAGGAATAGTAAAAGCACCCCATTGTATGTCATGGTGTGTTAAATCTCACAGGACTAAGAAGAGTTATTTGGATGCCGCACATCAGGGATGGAGAGAGAGAAAAAAGGAGAAGATGCATTGGAAATATCAGAAATAATTTTTTAGGTTAGAGTCGTGTTTAATTTCCTCCAAAATTTGTACAAAATTCTATTCTATGAATTATTTCGTAGTGATCCTATGACCCAAATAGCATTGATAGTAATTTTCATTGGGCTGCAAACCTCTATTTGTCCTCTAAAATTCTTTGTTACGAAGAGGGCCCACCCAAAGATGTTTTCAGATTAAGTCATTAAAAAATAGATGAAGCATGTAATAAGAACAAGTGGTTTAAATTTGAAGGGCACTGACCAACATCCAGTTGTCATCGATAACAGGGAAGCCAGAGATCCTGTGCTGCACGAGCATCTCGAGCGCTGCACATGTACCAAAAGAACCAGTTAGCCATCTGGAAGGTCATCATCAATGAGCACAGCAGAGAGTAGTACACTGCTAACTAAGGAGGGCACCTTCATCAACGGTGGTTGACGGTTTGACGAAATAGAGATCATCCTTGCTGTCATGAAGTCTCCGACGGTGTACACTCCATTGTGCTGAGCAAGCAAGACGTAGCAGAAGCAATTATTCGACGATGAACATGAACAGTCAACACCAACAACTAAATATTTTTCATGCATACATACTGAGGAGAATAGATGAATATATGAGCAGGGTAGTGAATTAACAAGCTGTGTGTCATTGGTGGGTGGAATTTGAGCTGTTAGCCAAGTTCCTCTGGAAAATTTCAAGCAGATAATACACCGTGTTCTGTTCTTTATGAAATAACTTGTCATTCCCACACACACATCGATGGTAGTATATAGCATAGGTAGATCGACGCGACGAAATAACCATTCCGTGTTGATAGAAAAGCAGGCTGCATGCTTAATTGCTTGCTAATTAAGGGGAAGCAAAAAAAAAGCAAGCGAGCTAGTACTTAATAATAAGCAAGTAATATAGTGACGAACTGATGCAGAAATGAAAATCAGTCAAAGATAAAGAACCCCCCGCGCGCGGCACGGCACGTACCCGATGAGGCCGTTCCCCGCGGCGGGCGCCGGCGCGGCGGGCGCGGCGTACGCGCGGACGGACGCCCAGCGGCTCTTGGGCCCGGCGGCGGCGCCCCGGCGTGCGGCGCGGGAAGGGAGGCGGCGGCCGGCGGCGAGGGGCGCGTCGGCGGAGAGGAGCAGCGTGGCCGCGGCGGCCTCCATGGCGAGCGCAGACGCAATCAGAGAAGAGGAGGGACGGATTGGCGGGAGAGGCTGCGGTGGTGATATGACGCCAGGAGAGGGGAGAGAGTGCCGGTGGAAGGGATGTGTGGATGAAGATGAAGCTGGGATTTTTATAGCGGGTCGGAATGGGAAAGGAGAAGGGGGAGGCGTGCTGGTTTCACTTTTGCTCCGGCGACGGGGAGTGAGAGGGACGGCAGCGGCCGGCGAGGGGCCTCTCTCTCTTGGTTTCTTCCGGCGTGAGTGAGAGATTCACCGATGCTGCCTGCCGGCACGTGCGACGGTTTTCTTCGTCTCTGGCCGCCGCCGCCGGGCGTATGCGATCCCCCGTGTGTGTATGTACGGCGGTGGTGGAATGCATCGGCGATGTGAACTCGGATGCCTCTTTGTTGTTTTTCTACGTGGGAGACATTTCTTTTTACAATCAATGACACGATAAATTTGTACTACGGAGTACAGTACTTGTTTTGAAACTAACAAAGAAGCTCTAGATCCTCACACACCTAAACACCAAGAAATAACAAAGGATGATAAAACCACAAGTACAAAGGTTGGTAAAACTTCCAACGCTAACAAACACTGCACGTTTTTCGTACCAAATTGGTGATGAACTTGAACTTGTCACGAAGATAAAAGCAATTTATAACGTGATCATTATGGGAAAAGCGTCACTTGGGAATATTCTCAGATGTTCATTACCACCAAATGATGATCACAACTTGATATCATCCTCTCATGTGCTACATGAGATATTCCTTTTGATGCTAGCCATGTAGAGATATCTAAATTCACGTAGAAACACCAAGACATAGATCACGAGTTAGTTCACAAAACATAGTGTACCATTTCTTGCCATACCATGAGACCATATCCGACCATTTCTTATCATAGATCGGCGCTCTCTCTACTTCTGGCTACCGTGTGGCAGAAGGAAGTGTTGCCCCACACCAGGGCACGGGGGTGCCTTGGTTTTCTCTTTCTCCTATGGAGGATCTTCGGTTTTTCAGTCATGTCACTCTTCGTCGCTTCGGCGGCGGTTATGACTTCGAGCCCAACAACGTCGATGCTAGTCAAGGACTCTATCACGTTTCTTGCAAGCGCATTAGGGTTCTTAGTGCAAAATTTATGCAATTGGTTGTAATTTCTTTCTTTATTGAGAGCCTCTATGTAACTGTGACCACTATTTAATAACCTTTCGGGGTCATTCCCGTTCAAAAAAAAACACCATGAATCTTCCATGGCTCTTGCATGTACACTTTCTAAACTTTCTAACTTTGTCCTAACTCGTACTCGTGTAGATATGTTTTAGTGTGTTGATATACTTATTTAAGAACGATTCAGGAAAAAACAAAAGGAGACTTATATTCAGAAAGGGAGTAGGTGATTAGTCGTGAAAAAGAAGACAAGACCGCCCTGATCATGCAAAACAACTAGACAGCCGCGCGTGGGAAAACAGGCATGGTTTGGCGCTACACAACAAGTCAGCTAGGAGTACTATCTATGTAGCAACGGCGGTGCTGCCTCCGACGTCCCTGTTCACGCCACACGCACCCCCACGTTTCTGTTGCCCGCGTCAGAGGACCGCCAAGTGTCCATGTCAAGACGTTCTCCTCCTTCTCCTCCTATTTCTCTCTTCTTCCCCGTTCTAATTTCGACGGTCAGAAGCGCTAGTCGCCTCGGTTTGGTATTGGAACGTTCGACCCAGAAGCGAACGGTGCCAAAACCGGCGAAGCTGCTCGCATTGATTTCTAGATCACCTAGAAGAACACCAAGCAAGTCATCTCTTCTCTCTATCTTTTGTTTTACACCAGTCCATACCAACGGTACAGCTCTGCCTTCTGGGTCTCTGCCAACAGAAACTTAAACCATGGAGCTCCAGAGATACATTCTGAAGATTCAGACAACGTTCCTTAGGCGATGCTGGCTAAGAAAGTACAATCTCAAGAATGCATTGCAGGAAAATACCACCCCACAGCGTGTCAGATTAAAAAATGTTCTGTTTTCTTCACCAAGTTTTCCCCTGCGCCTTTTTGCTTGCTGATGTGGGGGGAAATGCAGTCGCCTAAAAGTTCCAGCAGAGATTATGCAGCATCTCGATGCGTATGCGACATGTTAAAGATCACAAGAAGGGTTCACCACAAATACATCATCCAAGCCACATGATATTTGCAAGTCTCGGTATTTCAAACGGGAACAGACTAGCTTGGCTAGCAAAGTAACAAAGGTTTTAACAGACACCGAGTATGAACAGAGGTAGTACGGAGCTTTGTTTTGATATTCACCCAACCGAGAACAATTTAATCATCCTCTTTGTATTACTTTGCAAGGGGGGACGAACCCGCCGAAGTAATTTTGCTAGCATTGCGCAGTGTCTGTTCTATGCACACATGCCAATTTCATCATCTTTTCCTCTGAAATCAGCCTAGAAAGCTAGCAAGCTACTAACTGTCGCCCCAACACAGAAACAAGCAACACGCCAACATATGCGACATGACAGAAGGAAAGTAAAACTGACAAACTATGAACACATGGAAATTAAAGCCTAAAAACTCAGAACGGCTTAAGAATCAACACCAGACTTAGCGAAATAACAAAGTTACTCCAGGTTGAAGTACTGCTGGTCCTTGAAGCAGGGGATTTGAATTCTACAGTTCCTGAAATCACGGTTCCATTTGCAGAAGGGGTGGTTCGATTCGGTGCTCCAGTGTTCTTGCATGCGCCCGCCGGTGCTCCAGCCTGCATAAATTTCTTGGTGAGACTTCCATAGCATGGTAACAATATGACGTTTCAAAAGGAAAAGATAGAAAGTGTATATGCCAAAATAGCAATGATGTCCTCTAGAATTTACGCAGTGGAGTCATGCTGATAAACCTGAAAGCTATTTTTTTTTACCCAATAAACTTGAAGCTAATTATGGCTGAAACTGTACAACTTAACAGAAGGGGCACAAGGTATTCCATTCTTAATACTATCTAAACATATGCAAATCCTGGTTGGAAATGGTGTTCCAGTGCTAATGCGGATCTTACAACAAATTATGTGTCTACAGTCATTTGTCGAACAAAATTTACGACTTCACAATTACCTGGCAAGCAGCAATGGTGTTGCAACCACATAGCGTGAGGCCATTGATTCTGTCTTGAACATCAAAAACACCACCACCATCGCTTCTCTGCTCATGTTGTCATAAGAACAATTCCATAATTAAATTGGATACTGCCAAACATATCTTGTTCGTAATTCTGGGGAGCTGGAAATAAAGTATTACCATGTAAAAATTCAAAGCTATATAGTTGGGGATTCTATTTCCAGCTGCAGCATAACAGGTTTGGACCATCTGTGGTAGTCCAACAGAATTCTCTTTGCATGATTCACTCTGAACAGGAATTGTTGGGAAGTAGTTTTGCATAAACAGAGACGCAGATCTTGCATTTAGTTGCTGTGATTCCTTTCTGTTTGGACAAGAGCCAGGCTGAATACCCGGATCTCCAGCTGTCATGGTCACAGGCAGTCCAGGAAATAAAATGTAAATACGTTTAGAAAATAAGAGCTCTTATTTTTGCGCTCAAAGGAACTGAACAAAGATAAATCAAGTAGAGTTAGGTGCAAGTTGAGTAATAACCAACCATAACCACTATATAGTTCAGAAGCAAATTTGTACGAGATCACAAAACTGGCATACAAAATAACTCTCCTTTCGCCCATAGGGCCTTTTATTTGTCGATTTGCATGTCAAATTTCTCTGTGACCTTTCAGGCCATGTTTTTAACGCATTTAGGTAGGGGCTTCCCCTCCCGACGTTGTAAAAAAACTCTGCATCGATGTTTTAAATAGAAAATACTAATCAATTAATGTATATTTAAACTCATATGCTGGCAGGTGATATCAGAAAAGATAATCAGTTGTTGGGTAAAGTTAAAACTTTTGCTGGTTCAAGCACCAAATCAACATGATATTTTCCAAAACATTCAACACAGTTCTTAATTCATCAAACATCTAATCACATGCTGGGGTTGTGTGGATCTGCCCAGGGAGGGTTGATCCCTTCAATTGGGGTGTAACTAGCACATGATCTTGGTAATATATAAAGGACTGACTCTCCATGTATTGAAGACTAATCCATAGCATGCCCGGAACGCGTCAAAACAGCCTAAAAGATGTTTATTTGTTCTATTCAAAACAAAAATGTCATCATGGTACTTCAGAGGTGCACGCTTTTTAAATATATTTACACAATATCAAGCACAGGAAGCACATATGTCGTTCTTTTCCTTTCTATAATGCTGTGGTTACCGTACCGCCCATAATTTACTTCTTGACTATTAATGAAGAGGCAGACAAAAATAATCTTAATAATCGTGGATAGTCACTAAGACCAACAAATAAAGTACAGTAGCCCCGTGTTTACTTCAGATGCATTTTCATGTTTGCTTCTTTATGTAGAACAGTTATACTCAAACTATAATATCAACTTGCATGTTCGAGTAATTGAGTATGTGTTCTTTGAGGTAATTAGGTACCGATGATTGGTATGAATAATTCTTACATTGGCAACCGAGGTATACAATGTATACCAACGTTTTCTTACCAATATGCTGATATGGGAAACAGAAAACTACTCATAAATCGATGCTCATAGTCATCTTTGGAGCAAATTAATCATCACACAGGTATTTGGTTATCCAATAAATCAGCATATCCATGTTAAATAAGGTTCTCAAAACATAGAAGTAATGTTAGTGCCGAATTTCACCTCTGAACCGAGAAGATTCAGCAGTACATGTTGTATTTAAGATTTTAGATTTGCACACCACAAGATGGTATAGCTATCACTGCCTATAATCCGAAGAGCTTAGTATTTTAATTATTTACTCAAGCCAAGAAAGCCATACTTACACTCATTCTCCAGCAAATAGCTCCACTGGTAAGCTATTCCTTCACTAGCCTCTTTTGAAGCATCGGAAGTGAACACCAGCAACCTGTGGTTCTTTGCAACCATATCTGTAACGGTGGGCCAATCCTGGCCGCTAGTTGGCATTTCTGCGATAGGATACCAATACTTCATCAAGTCAGCAGCGGTAAACAGTTTGCTCAATCCCATCGGTGAGTGGACATAATCCTCGATGAATATCGTGACAATCTCAGTGGGATTCTCAGATAGAAATGCTTCCACCTCTTTCAGCGTGTCAATTGCTGGTTCCTAACACCATATTTCATTCGAACGTTAGTCTGGGAACCTTAACATGAATTTTGGAAATTAATTTATCAAAAATCTTTAGTTCCAACTGATTTATTATAAGGAACCAATATAATCAACAAATAGAGCCATAAGAGTAACAAGCCTCTTTTATCATTAATTCCTACATTTAACATACAGGCTACAAGAGTATTCTAACTGAACCGCATTTGTGGTGGCTGAACTTACAAAAAAATGTCAAATAGCTGATGTGTACAAAGAACAGAACTTACAAAAGCGGTGAAGTTGTAGCATTTCCCTTGCAAAGAGTGGCAGAGCCAGACGTCATCGCCAAAGTCATACATATCCAGCATCAATCCCCTCACTCCATTCTGCAACACCCCACATAAATGAAAGAAGGAAAAAAACTAAGAGAAGACCCACACTATGAATTCACGAACATAGACAACCCACAAATTGCCACATAATCCAATAGTTACCCTGAGTTGGTTGGTGACAGTATCTTCCTGGTTGTAAAATGTAATCCTCTCGACCCCGGTGCGTGACGGCTCCCGACAATGGAGAATGAATTATGGGTCACCAGCCATGAGTACCTGTTAAAGGGCAGCCCCTTCACCTGAATGAAGCAAGCATGCAACACAAGTGAAATGAGGAGTTTGCTCAACACAGGCGAAGCAAAGCAGTGAAGGGGATGCAAGCGATTACGATGGAGGTGGGCTGGATGGCCAGGTCCCTGATGCAGGACGGCTGCGTCCTGCCGGCGGCGGCGCAATCGCCGCAGTACAGGCCCACCCCGCAGTCGCGGGCAGACGAGCACGGATTCCCGACCTGCAAACAAGACCCGGCACTAAATTCAGGCTGCAAGAACCGTCTCTGACAAGCAAACACCTCCCTCAAACATCGCACGATTTTTAGGAAGTAAGTACTAGGCACTGAGATCAACTAAAGTCGTTGTAGTAAAAAAAATGTGGATGCTGTTAAGAAGTGAGGCGGGCGCGGGTCAGATCGAATTGGACAAGAACTTGATAGGGGATACAGCAGGCACAACCAAGAACCAAGAATTGGAATTGTGGCGAGGATCGGATCACAGAACCGGCGGGTACCTGGCAGGAGCAGGGGATCAGCAGCAGCAGCGCGATGTGGAGCGAGAGGAGGAGGCAGCAGCAGGAGGAGAGGCGCGCCATTAGTGGCCACCAACCACTCTCTCTGCTACCATGGAACGAGCGAGCGAGCTATGGGAAGGGAAAGGAGGGGAGATACAACATGGTTTGCCTTTTTTCTTTCTCTCTTTTCCCTTTTCTTTTCCGATGATGATTCTTTTCCGATGATGATAGGAGGGGTCAAACCATCAACGCGCTTTCCCTTTGTTTTCTTTTCAGAAACCCACACCAACACTGTCTGCTCTCCTCACTAACTGAGAATGGAAAACAAATAAATAATTCATAGTAAGGGACATTTCTTTTTAGAAGTTTTATGCGTTTAGAGCATCTCCACCGACGCGCCCAATAGAGCGTCCGGTAAAGTTGCCGGACGGGCGCTTTTGGGCACGCCGGCAGCAGTTGCCGCCTATTGGGAGCGCGCGCCCCACTCCCAATAGACGCTCCCAGTTGACAAATTCAAAAAAAAGGCGGGAAATAAAATCAGTTGAATGTCTGAATTCAAATGTACGAAACCGTAATAAACTTGTAGCGCATACAAATATTCAAATTCCAATAAAGTGGCACTCAATCAATTTGGTCGTCTGCTTGGCCTTTGATTGCCCACAGATGCTCAACTAAATCATTTTGAGTTGCTCGTGTTCTCCTACATTCTTAATTTGAGCGTTCATTGTGAGGTAAATGGCAAAGTCCGCAGCCAAATCCGCATAGTCATGATCAATCTCCACAAGAGGACCCACATGATAGTATGGATGATCATCATGTTGCGGAGGATCAGCACGTTCACTCTCGATAATCATGTTGTGCAAAATCACACAAGTCATCAGCACCTCCCATATCTGATCTTTCGACCAAGTTAGAGCAGTATACCTGAAATGTCCAAAAAAAAAGAGCAGTATACCTGACAATAGCAAACCTAGATTGAAGCACCCAAATGCTAGCACCCAAATGCCCGCTCGACATCCTTCCTGGCACCCTCCTGTTCACCTGCAAAATGAGACTGACTTTGACCTTGAGGCTGGGAGATGGTCTTTACAAATGTAGACCATTTCGGGTTGATTCCATCTGCCGGATAGTATTCCTTGTCATATGCATGGCCATTAATCTCGTAATTGCACGGTGGAGCTTCGCCTTCACTCAACCGGTTAAAAACCGTTGAACATTCCAGCACATTGATGTCATTGTGAGTTCCTGCCATACCAAACAAAGCATGCCAAATCCACAAATCATTGTCAGCCACTGCCCTCTAGCACGACACTGCACTCTCCAACATGACCCTTGTAAACTCCTTGCCAGGCGAATGGGCAATTCTTCCATGCCCAGTGCATGCAATCGATGCTTCCAAGCATATCAGGAAATCCTCTAGCTGCGTTTTGTGCCATGAGCCTAGATGTGTCAGCTTCATTTGGTTGCCTCAAATATGTTGACCCGAACACTGCAACAACCCCCTTGCAATACTTATAGAAGTTCTCGAGTACTGTCGATTCAGCCATGCGGAGGTAGTCGTCTACTGCATCTGCCGGAGCTCCACATGTAAGGACTCTCAAAGCAGCTGTGCATTTCTAGATGGAGGAGAAACCAGTTAGTCCGGTGTAGTCTCTCTTCAGCTTGAAGTAGTCATCGTACTCACGCATCCCCGTCAGAATGACCATGAATAGTTCCCTATTCATCCTAAAACGCCGCCGGAATTCCTTCTCCCCGTGAGTGGGATCGTCGGCGAAGTAGTCTTGCCACAAGGTCATATGTCCAGTCATCCGTAGGCGATCCTTGTTCATCCTTACCCGGCACCGAGCCTCCAATCCGTGGCGCCGCATTCATCTGTCCAAGCAAACCAACTAGGCAAGTGATGATCGCTGATGTCTACGCACGCTTCTATTCTTGTAGACAGTGTTGGGCCTCCAAGAGCAGAGGTTTGTAGAACAGCAGCAAGTTTCCCTTAAGTGAATCACCCAAGGTTTATCGAACTCAGGGAGGTAGAGGTCAAAGATATCCCTCTCAAGCAACCCTGCAATTAAGATACAAGAAGTCTCTTGTGTCCCCAACACACCTAATACACTTGTCAGATGTATAGGTGCACTAGTTCGGCGAAGAGATAGTGAAATACAAGTAATATGGATGATTATAAGTAGTAACTGCAATCTGCAATAAAGATGGCAGCACGCAAACATGTAGCAGAACTTGATGTAAACGGTGTTTCAATGCTTAGAAACAAGGCCTAGGGATCATACTTTCACTAGTGGACACTCTCAACAATGATCTCATAACTGAATAAGTAAAAACTACTCTTAAACACTCTCTTATTTGATAACAAACAACATTCATTGTGTAGGGCTACAAAAGCACACCTCAAGCCGGAGTAAACAAGCGCCACAACGTCATAAAGGAATCACACACGGTGCACACACTGTCACCTTTACACCGTGGAGAGTACCGGAGTTCATATTAAAGTAACTTGTAGATTGCATAATAGATAAAGAGTAACATCTACATATTCAACTAGATTAGCACAACTGAACACAAGTAAATACTACTCGGGATTATTCTTCTTCTTGATGAAGCAAGAGTACTATGTGTAGGGCTGCAAAAGCACACCTCAAAGTCTGAGTAAACAAACACCACAATTCCCAAGAATAAGCCATGATAAATGTCTAAATTATTCATAGAGTCACACAAGTACCCACACTGTCACCTTGATAACGTGTTGTCACAATGACTCCAGAAACTAGACAAAATCAATTGAGTAGCATAAGCATTATTAATGCATTCAGCGATACTAGCAATACACATGATTACATAAAGATCACACCATAGGAGAGAGAGATGAACCACATAGCTACCGGTAGAGCCCTCAGCCTCGGGGGAGAACTACTCCCTCCTCATCATGGGAGTCAGCAGCGGCGATGAAGATGGCGGTGGAGTCGATGGATATGACTCCGGGGGCAATTCCCCGTCCCGGCGACGTGCCGGAACAGAGATTCTGTCCCCCGAAACTTGTCGTCGATGGCGGCGGCGCTGCGGAACTCTTCGTGGAAATTGACTTCGTATTCTAGGGTTTTCGCGTCTGAGGCAATATATAGGCGAAGGGGCGGCGTCGGTGGAGTCCGGAGGGGGCCACACCATATGGCGGCGCAGCAGGAGGTGGGCCCGCGCCGCCAGGTGGTTTGGCCGCCTCCTGGCTCCTCTTCGTCTCTCATTCGGACTTCGTGTACGTGTTGGAAAAATAGGGACGTGGCCTTTTGTTTCGTGCAATTCCGAGAATATTCGCAGAAGTACTTTTCTGAAACCAAAAACAGCAGAAAACAGGGAACTGGCACTTCGGCATCTTGTTAATAGGTTAGTCCCAGAAAATGCATAAAAGTGATATGAAGTGTATATAAAACATGTAGCAATTGGTATAATATAAGCATGGAACATCAGAAATTATAGATACGTTGGAGACGTATCAATCACCATGTGTTCGTCGACCATGGCGTTCAAGACGGCATGCACGGTGAGCAATGCGCCCGTCAACTCGAGTTCGTCGTCGCTATCCATCTACATCAACGCAAAGGATTAGGAAAAAACCAAAATCTAGGAGACAAATTGAGCTGAGCAATGCGACGAACACCTTGGTTGCAGGGAAGTTTCGAAGGCGGCGACGGTGTAGCGGCTCGACGGAGAAGAGTCTGCAGACAGGCGTGGGGGTCGTGGTGGGGAAGATAGGCGTGTGGAGGGGGAGGGGGAAAGGGGTGACAGAGTCCGGCCAACGGAGGCTGGGAGGCGGCGACGGCGAATCAGCAGGGACGGCGCATCAGCAGGGACGGTGCTGAAATTTGGGCTGAAATAACAAGCCCTACAAACGCGGCTGGGAAAATAAAGCGTCCGTGGCGCTGATGTGTCGGACCCGTCCGTCAGGTTTGGACGAGTCGCGCGTTGCCGCGGTTGCCGGCGCGGCTGGTTGCGTCCCTAGAACCTGGGCGCGAAGCGGGGTTGCCGGACGTTCTATTGGGACATGTCCGTGTCGCTGACGCGTCGGACCCGTCTGTCAGGTTTGGACGAGCCGCGCGTTGCCGCGGTTGCCGTCGCGGCTGGTTGCGTCCCTAGAACCTGGGCGCGAAGCGGGGTTGCCGGTCGTTCTATTGGGACGTGCCGGCAACTTTCTTCGTATGGGGGCGCCGATGGAGGGTTTTCCCGTGCCGGCGCGGCCAAAACGTTTATTGGGAGCGGAGGTGGAGATGCTCTTATATGCTTAGAAAACCAAAATAGGCAACATTTTGAATCGTGACTGCTTTGAAAAGAAATTCCCACTCTAATCTTGTTCTACCCGCACTATATATATTTCTCGAAAGCCACGATGGTACAGACACCTATTCAATGCTTCTTTACCTCTAATGTATTATCCCAATAGGACTGGAGATAAGAGGGGATTTGGTCAATTTTTTTGCTTTCACCCACACTAGGTCTCCACAAAATATTCTTTCCCAGGTAGAGTTTTCAATTTAGTCCGTTTGGTAGGGATATTTGTGGATTATCTTTACTATTAAATGAGAGTTCAACGTACGTTCGTACCCCTCTGCTTTCTGCCAAAATTTTCTGCCATCGCCTCCCCGCGAGCACGCGCATGGGCCGAGCCCAACTAAACCCAACGAAACGTTTTTTTATTATTCCTGGCTCTCGCTCAAAGCTCGTCCCGTGCGTACAGAAACCTAGGCGGCGGCGGCGGGGTTGGACTCGAGTGCCACGGTAATCCATCTTCCGCCGACGCCGGACCAGAGCGTCGCCCCCACCGACGAAGCTCGCCGGCGCTGCCCATCATATCCACCGCCGCGCAGCACCGCTCCGAGCTCCAACATCTCCCGCGATGCGTCGAGATCTCCCACGCCGGATCTCCAAGATCCATTCTCGTAGGTCCCGTACCGGAACGCATCCTCGCTGCTGGAGTGGCGGCAGATGCTGCATGCGAGGTCCAGCAGGAGGACTCGGAGGTCTCGCAGCCACAACGCGCCTTGATTTCGGCTCGACCCGCGATGAGGAGCGGCGCCTCGGCGCGATGGGGCTCCGCGGGGTCGACGCCCGGCAGGGGTGACGAGGCGGCGGTTGACCTGCTCCTTCTCCAGCGCCGGCCCAGCCAGGCAGCACGTGCCCTTCGACAGCCTCGACAGGTCCGTCAGGCGCAGGTACTGCTCGGAGTACTTCCAGCAGAACCAAACCAGGTTTGCCTTCTTTCTCTTTTCCCCCCACTGATTCATTTGCTCTGTACACCATGGATTGTTAGTGCGGATTAGTTATGCGCTGTTTCATGAGATCAGAAAGGATAGATGACAGGGATAGCTAGGTGACTGAAATCCTTCTTGCAATTTCACACGGTAATAGTGGAATCCTGATGTTGTCGAGATCATTTCACACGGCAAAAAGACAAGAAGTCATGGGATTACATGATTTCTTCAGAATGCAGCATCAGATGTACCCGTGCCTTTCAGAGATGGTCGAATTTGCAAAAGTTAATCATCTTGCTCCTGGTGGGTACGATCCTTGTAAGCTAGCCTGTTGCACACGCGATTGTCCACTCTGATTTCCTTCGCTGCTGTTGTTCCTGTTACCCTGTTTTCAGGTTTGATTTTTTTGGCTGGCTTAACTTGGATCAATTTTCATTCCTTATGGTTTACTCTCCTTGCAGGTGGATGGTATCAGGATGCTGGAGGAAGAGAGAGGAGCTGTACCATCTACAGGTCCATCATCGAAATATCTGAAGCACTGCCAGCAACAAGCAGGGAAAAAAAGCTAATATGCTCCCTATGTCATAGTTTACCCTCTCACTGTTCAGTAGGTACTACCATGGTATTACTACCTGAACCGCATGCTTTTGTAAAGCATAACTGAATCTAAGTTTGTTGCAAAATCCTGAAAGGAGTGCACTGGGTTGTTCATGCCATACAATATGGTCTGGATTGCACAATGCATATTTTAGTAAGTAATATTTATTTTTGCAGTCATTGATTAAAAATGTGTGTCATTATATGCTTAAAAATGTAAATTAGTTTTTCCATGCACATCTCTTGCAAAATGTCCCTGTGTTCCAGTGTTGATCTAACCTCTTGCGTATTCTCAATTAAGCAAGGCTTTACACTGGCATCATGTATCGTTTACTTGAGCTGTTAACCTCTACACGCCTCATTTCTCAATCCCGACCGTTGTTACTTGTTTGTACATATTCGACCACAGGTTCATTGTTTTTGCTTTTTTGTATTGGGATGAGTTTGCCTATGTAGCCTGCTGGTTGGATTAATTACCAGAGCTGAAGCTTATTTTTATATGTCCCCTGGTAGAAGAGATTCCCCAAAACATTTCGGTCCTCTACAGAAATGAAGAGTGAATAGAACTTAATCCCTTGTGTTCTGATGAGCTATTGTAACTGGCCTGTACTGTTGGAATATTTTTCCTACAAGCACAATAGAATGATATATACAGAATGGAGGTTACTACATCACTATATTTATAATTTTATATTTGTAATTTCAAAAGATCTAATTCAGATGTTCTTTCAAGACTGGAAGGTACTACTTCATCACTGACTATATTTATATTGTAACTTTGTTCCTGCACATATATTAACTGCTTATTATATCTTGAAAAGGTTTTTGAATATCGTAGCAATGTCACAAATCTAAATTTATGGAATAGGCATCAAACATGAAGTTCTTCAGTATGTATCTTAAACTGTGAGGTAAGGAGATGAATTTTATTGGTGTGTGTATAAGCATACAAACAGCTACAGATTTTCCTGCTGGTTGGATTAATTACCAGAGCTGAAGTTTATTTTTATATGTCCTCTGGTAGAAGAGATTCCCAAAAACATTTCGGTCCTCTACAGAAATGAAGAGTGAATAGAACTTAATCCCTTGTGTTCTGATGAGCTATTGTAACTGGCCTGTACTGTTGGAATATTTTTCCTACAAGCACAATAGAATGATATATACAGAATGGAGGTTACTACATCACTATATTTATAATTTTATATTTGTAATTTCAAAAGATCTAATTCAGATGTTCTTTCAAGACTGGAAGGTGCTACTTCGTCACTGACTATATTTATATTGTAACTTTGTTCCTGCACATATATTGACTGCTTATTATATCTTAAAAAGGTTTCTGAATATCGTAGCAATGTCACAAATCTAAATTTATGGAATAGGCATCAAACATGAAGTTCTTCAGTATGTATCTTAAACTGTGAGGTAAGGAGATGAATTTTATTGGTGTGTGTATAAGCATACAAACAGCTACAGATTTTCGGATACTTTCTTCTTATTAACGATCAGGCAGTGTCACCGTAATGAATGGACCTGTAAGATATAGATAGATGTATATTTTTCTGAATCAAGTTGGAGAGTTTAATTCTGAATATTGAGTGGGGTGGCGAAGAAGACACCGTGAAGACAGCTAGAAGGGTGCATGATGGTTGACGAAGAGACAAAAGGCGTGAGAAAGATGTCGACAAACAAATTAGATAGAGGAATGGAGCCGAGCCAAAGGCGGGCATACCTTCACCACCGTCGAGTTCAACTGTTAATTCTATTTAGAATTTGCCGACCTCTGAATTTGTGTACGACTTTCTTACCTAATTAACCGGAGAGATTTATTGCCATCATTTATGCATTTATTGCGCACCGTAAGCAAGTTGTCACATAACGATTATTTGTGGTTTTTCATGTCAGATGATATAATTGTGCTTCCTGAAACTCATGAACCTAAGCAAGTTCTCGCAATGGATTTTTTATGATATAACAATTTTGTCCTTGAAAGAAAAGAAACAGGGGCCTTTACAAACAAATAATGTATGCACATATGTTGTATTATTTCCCATTGTTAACATTTGTCCGACCATGTCATACTACACTTACAAACAAATAATGTATGCACATATGTTGTATTATTTCCCATTGTTAACATTTTGTCCGACCATGTCATACTACACTAATCCTTGCAGGATTATGGTAGCCACTTATACTTGTGGTCGTCGTGCATATAAATTGTTGCTCGACATTCATGGTTGCAAAGTAAACAACTATTTGAGTAATGTCTCTCCATATTTTTTTCCGTACCTTTTGGTCCCTTGGCGTTGTTTCGATCAGCATGGTGTATGTGTATAAGTCGCATCAAAACAGGGATAATACAAGAACAAGCGAAAGTATACGATTTTTTTTGTTTGAGAAATTACCGAAGACAACTAGACGATGAAGTTCTCAATTATCTGATCTACCAAAATAAAAAAAATCAATAAAATAAAAATTAAAATTTGTGGAAAATCAAAAGTATATAGTTTTCTTATAGTTAATTCAGTTAGAACGAACAACAAGCACAAAAGTAATGAGACATAGAAGTATGTAACTTTCAGATTGCAGAGATGAAGATGATGAAAAGCATGCCCCCATAGTTTGAGTAACCCCGACATTTACTCGCTTGGATTGGATGTGTTTTGATTTGTATATCCTCGCCGCAACAAAAAAGATTGAGTGACCGTAGCAACGCACGGGCATTCAACTAGTCCTCCTAAAACCAGAGTTATAAACGAACTATTGCGATTTTTCGAAATCCGGGATAATCCCCTCCCTTCCTACAATACTCTTCAAATTACTAGAGGTAATTCAGGCCTCAGTAAAGTTGGAAGCAATCTTTTCTAACATAACAAATCACCAGGCGTAAATAGGCTTTTGGCACATTCATAATAAGCGTCGCAGTTTTGAACTAACCTCAGTTCAAAAATCAGAATACATGTTTGTTTGCCTATTCTCTCTCCGCCGCAAGGGCCGCTCAGCCTCCGCCGACGCCTCAAACCCCGCCGGCCCAGAACCTGCTCGCGCGCCGCCCTTCCCCTTCAGCCCCATTTCTCTCCACCGCCGGTCCAGGTACGAACTTCTAGCCATTTCATCCAGTACCAAGGCGAATAGGCGATGAATGATGGTTTAATCGCAGACCAACGTTCCTTCACGAATGATAGGGGTGGCGTGGGCAATCTTAGATCCGCCCCTGCAATTGGTACTCTGTTCGTGGAATGACGACGAACCCTAACTTGCTTGAGCAGTCTGCCCTTTTCTCCTTCTCTGCTATGAGCAGACCGAATGACTAGGGTTCACCAATAAATTTGAATCTCACGTCTTTAGGTAGCCACCCATATGGATTCACCAGTCCGTCCTGGCCGCTGATTATTTTCACCTTTTCCCTGGTGGTCATGTTGGCTTAAGCTGATTATTTGCCAAATCATAAAATAAAATTGGGGGTTCAGTCTGGTGGTCTGACCCTGCTCGCTGGATGGATGGATGGATCGATCTCAGTCAAAAGGAAAGGACTTTTTTGTGCATTCACCCCTGCCCTAGGTTGATGGAGTTGATTCGAGGGATTCAGTCCCTTCTCATCTCTCTCCAAACATAAACTAAAATTGGGGTTTCAGTCTGGTCTGCCCCTGCTGACAAATGAGCGTGGCAGGATCGATTGATCGATTTCAGTCAAAAGGAAAGGAATTTTTGTGCATTCACCCCTGCCATGGGTTGATGGAGTTGATTCGTGGGAGTGCATTCTCATCTCTCTCCAGATCATCACACACATATGAATGCCGTTCCGTCATGGCCATTGTCCTGTTCCTTGCGAAAAATGGAAAGAAGATGTTGCCGGAGCTGATGCCACCCTTCTCCTGGTCATTGAATTGAATTCACAGATTTGATCACCTGCCACAAATATTTCCTCCATATACGCGCCCACCCTTGAATTCTTTTGACCACATGCTTTATAGAACATGCCGCTTATTCTGTAATTCGCTAATTTGATGCTCTGGATTTTGATTGGTACACATAGCTTGCCGTGTTTTGAATCTAAGAAGTGTACAAGTATGGGGTGTTTCTTTTTTTCGGTCTCTCGACATGATTGGACCTGTTTAGATTCGAACATTTTGGTCAGGAACCATCATAAAAGGACATCATCATTACATTAAATAACTTGCTTCAAACAAGCTAATTATGGAAGCATACAGCACAAGTATATGAATTTGTTATTTTGTTGCCTGGCTTTTGAAACAAAGTAAATATCATGTTCTTACCGGATCTAATAAAAATTTACAGTGTCTTGTATCATATACTTCGAGCTCTTTTCTTCTATATTTGTGTTATTCGTGGCTCACGTTGAGGGATTTCTTGTATTTTTATAGGTAAAATGAGTGGTGCTCCAGGAAGGTTGCACGACGAGGGTAGCCGCTCTACACCTGCGAAACGGCCTTTGGATGAGAGCAGCTTGCATTCTAGCTCTTCTGGGAACCAGGGTTCTCTTGAACATGATGGAAGATTCGTCAAAGTGCAACGTGTTGAGTCCCGTGATGATAAGAGGCCATCTCTGGCACCTCAGATGCCTGTTGGCTCCACCAATTGTGTAGACCATTCAACTTCATCTCACAGCAGATCAGAAGCGAAACAAGACAAAGATGCACAGAACAGCAAGGTTGATGATTCGAAGGCAATAGCTGATGCTCGGAATGTCGATAGTGATACCAGGGTTGAATTTCAAGGTAATAAAGTTGAGACTGATGGAAAGACAGATAAAGGAGCAGATGGCAGTAAAATAAAAACTGACCGAAGAGTGCATGGTGACTACAAAGGCGACGTCAAATCGGGTAAGGATAGTCTATTTACAAGAACTTCAAACTTAGCCTGGAAAGATAATGAAGATTGCATGGGTAAAATATACATTGAACAGACAGATGATAATGCAGGTTGATGTATTTTCCATCCTAATAAAATGGAAGATGGATAGTGATGCTTCTTTAAAAAATGGAGTACACGTACATAATATTTACATTTCTTTCTCATAAGGTCTCAACTCTCAATGCATACTGAGATTTTACTACACATTTTCATACCGCAAGATGTCAATGCTCTGACCTATCCACTTCTTCAATATTTGTAAATCCCTTTACATTTGGGGCGATTCATTTTTATATTTTGCACATACCTGTTTTTACATTTTATAAATTTTGGCTGAATCCAGCTGAAGCAAAAAAAGATTAATTATGACGATCCATTTATTTGAATTACCATTTACATAAAAAAATATTGACGAGGATCCAGTATCAGGCTGCATGAAATGATATTTTTCCATGGTCTATAAGCTTGCTAGCATTGTCATTGTAATCTTAGTATTCTCATTGATGCAGGTAAGTCTGAGGTATCTGCTATTGTATATAAGGCTGGTGAATGTGTGCAAGAGCTTCTGAAATCATGGAAAGAGTTTAAAGCAACCCTAGATGCTAGAACTGCCAAGAATGAACAAAATGGCCCTACCCTTGAATTTCGGATACCTGCAGAGTTTGTTACTTCCACTAACCGGCAAGTAAGTGTACTGATTTTACAGATTATTTCTGTGTTGTAGTCTTAGTCACTTCTTCAATCGTCAGGTCCGTGTAGCTGGATTCGTCGGGCCTCTTTGATTTGCAAGAAGTTTGTAGTAACTTCACATGAAGCAGTTCCATTCCCACAGGACATGGAAAAAAGTCCCGCGAATCAAAGAGGCCAATTGTCTTTTTTTACAAGCAGCATAAAGAAATCAATTTATGACGAACACACTTGAAATTACAAAACCGTCTTCCTTTCTGGCATTTGAAATGGGATAAAAGTTTCTTCAGCTGAGATATTACTCTATTTCCCGAAGAGGGATGAATTCACTATTGGCTGGACACTCTTTTTCTAACCGAAGGCTTACACTTATTCACTTTTTTCACGTATAATCACTATTTTGTAGATAAAAGGTGCTCAGCTTTGGGGAACAGATGTTTATACAAATGATTCAGACCTTATTGCTGGTAGGTCTTCATTATTTTTCCAATCTCTTAAAGTAGTTCAGAAAGCTGATGTTCTAATGGGTGTTGTTTTTAGTTCTAATGCATACTGGCTACTGCTCCCCTACATCATCACCTCCACCACGTGCTATCCAGGGACTACGGGCAACTATTCGTGTTCTACCACCACAAGACAGTAAGCTCTAACTAATTTTGTTTCAGTTCATTTGGACTCGTCAAATGGTTGAATGAGTACTTTTATAAAACATGATATATTTCCCAGGCTATACTTCAACACTAAGGAACAATGTCCGTTCACGTGCTTGGGGTGCTGGTATTGGTTGTAGCTTTCGCATTGAACGCTGCTGCATTGTGAAGGTAGTAAGACTACAATATTAGAATGTTTTTCTTTTATTTGATTGTGTTGATGCTTCAACCTGGTGAAATCCTATTATTGATTACATGATCTATGCTTTGCAGAAAGGTGGTGGTACAATTGATCTTGAGCCTCGCCTTAGACATACATCAGCCGTGGAGCCTACACTTGCTCCAGTTGCAATTGAGCGTACAATGACAACAAGAGTATTTTTCTGATAATCTTTGTTCTTTTATCGTAATAAAAAAGTTCAACTCAATTGAGAGAAGTTCCACTTCCCATTATTTCTCGGTTTCTTCTTACAATGACAACAAGAGTATTTTTCTGATAATCTTTGTTCTTTTATCGTAATCAAAAAGTTCAACTCAATTGAGAGAAGTTCTACTTCCCATTATTTCTCGATTTCTTTTTATAACCAGTGACGCTTGTTTCTGTTCTGTACTAAGGTTTGTTGTCATTATTTTTCCTGCAGAATGTATTGCGTCAACAAAAATTTGTTCGAGAAGTCACGATAGGGTTTAATCTGTGCAACGAGCCATGGTACTTATCCCACTTGCCTTCTGAAGCCCCTCATTTTCAGTTCTTGAAGTGCATATTATGGCCAATTTTGTGTAATACTCTTTCTCGTGTTTTCAAGTGCTCATGTCTTGTGAAGCTCTGCTTGTAGAATGTTCGCTTTGAGCTGAGGTTGCTCGTAGTAAGCTCTTTTTCCCCCTTCAGGTTAAAATATAGTATCAGCATTGTGGCGGACAAGGGATTGAGGAAGTCGCTTTACACTTCCGCGAGGCTGAAAAAGGGTGAAGTCATATACTTGGAAACACATTTCAATAGGTATAAGTTATTAAGTGGCTAGACTTGACACTATGTTTTATGTTTGTTGGCATTGTCCAGAACTTGCACTTTTACTTGCATATTAATCAGGGTTGTTCAATTTTGGTCTTGCTGCCCTCAAGTTCTCACAGGTATGAGCTGTGCTTCAGTGGAGAGAAACCTCGTTCTGTTGGACCAAACTCCAATGCATCAGATTTAGAACCAGAAAAACACCAGAACAGTAGCCACCACGATTCGCAAAACAAGGACCAGGGTGAGCATGAACTCCGGGACGTGTTTCGGTGGTCACGCTGTAAGAAAGCCATGCCCGAGACTGCGATGCGATCTGTCGGTATCCCTCTGCCGGTTGATCTTGTTGAGGTAGTTTACTTGTTCCTTCACCAACGACTAGTTCCCCATACTATCATAGAAACCCATTCAAGTTTGTTCGTTGTGTGTTGAGACGTGCAGGTGGTGCATGAGAATCTGGAATGGGAGGAGGTGCAGTGGTCGCAGACTGCCGTCTGGGTTTCCGGGAAGGAGTATCCCCTCGCCCGAGTGCATTTCCTCTCGTCGAACTAGGGGCGCAGCTCTAGGTAGACTCCCGTAGCAGACATGAAGAAGAAACCATTATCTCTGAAGTCTAAACAAGGCTGGAGCTTCTATCTTTCTTGAATGCTGCTTCCTTCTTCTCTATATAGAAAGAATGAAGATAAGCTTGTAGGCTAGGCTGTGTGTGTTGTGGCTGTAGACTGCAGTCTTTAGACATTAGCCATTATATGTCTGTTGGATGTAGTTCCTGAATCTTGGTTTACACAGCCCTGATTGATTATTAGCATATTTTTGTTTGCCCACAATTCCACCACTGGAGTAGGGGAAAGATTGCACATTTCATTGTTAGGATCACAAACACAGGAGGTAAAGATATATATTGAGATGAAATTCATTCAGGTCCTGAGGTGTTGAGTGTGGAGGTGCAGTCGAGGCCCTTGGCCCTGTAGTGACGAATCAGAATTCGCCACGTTTGCTCCTGAAGCATGCCTCGTGATGGTCGCGGTGATGATCGGCGCGAGCACCTTCGTTGACCCATCTGTCCGGAAGAAGCACGCCACCGAGATCCTGGACCCCACTGCACTGGCCTCCACGAGGTGCTCTACGCTCTTGAACCTGTCGTTGAGCAGGCTCTCTCTTTTGAAGGCTATGTTGAAGATCACTCATTCGTCAGATCCTCATGGTGAAGTCCATGTTGGCTCCTATCGAGAACAAGGAGATGAGGTCTATGGATGTTTCTTTCCTCGTGTTGGGGATGGTTCGCCCTCGTTGTCTGTCTTGCCATTTGCTCAATCTACTGCTGAGGGCGAGGCCATCACTGTAGTCGTGGCTCTTGTGCTACATGTCATGCCCGAGCCCCGGGAGATTTGTGCAAGCCCTGCTTTGGCTTTGGCTCAGTGGACCATATGAAGGTGGACTTGCTAGTTGCGGCCTTGAGCTCGCTTGAGCGATCGATGTGACCTCCATGCCCATTCCACCACCTACAACGCATAATCTTGATTCTCTCGCCGCCGAAGAGTTTTAGGATTTGCTCACCAGCTTGGGGGCTGCTACTCCTAGATTTGGAAGAGCTGCTACGCCTATATTTGGAAGAGCCTTCTAACGGGAGTTAATTGCACTGGAGGTCATACATCTCGTTGTCGATGTGCACTTAAGTCACACATCTGGAAAACGTTAAAAACGGGTCACACATCTCGTCGCCGATGTGCAATTTGGTCACAAACGGGAAACGGCATCCCGTTTTGGACTGGGATTTTTCAGAAAACCCCTCGGGTAATATTAGCAGGGGACGTTTTGCAAAAACTCCATCTTCCTCCCCACACCTCCATCTCCAACTCCGGCAGCCCCGCCCACCGGCCGCCGTCTCCCCATGTCCCCCACCGGCCGCATCCCGAGGAGTTCCGGATGTACAGCTTCAAGGTCAACCCGTGCTCCCGCGCCGCATCTGCTTCTTCGCGCACGGCGTCAGGCAGCTCCGCGCCGTTAACCCCTCCGCCGCATCCATATCCTCCGAGCCGACCAACTTCTCCTCGCCGAGCGGCTTCTCCTCTTCGCCGTCCTCCAGGCCCGCGCTCACCGCGTCGCTCAGCTCAAGGGAGCTCGACTTCGAGGTCGACCAGTGAGCCGCCGCTCAACTCCCGCGCCGCCGCGTTCGCCAACCGCAGCCAGACCTTCGTGCACCGCTCTCAGGCTCCGGCTCTGTCCGCAGCCGCGCGCTCCTTCGCGTCCCCGCTGTCGTCGGCTTCGGTGCTCGACGACTGGAGCTCGCCGAACGGGAAGCTGGACTGGGGCGTGCAGGCCGCCGAGCTGCGCAAGTCCACGTCTTTCGGAATCGCGGTGGCGACGGGGGCGGACCACCGGATGCCGGCGAACCGGGAGGCGCTGTACCGTGGCATGCTCCGCGACCGCTCCGTGCACAGGGCCGCCTACTCCTACTGACCCACTCGCCGCCGACCGGGTGGCCGATCCACCCGACCCAACGCCGGCCGCTGTCCCCTGCTTTTGCTTCGTTCGTTCGTTGCCTGTGCCGTTGGTGTTTGGTTGCTTTGGCCACGGGCTGTTGAGTTGACTTCTGGTAGTTGTAGTGCATCTCTGTACAAATGGATTAGCCGATTAGGAGCAGCAGATTTTCGACTTGATTTCCGGCCGGAGTTGGAGATGGAGGTGTGGGAAAGAAGATGGAGTTTTTGCAAAACGTCCCCTGCTAATATTATCCGAGGGGTTTTCTGAAAAATCCCAGTCCAAAACGGGATGCCGTTTCCCGTTTGTGACCAAATTGCACATCGGCGACGAGATGTGTGACCCGTTTTTGACGTTTTTCAGATGTGTGACTTAAGTGCACATCGGTGACGAGATGTGTGACTCCCAGTGCAATTAACTCTTCTAACGGGGACACAAATCAAGAGCAAAAGTAAGTAAGAAAGGGGATGATTGCATCGGATCAGCATCCGGAAGGGGGATCACTCAGGTGCAAACACAAGAAAGAGCAGCGTCATAGGAAAGAGCGTTTGATGGATGTTCTTCAGTTTCTTCTCTCGTTCTCTCGGTTTGGGTTGTTCCGTGGCTTTGCGAGAGTTTTCAACTTGTCTTGTTCTGTTGGGAGAGTTTGCCGCGCTGCCCAATGTGAAACTTTAATTCGTGAGTATAGTTTGTTTTGATCTGTTTGTACCGTTTTCGCAACTTAATTAGTAGATTGGGGAAAGGTTTTACCCCCATTAAAAAACTAAATTGATGTCCTAGAAATCTATATTTTTTTATAAATTTGGTTAAACTTGAATTGTTTTACCTAATCGGGTAAGAGTAAGATGGGGGGATTACTCCCCACCGGTTATTATAACTCGAAACAGGCCACAAACCAAGCCAAATACAAGGTTCAAAGAGGTACAACAGGTGTGGGGAGAGAATAAAAAACGGAAGAATTGTTACCTAAGACACCTTAAACTTTATTTGGGAACAAGGAAGTGTCATGTGTATTTTCATCATCTCTAGCGGTGAGAGCTTGTTTGTGTTTAGAGAGTTTCTGTCAGCTGGATATGAGGTGTGCCCTGTTAGTTTGGGTCTGTATTCTCTTGTTTCACGCACAGACGACGTTTTATGTGTTAGAGTGTGCAGTTTTTTAGTCGCGTTTTTTGGTCCGGTTTCTGATTAATTTGATCAATTCATCTACCCTTGCACAGGCAGAGTGCTATTCACCGTAAAAAAAAAAAAAAATTACGTACACATGTCGGTTTCATCCCGTTCCTCAACCTACAGCTAGCGGTGGATTGATTCATCATACTATTAGTGTCGCATCCCATTTTCCCATTCGCCGACGAGCAGCGGCGGACAGGTCCCGGGCACCTTAAAACTCGCCTCCACGAGCACGCCCACGGACTCCTCTCTCCCATCCCCCCGTGTCTCTTCTGCGCGCGCGTGCAGGTGACACCCAGCGCCGCGATGCCGTTCCTGAGCCCCCTCGCCGGCGACGACGCCGACGACTACTACTACGGCTACGACGCCGGGTACCGCCGCGGCACCGGCGGCGGGACCGCGAAGAGCGCCAAGAAGGACAAGGGCATCTTCTCCTGCCTCCCCTGCTTCATCCCCATCTGTAATTGCTTTCTTCCTTTCTTTCTTGCCCAGTTCACGTCCGGGATTTCTTGGCTGCTAATGCCTCTTTCTTGTCTCCCAAGCAGCGCCGGGAGCGGTGGACCCGGCGGCGTACCGGCGCCTCCTCTCCTCCGACTCCAGCGACAGCGACAACGTCGGCGCCGTCGACCTCACCGCCGACCTCGCCCGCCTCCGCCTGCGCTACTCCCGCCTCGCCGCCGGCCCGCCCGTCCGCCCGCGCGACGTCCCCGCCCTCGTCGCCCGCCCCGACGACCCGCCACTCGCCGTCGCCGCGCTCTCCTGGCTCGGCGGCGACCTCCGCCCCTCCTGCATCCTCCGCACCCTCCTCCCGGCGCTCTTCCCCTCCCTCCCGCCCACGCCCGCGACGCGCTCTCCGCCGCCGCGCGCCGCCTCCAGGCACGCGAGGCCGCGCTCGACGGCGAGGTCGCCGAGTACCAGGCCACCTACGCCATGAAGCTGGCCTGCGAGAAGACCAAGGAGGGCTTCGCCGAGACGGCCGCCGAGGAGGTGGGCAAGATGGCGCGCGCGGCAAGGCGGGCCGACAAGCTGCGCTGGCGCGCCGTCGAGGCCGCCGTCAAGGAGGTGCTCTCGCCGGCGCAGGCCAAGGAGTTCCTCAAGGCCGTGGAGGACGTCGCCGCCAAGGTCGCCCGGCACGGCACCAGGTGGCACGCGCGCGCTGGGCCACTCACGGTGCCCGCCGAGGCGTTCGAGCGCATGCGCGCCAATGCCAGGGCAGCCGCAGATGATGCGTGGTGACCTCACCTCGCCGTGCCTGCTTCTCTGATGACTCAAGGTCTCAAGCCTGTTCGGATCAGGGAGGACTAATTCGACTGTTGGTGGTGAATCTCTTTGCAGCTGATGTACATGGTGAGCTTCAGGTGGTTTTGCTTGTCCAGGAGATGTGTGTTTGCTTCGGTTCTTTTCAGTTCATTGTGTGTGTTTACTTCAAGAGTACAGATATATCTGAATCAACAACAGTTTTGAACTCTCGTGAAATCATTGCGATGGATGGACGATGCTTGTGTTGCCATTTTGAAGGAATTTGGCAAGGATAAGACATGGTAGTTATGTGAGTCGAAGTGTTTCAGTCTCTATCTGCCTTGTGCTGTTACAGTTACAAGAGTTTCTATCTTATGAGTTTTGACAAGGTTTAACTTGCTCTGCTACTGTACCGTCCTGTTTCTTTGCCCTTGGAAAATATCTTTTATGAATTCGTGTTGTTCTGAACCATTTTCAGTCAACATGCGTAAGGATCATGCCGACAGTTCAGTCGATGTAGGCGAAGCTGTTTCTCTCTTATGTGTATTTGTTTTCAGTTATTTTCACTGCATTATGTTGTTTACTTCAAGAGGATTATATCTGAGACGGTCTCCGCGAACGGGAAGAAGTTTGATAGGACATTTGTGTTTTCAACATGGATATTGCGAATATTAGTGTGTTTGGGGGAAGGCATTTAGCGGGAACTCTTGCTGTCGTTTCTGTAACTCTGCAGCTCCATAGTCATGGTGGGTGGCTTCCAGTTTCAGCATCTTGTCGGCTTAAGTTGTGGTGGTGGGCGTCAGCCTATTGCTGAACATTGTGCACCGGGCTCACCCGGTCGTGTTCAGTAACTTCAGTTTAGGATTCAGATCATTCATCCACGTAGAAGTCAGGATAACGTTTCCATGGGAGCAATGTGGTTTCAGAACTGATAGAGTTGCTTCTACTCTAGGCTACGCATGGTCACGCTTTGATAGTTTCAGGTAGGTAGCACAGATTCTAGATCAACTTATAAGGTTGGTATTTGTACCTGCGAAAAATATGGTTCAGTGATCAGGCTGACTTCGCTGAACTTGTGCGCGATCGAATTTATAGGTTCGGATGTCGAACGTAGGGCGTTGTCAGCTCCTAGCCGATTTGTCACCAGATCGCCCCTTCTTCCGCAGAAGAACATCATATATGGCACCGCCAAACATGGACAGTATGTTTACAAGTTAATATGGAGAATTTAAAACCTGCTACTGTAATTTAGATGAGTACAGTAGTTTATCATCTGTGCTTACATGTAATCTGGTGCTAGACTGCTGGCGGTGCTAATTGCAAAAAAAAAAAATGAAATTTGAGCCTTGTCAACCTCGTAGTTCTGGTATTCTTGCTCCTTACCTCAATTCCCGGATCTTTAGGAGCTCTGGTATCTGGAAAAGTACATGTCTTCAACTCTTCATGTCTATACTGTTGGGAGGTTGCAGCATCAACCTAATTTCTGGACCGAGTATAAGACGTTCTAATAAAATTAGAACAAATGTGCCTGTAATATTTAGGTTTCATTGTTGTCCATAATTCGAGATACATCCTTGCCTGAATGTCCCATAGTCGTGCCTAATTCGAGATACATCCTTGCCTGAATGTCCCATTGTTGTGCCTAATTCGAGATACAACCTTGCCTGATTGTCACTTGAACAGCATCCGGCCCAGCCAACTAGATATCCATACTTGAGTATACTCCATTACGTACCAAGAGCTTGGCATATTTATACAGAGTAGTTTATTCTAATGATCTACTCCATTTACACAAAGAGCTTTGCATATTTAGACAGAGTAGTTTATTCTAATGATCTACTCCATTTACACACAAGAGCTTGGCATATTTACACACAAGAGCAGTACACAGTCATTGAAGCAAGTAGCTGCTAATGAGAGCATCAATGCCAGCTCATTAGCAGTCACTTCGGGATCCTTTTTCATTAGAAGCAAGTAGCTGCTAATGAGAGCATCAGTGCCAGGCTGCAGCTCTTGTCAAGATGAATCTGACATCGATTGTACTCCAAAAAATGCAGCCCCTACAACCAAAAAATGAAAAAAGATTATTGATTGTACTCCATTTCATATTCTTGATTCTAATTTCACTGTCATTTTTTAGCATTTTGACACCCAGTGCATTGATGCAAATGTACACTGAATCTTCCGGCTGTACTGTTTTTATAGCATTTCTTCAGGTTTTAATGCAAATGTACACTGAATCTTCAAGTTTCACTCCTGATGCTCGAGTTATGTTTGAGTAGTTTAGCACCTGATGATGTACCTGGCGAAGTGGAGCTCCGGTGACCTGCAGGAGGTCGGCGACCTCGCGCTGTAGAGCTCCGGCGACCTGCTGGCGACCTGGCGTTTGGTTGGAGGCATGGCAGCGATCGAGTGGGGGAGAGAATTATTGAGGATGTGTCTGTAAAAATTGATTTGTTCTTTTTTTTTCACGTTCCCTCGCGACAGTTATTTTTTGGACGGAGGATCTCAAGAATAAAGAAACCGGATCGTCTCCCGTGCCCATCGGCAGGGAAACCCTATATTCCAATCGAATTGAGGCGGCGGCGGTGGCGGAGACGAGCGAAAAGGAAACCGAGGAGGAGGGGAAAGAAGGAAGATGCGACCATGTTCCGGCGGGCTGTCGGTTCCCTCCTCGCACGGAGCTTCTCCCCACGCGCGACCGCTCCTGCGGGCTCTCTCCACTCATTCTTGAGGGATTTCACCATCGGTGACGTCCTTCTTTGTGCTTATGCTTTTGCCGCGTCCGTGTCGGCCGGTGGTGGTGCGGGGGTGCTGGTTCTGCATTTCACGAAAGGCACAGAGACTATTTATGTATTGTTTTATTTTTTGTTCACGAAATGTCTGAAATGCGCCCACGAAATCTCGTAATAACCTGGGCACAGTGAAATCAACAGAAGATGAACCTGGGATTTCTGGGAGCATGGCGCCCTGGCCTGGGGTGCCATGGTATTCATCACGGCGCCCTGGTCCGGGGCGTCGTGCTTTTATTTCCGGGCAAAACTCTGCGCGCTCTGTATCTCAACGGAGGTTGCCCGGAATTGGCCCAGAACTCAGGGCACCACAACGCCCCAACCCAAGGCGTCGTTGTGATACGTACGGCGCCCCCACCTAGGGCGCCATGCTTTCCACATCCGGGAGGACCTCCGCGTGCGCTTTGTATCTCAACGGATATCTCCCGGATGTAGCGCAGAGTTCCGGGTGCCCAGCAGCACGGCGCCCTAGCCTGGGGCGTCGAACAAGAGACCACAACGCCCCTACCCAGGGCATCGTGTGTCTGTTTTCAGGAAATTGAAGTGTCAAAGTCGGACGTTTGTTGGTAATGTGCACATAAAAATATTAGCAAACAATTCCAACATTGATCGGTTCGCTACAATTTGACGACATATAGTTCGTGACATACATCATTACGCCATACGGGCGAGTACACATTGACGACATACATAGGACTTGTTCAGATAGTTCATAGGTTCACTACAATTTATGGACGAATAGAATGTTCTAAAAATCTATTGAGTCCAATGTGGATACTTGCCCTTGCGCTTCGCCGGGTCTTCTTCCTCTTGTTCCTCCGCTCGTGCACGGCGAGCCCTCTCACGCCGTCTATCTTATTCTTCATTCCCCACCCTTGCACCTTCACCTTGTTCCGCCTCCCACGCCAATCTTGCAAGAAGAGCTTTTCCAGTCTTTTCATGCCTCTCCTTCTCGCGAAGCTTCTTTTCCTTCTCAGCCTGCATTGCGTCCCTCTCAGCTTGCTCCATCACCTTTTTGGCCCGCTCCTCTTCATGATCTTTCTCCCAGAAACGCTCCCACGATTTGTTGACCATATTTGTGACCTCGCTCTTGTAGAGCCTGGATAGCTCGGAGTCTATCCACCGGTAGTACTTGCAAATAGGCGGAGGCGACTACAAACACGGGAATGAGTTAGAATTTGAAAACAATAGAGGTTAGTTATTTGTAAGAGAAGACATTTACCCGCGGGCGCTCCATCTTTAATGGAGCCTTCCGCTTGCTTTTTGTTGACTTTGGCTTGCTTTTAATTGGCTCGGGCTTGTCCCAAGCATAGTTGGGACACATCCAAAATCTCCGTCCTCTCGTCTCGTCCCAATCTTCGGATTGCTTCATCTTGCAAATGTCCCCGCACCAACACTTTGGCGCCTCGTGTCCTACGGTAGTGTCAATGCTGCGCTGCCATCGCATTCAGATCAGAACAGTCCATGCCTACAAATTGCAAGTTCAAACTTAGTTGGGAGAAAAAAGGGCATTATTTTCTTATGTCAAACTAAACTGAAAAGTAAATGCAAGTAGTAGATGCAAGTTATTACCTTGTTTACGCCCTACCTCTACGCCTAAAACCACCTCTACCCCTAAAACCACCTCGGCCACGACGCAAGTTATTTGGTTGAAATCCTAACCAATATGGCATGCCACCACGTCGGACACCACCACTTGGTACACCAGTTGGATTGTCACCACCATGCCCGCTCTCATTGCCACCTGGTACACCATGACCCTGACCGCTTACATTGCCAACATTTGGTATGCCACGACCATGCCCGCTTACATTGCCAACATTTGGTAAGCCACGAGCAGGGCCGCTTATATTGCCAACATTTGGTATGCCACAACCACTTGCCACACCACGACCATGGCCCCTAGCATTGCAACCACCACTTGGTTGGCTTGCAACTCCTACAGGTTGACTTGTACTTCCTCCATCATTTCCCTTTGCTTTCTTTCTTATGCTACTACCACTCTCGTAATGTTCCTGTGGAGGCTCTTTGAAATGTTGGTTGCCCCATTCGCGATTGTAACCACCGCCCCAATCGTCCATGTCATTCTTGAAACGCTTTGTATGCCGTCTTCCAGGTTTATCCACCTTTGTAGTCAGATCAGGGAATAGAGCAAGACCTTCATAAACCGGCCAAACTGATGGGTCTAGAAAGGGTTCGAACCTCGATGCCCATGTGGCCTTAACAGCCTCAGTAGAATGCTCGTGCATCCTAATATTGCTTGACATTTCGTAGCCCACTTTTCTAAATCGTCCTGCCGCCATCATGTGTGAGCAAGAGAGATGGTAAACGGTTGGTCTCGCACATGAAAACTCGCCTTGTGTCAAATAAACCTTGAACGAGCAACCTCCATATTGGACACCACCTTGAGTGATTCCTCGGGGCTCGTGGGCTTCATAAACCAACTCTGTGTTTTCAAATTCTTGTACCTCTAGCGTGTCAGCCTTCCTTTTCTGATATACCATCCACTTGTCGATCTTCGGTGGATAGTCATATTTCTTGTTTCTTTTGTTATCCCCGGCTATAAGCTTAGCCGTGACCTCACTCGATTGTAAGAAGTATTCATTCGACTTTATGAAGGTATATTCGAGAATTGCAGACACTGGCAATGCACGCACACCTTTCAGAACATTGTTGAAACATTCAGCCATGTTGCTTGTCATGTCACCGTACCTCATGCCTTGAGAGTCATAAGCACGTGACCACTTGTTTCTATCCTTCAAGTTCCTAGTTAGGAACTCTTTACCCTCTCGGGTTGCAAGTCATACAATTTCTTGAAATGACGGGCGGTGAAGGCTAGACAACAATCTTTGAGCTCATCAGATAATTCCATACTTCCACATGCCCTGTAGAAGTTTGAGACAAAATGTCGCATGCACCAACGATGGTGCACACGACCATATCCTGGGATTTCAATCTCCACTGCATTTAGTATCCCTTGGTGTCGGTCCGAGATGATGCAAATCTCTTTTTCTGGTCCAACAACCTTGGTTCTCACTAGACCTAGGTTCAATCTCCAAAAGTCATTTTGGTCCATCCAATGCAACTCACTACAGACCTTCTCCACAACATCGGCTAGGGTAGGACTAGGAGTGTCAAACACAATCACTTTCTCCTCCGTGTCAAGCTCATGTAAATCTCCTTTCGAAAAAGCCGCGAAGTCCATATGATGAACATTCACGATCCTCGACATCTAAATATAAAAAACCATAAAGGCCATCAGAACGACGACCATATTACCGCAATTCCGAACAAGCCATACCACTTTTCCTAAAAACCATAACCATAGCATTACATTTTCTAGGGTTAGGGTTTGGCCTACAAAATCCCTAGCCATGGCATACAAATCATAACACATTACCATGGCATGCAAATCCTAGAGCCTATGGCCCGAATTTCAACACCGAGATGCAGATTTTTCCTCGCACAAACATTTCTAGGGTTTCCACGAATTTGCACAATACAATCAAATGGCAAAATTTATGTTGTCCAAATTTGAGGGGAACAAAGAAGTTTACGGTGGAGAATGCAGAGGACACGAATTCCACGGATAGATCCCTCCGATTCGGTTGGATTTGAGTGGAAAATGGAGTGGGTCAAGTGAGGGGGGAGAGATAGAGCTTTGGGCTGGAGCAGGAAGAAAGAAACGAGTGAGTGGAGGCCGGCAGCGCGGGTTGTGGTTTTTAAGTGGTACGGCGCCCTGGGCTGGGGCGCCGTGGTCTGTAGTATGGCGCCCTAGGCCGGGGCGCCGTACTTACGCTCTGCGGGCCCCACAGATCCGACGTGGCAGGGTCTACGGCGCCTTGGACCGGGGCGTCGTACAGAAGAACACGGCGCCCCGGGGGCGGGCGCCGTGCGAAAGGGTCAGATCGTGAATTGTTTTGAATTTGGGTCCATTTCATGAATTGATTTGAAAAAATGGTCAAATCTGTCGAATTTGCCCCAATGCCGACGGAATATTTGTTTACCGACGGTTTCTGGCCTTCAGAAACTACCAGTTTTCCTGTAGTGCCGCCCGCTACTAAGTCAACTCCTCGTGTTATGGCAACGCGTCCAATTTTCTGGCAAGTATGATGTAGACATCTGGACAACGAAACCAACCGGGATTAGCTCTTGGTGGCATATTTAAATAGAAGATGCCGTTTTTGTGAGATATTTCAAACTTCTCATCCTGTTGGGAGTCAAACTCTGCTCGCTGGGTACTGCCACTAGGTCCCTAAGTCCCTAACCACTAGGTGGGAAAGGGCAAAAGTTCAGAAACGTGTAGTAGATAGCCTTTGAGATAGACATTTCTGGCACACTGAGAATTGATGGATACTGGCAAACAACTAAAACAAATGTTTTGCTACTTCAATCAATGGGCCTGGTCAACTCAGTAGCAATTTGCAACGACCATATACAAGTAGCAATTTGCACCGACCATATACAAGTGTTTCTAAAATTAATGTAGAGGGGCTGAGCCTATATATAACTTGATAGCTAGTGCGTCTACACAGCAAACTACTACTTTTGTATGTGAGATACAAACTCAAGAAAGGAAAGCATCGTCACAGCCCAAAAAAGAAAAAGAAGAGATGGTGCTAGAGTACTTGCCTCAGCAATGGCAGCTCCTCCTCTTTGCTATGCTCCCAATCCTCTCCATCTTCTTATTTGCAGGAGCGGCAAGGGCAAGGCGGTGCAGCAGCACAAGGTACCACCTCCCACCGCGCCCGTCGGGGCTGCCCATCCTCGGCAACCTGCACCAGATGGGTGCTCTGCCACACCGGAGCCTCCGGGAGATGGCACATCGGCATGGGCCCGTGATGATGCTGCGGCTGGGGACGGTGCCCACTGTCGTAGTGTCGTCGGCAGACGCGGCGCGGGACGTGCTCAAGACGCACGATGCTGACTGCTGCAGCCGCCCAGACACTCCGGGGCCAAGGCGGTTGTCGTACCAGCACAATGACGTGGCCTTCAGCCCCTACAGCGAGCAATGGCGAGAGCGGCGCAAGCTCCTGGTCATGGAGTTCCTCAGCAAGCGCCGCATCCATGCCACTTGGTACGCCAGAGAGGCTGAGGTGGGTAAATTGGTGAGTGGACTAGCAGCAGCTAGCGTTGATGGACAGGAACCAGTAACTATGGAGGATCATGTCTTCGGGTACATGGACGGCATCGTCGGCACGGTGGCGTTCGGTAACATGTACGGCACAGAGCACTTTACACACAAGGAGCACTTCCACCACGTGATTGACGAGGCCATGGTGGTGAGGTCTAGCTTCTCCGCCGAGGACTACTTCCCCAACGCCTTGGCCGCATCGTGGACCGGCTCACGGGCGTAGCTTCCCTCCGTGAGAGGGTGTTCAAGGAGTTCGACACCTTCTTTGAGATGATGCTCGACCAAGCTAAGCCCGACAGTGGATGTGTCGGCCTCATTGACGTCCTCATCGGCCTCATGAAGGAGGAGCACCAAGGCTCTTTCAGGGTCAGCAGAGACGTCGTCAAGGGGCTACTAACGGTATGTAATAATAAGACGGTATACAAGGAGTGAGCCACCACTTTGTATGCTCAATCCCTAATACAATATTTCCTACCTTAAAATCTTGCAGAATTAATTGAAATATATACTATAATCTTGTAGAACACATTTATCGGTGCCGTCGACACAGGTGCAGTGACCATCATTTGGGCAATGGCGGAGCTGGTCCGAAATCCACACGTGATGAAAAAGGTGCAAGACGAGGTCAGGACCGTGGTGGGAGATAAAGAGAGGGTGCAACAAGACGACGTGACCAAGCTCAAGTACCTCAAGATGGTGGTCATGGAGACGTTACGACTCCACCCAGCGTTGCCACTTCTTGTGCCGAGGGAGACCATGCGACACATCACCGTGTCTGGCTATGATGTGCCGGCAAAGACGAGGATCTTGGTGAACGCATGGGCAATTGGGAGAGACCCGAACAGCTGGGAATGCCCCGAGGAGTTCATCCCGGAGAGATTTGAGGGTGAGGAGGATGTGAACTTCAATCGGGCGCAGTTTGAATTTCTGCCCTTCGGCGCCGGACGTAGGATGTGCCCCGGAATAGACATGGGGCTGGCCACCACAGAGTTCACCCTGGCACACTTGCTGTACTGCTTCGACTGGGAGCTCCCGGAAGGGCTCAAGAATGAGGAATTGAGCATGGAAGAAGCAGGAGGACTCACCGTCCATAAGAAGACTCCGCTCTTGCTGGTGCCGACTAGATACAAGTGTGGTAGCGCTAGCTAATCAAGCAGGGTGTGTGCCAATAATTATGTGTCACGTTATGCATACTATCGGAACATGCTAGCGTGGGAAAGAACTTTACCATCAATCAGTATCATATGAATAAGAACTAGCACCATCAGCCCTGGAAAGAGTTCTTTACTCGAGCTCGGGTAAGTTTTTGTGAGTTTGAAAAAGCCATGAAAACAATTACGGATGTAGCCAATGGTGTATTCGATAAACATGTTGTATGTGATACTAGTATGTTAACAAGCTTTTTGAAGTTAATAACTTAATAATTTGTTGAAAAACAACGTCATTCTGGTTTAGTTTATATCCAAATCATACAAGTCAAAGTGTTTGGAAAACTAGATACATTATTTATATGTTGTCGATAATAGGCAAATAATTAAGGTTTGTATTGTTTTTGTCCATGACATCAACTTTGCCAAGTATTTTCTTAGGAACACTTGGAAAAGGCTTTGCCGAGTGTTCTGTAGTCAAAAGAAGTATGAAATGTTGCATGGATCTCAATGACCTAAACTTGGATTAAAAAATCGCGGGCGATTGCAATTTTTCCGGAGGGCTGTTTCTTTGTTATTAAAAAAAGAGAGTCTAACAACGCTAAGTCTGCAAGTAATTGATTGTAGCCCAAGTCATCCTTAATTAACACGACCTGGATCGATATATGTGTCCAGCAGATATGCAACATGCATGCAGGTGCGTGCGAACACCTTCCATCATAGATAGATCTGCAAGCCGACGCTCTCCATCAACCATGCCGTCGATGGTGCCCATGTCGGCGCTCCTGTCCGCCCTGCGCGGCGCCGGCCGGCAGCAGCTGACAGCGTCCGCCGTCGGGGCGAGACAGGTGATCACGGGCTCCCACGTCCTCCACCTTCATGGCTACACGCAGGTGATCAAGAAGAAGTTCCCCACTGGCCAGTCCGTGGACTCAACCATGTTCCGTCCCGTGTCGCTCCTCTAGGGCGACACCGGGGGCGACCCAAAACCTAGCCGCCGCCGGCCCTCTCCTCCTCCATCCCTCGCTGCCGCCCGAGTTGGCCGGCGGTCAAGCTCGCGCCCCTTCGAGGACGGCGGCGGCGAGGTTCTCTCCAAGCGCTGCCCGCGGTTTCGTGGGGGGCGCGCTCGCCCCTGCTCACAAGCGTCCGCGAAGGCAAGGCTAAGCCAGGGCGCTGTTCGTCGCGATTCGCCGTCCTCCGTCGGCCGCCGGCTGGTGGAGGCGATTTCCGGTTCTGCTCTGCACAGATCGAGCATGGGAGGCCGTTTGGCATGGTGGATCTGGTCAGGGGACCACGATCCCACCGAGGCCAGAGCTGGGAAGGCCGAATCCTGTCGCCGGAGCTGGGGGCTCCCGGTAGCTGGGGGCTCCCGGTGTGCGCTGGTCCTCGCCCTCGCTCACCACTGTTTGGTCTGTTGTGCTTGATCTGATTTGCACGTCACGGGCGGCCGGATCACGTGATCTCGCTGGCCTTGTGTGCCTCTTTGTGAAGTCGTGGGCAGTTGTGTCGGGTGTGTGGTTGGCTGCTGTGTCTGCGCTCCGGGGCGGGGAGTCTCGGAAGTCGGGGCGGCGGCCTCGGGCGTGGTGGACGGCGTCGACTCTGCGGCGAGTGGCGTCCGTGGTGGGCTGTCCACTCCTTCGGCTGCAGGGGCAGCGAGGGTTAGGCGGTCGGAGGTCGCGGTGTGGGCTGCTCCGCCGGCCCAGCTCCAGTTTTGGGGAAGACGCTTCCACCTTTTGCTCCTTGTGCGTCTCCCTGCCATCTCGATTCCCGGCGTCTTGCCGGATTTTGGAGCTGCGCAGGGTGGTTGGTTGGTGATGAGTTACCGGGGGAAAACCCTTGGCCGCGGTGAGGGCCACGACGACGGCGACACCCACGGGTTCCGTGCTCCGTCTCGAAGGCGTGCGTCGAGGTATCTATCCCATCTCAACCCTCCCCCTTCTTCGGTGAAAGTCGTGTTCCCCTTCGGACGGCGGCGGCGCTGCAACGTCGCTTCCTTCTTGGAGGCGCCGTCTGGGGATTGCAAGGGTGGTGGTCGTGCTTTGCGGAAAGGGTGGTAGCCGTGGCGGCTTGTCTTGCTCGGCAACGACATCCTATCGTGTTGATTGGCGGGTGCCAGGTGTCTTCCTCCCAACAATGTTACCTTGTTCGCCATTGGGTCGGCGCCCTCGAGCCTGGGCGAGAATTCCCCTCTACGGCAACAACGACACATTTGGTTGGTGAGTGTTCGAGCTTCGGAGGTCCTGCTCAGCCACGGTGGTGTGGATGCCTTCTTATGTCGCTTCTTCTTCATGGCGGCTTCGTCCGGCAGCTTGGGTCCGGTGGTGCTATCAAGTTCTTGCTAGCATAGTCGGTCTTTAGCATTGGCACCTCAAGCTGTTCTTTGTTGTTTTATTTTCTGTTTGCTTGTGGTGCCGTTGCTTGTAAGCTGTGTATCAGCTTGTTGTAATTGCCGCTGGATTCGCTGGGCTTTGTTAATTCAAAGTTGGGCATTATGCCTTTTTTCTATGAAAAAAAAACGCTAGGTTTGAGCGTTGGATCGTCAAGAACAACAAGACATACCGAGACGAGGAAGAGAAGGCCATGCGGTTCCGACTGTTCAAGGCCACCGTCGAGTGGATCGAATCGCATCCCCTGTCCGTCCAGCGGCGGTGCTTTGAAGAGGTGAACTGTTTCGCAGACTATACAGAGCAGGAGAAGCGGTGTATGCTGGCCTATCCCGACGGCTTGGACATGAACGAGCACTACGAGATGCTCAAGTCCGCCTTGGCCGCCGACCAAGAGAAAGCAGCGAGCCACTGATGATAAAGGAGGTCAGACGTGAGAATGGTGTCTGTTTGGTTAATGATATCTGGTGCAAATCAAGTGTCTGGTAGGTGTTAAAATTAAGTAAGTAGCTTGGTAACTAACTGCTTTATGTTAATCCGAACCACATATGTGTGGCTGGTGTAGTTAAAATTAAGTATCTGGGCACTGGTTTAAGTCTGCTGCTCTGAAGCATGTGACGACGAACATTGTTATTTGCTTGATCTAGCCCAACTTACAAAGACCTCCTCTAGACATGGAATCTATTCACTATCACAAGAATATGCAAACTGAAAGAAAATGTCATAGATAAGAGAAGGAATGTAGGCTAATAGGAAACACATTTCACTCATAAACAAGAAGAAGATCAAAGAAAGCCACAACCTCAGAAATTCATCGTCTTTACTGAATTAACAGTCACAGAACATAACACTAACTGTGTTGCACTCCCGAACATTGATAAACTAGCAGAATCGAAAAGCTCAACTAATTGCCCCGGTAGCAGCAAGCAGGTCAGTTCAACCAGAGTACTTAACAACAAACATGGTGTAGAGTACAGCACAAGAACAGTGAACAGATAGGTACTCCATACATACATAGCTTTTGGAGCTAAAATGGGAATCGATCGAGGGCACATATCAGAAGAATGGGGCCCTCATCGGCCTCGCCTGCTTACGAGGCCGCCTACCACCTGGACGGAATGTCGCTGCAGCTTGAGCCTGCGATGTCGCTTCAGGTTGAGCGTCCCGGCGGCCAAGCATAAGTAAAAGTGAAGCCCTACGTCCTGAGAGATTAACTGGAGCCGCAGCTTCCGTCCTCCGGATCCGGTGCTGTTACAAGGATATGAAAATTCATAATGGAGTAGTATAAAATCCATGGAGAGGTGAAGGTAGGTAGGTAACCTTGCACGAAAGTGAACATAAGCGGTTCGGCTCGGTATGGAGCAAGCAGTTGCATATCATGCAGCGAGGGGTGCCTGGGGAAGCTCTGTGTCTAGGCGACCTCCTCATGGGCCGCAGGTGCACAACATTGTGTCCGTTGCATTTGTACGTCTGCAAACAGAAATTGTAAGGGTTAATGTGTGAGAAACTAGCAGCAGGAATGCTAGGTTTTTCTAAGATCCCAGATAACTTGATGAAGACCATTATGTAACTAAAACCAAGTATTATTTCGCTACACAATTTTCCGTAAAAGTAGGTCCCATCTTACAAGAGCTGAAATATTAATAGCCACATAAGTGCACTAACACATATGCTTATTAATTCTGTTCAAACTCTTACCTATTTGCGAGAAGCTCAAATTTTACTTTTACCTATTTGCGGGAAGTTTGACTGGACGAAAAGATTATTAGGAGGATTACAGTTCATGTGTTTCACATAATTAACTGAAGGAGTCAAAAGGACCTAGGGTTTCAACCCTAGCTGTCGCCGTCGGCGCCATCTGCATCTTCATCGTCGCTTTCGTCTAAGAATTGACGGGTCATCACCTCCTCTATGTGCCGCTCTTGCGGGTGGGGACCTCAGACTTGCGCAGGGCGCTATATAAAGGTCTTTAATGTTTTTTTAGATAAGGGGGTGCGGATCCTCAGCCTCTGCATCAAACGCAGTTATTCATCAAAGCTTATAAGTTACAACATTGATCAAACCGAAGTCAGCCGCTCGGCAACAAAAAGTCGCTACAACAATGATGGGGGTGACCATGATCAGAGCCGCATGCCTTGACCTCACACCTACACGCATCATCTACAATCGGAGTACCGGTCAAGCAGACCCTCAACACGCACCGCATGCGCGCGCTACAGAAGTCGCTACCGCCGTCTTCCTCGATCCCATCTTCAGGCCAAGATCAACGCCATGGCCTTGCAAGGCCAGCCGGCGACGTCGCCATGATTCCACACCACCACCCTGCCCTCGTCCATTCGCACGCATCCACGCCGAGACCCCACTGCTTGTTGCCGAGTCACTATCATGGACGCGGAAAATGACACGTAATTTCTCCAGTCGGGATATGCTCCAACACGATGCCCCCAAGGAGGAGAGCGACACCGGAAGTGCCGCCATCGTGCGATCCGGGAAACCTAGATCTGAAGTTTCCTCCGAAGCATAAGGGAGGGAGGCTAGAACGTCCCTGCAACGACTCCTTCAACAAGGTAACAACGCCCGCGGGTGCTACTGTCGTCGGCCCCGACCGAGTCGGAGCCCAGCTCTCGCCGGCCGACAAACTTGCCTCAAGATCCGCCGCACGGATATGAGAGGCAGGAGGCTGCCAAGAGGCGGGCCGAAGCCGCACCACCGACAGAACCCTCGCTGCTCCTCCAGCCTCGCTGGGATCTGATCTGCGTCTTCAACACCTGGAAAATCCATGGTGCCCGATCCGCCAGCATGATCCACCCCCAAGTCCCAGCCGACATAATCGAGATCTCGGTTCGCCGCCGCCGCCGTCAAGGCGAGAAGCGTCGTCCCTACCGTCCGCCCGTGCCCCTGCCACGGCCGCCGCCATGCACTGTCGGGCCGGACGCCGTGGTGCCCGGTAGCTCCACGGCTCAGCCAAGGAATCCCAACCCGCGTCGGGCTCCTCAACAGAGAGGACAATCGATCCTCGCCGCCGCCGGCCAACTAGGCTTTGCCTGGCCGAGCCCTGTGGAGGGCTGCCGAGGAGCGGTGGTTAGGGTTTCCCCTCCCGCCTCCACGCGGGGCGGAGGAGAGGAGCCACGCAGGTGTTGCGTTATTTTAATCCTAGTAAACGGCTAATGTGTAAAGGTCCTTAATGTTAGAGCTTGGTTTTGGTTGTTGTCTTCTTCGTCAATAAAGATGGCATCGTCTGCAATAAGTGATCTTCCGCGCTTTGTTCGTCGGCGAGATCTCCTTCCCGACGTCAATGGTGGCTTTGGAAGATTAGGTTTGTCTAGGTATGGTTCTTCAGATCTTGTTTCGTCAGATCAATTTTGGATTGTTTCTCATGGTTTCCGCGAGGAGGTTGGTCCTCGCATTATCTATCCCGGCTACTACGTCTTCGCAATGGTGATTCATTCTGTCGGCTCCCAACGACATCAATAAAGTGGCTCGGTTATTTGTCCCTGGAATATTCATGGTGGTGCTCTTGCCGATGTTACTTGATTAATTTAATGGTTGTATGCGTGCACAAAGTCTTGGCATCGCGGCTCAAAATTGAAAGGGGGAGAATCTTCGTTGGTATTCACGGATCTGTGGTTTGGTGTTTTCGGCGTTGTTCTACGGCTACCTTCAGAAAAGTACAAGATTGTGTCATGGAGAAAGAAAGGGCTTGAAGATCTAATAGATTTACTCGTCTTTTTAGTATTGTTTTTTAATTGATGTAATCGTGTACTCTTTGTTGGTTTAATATATATGGAAAAAAAAAATAGCATCGCTATGCTCCTTGATCTACTCCCTCCGTTTTTAAATATAAGATGTTTTAGTATTTGTCCGCATTCAAATGTATCTAGACACATTTTAATATGTATGTTCACTCATTTTATTATGTATCTAGACAATATACAGACATCTAAACCATCTTATATTTAAAAACTGAGGAAGTATCTCTTATTGACAATATAAATTCTGAAGTTAATTAAAAAGCGATTCATCAATTTATGCATGACAATATACTAATGATTTGTGTCCCCGCCCTTTGTAAAGTAAATAAACGATACACAAACTAGTATAGCAAGGTAGCATTTTTTCTAAGAAAGAGTATTTTGTGCTACTATGAATGCAACCCATATTCTCTCCTCTCCTTTTTTTCCTGATTTCCTAAAACATGAAATGATTTGTGGATGCTAATACTATCATTTTCACTTGCAAAAAATATTAAAAAATATGACCAGAGTGACCTAGAAATGAAGACAACATTCAAATGAGTGCTTTAGTTAAATAACATGCACATAATACGATTTTTCCCGACTTAAAAAAGAAGTCACATTGTGTCTTTTTTTTTTTTTTTTGCATATGCACATTATCTAGCATGACTTACATCCATGACTTATTTAATAAATTTTTGAAACTCAAAATATGAAAATAGAGGAGATAATGTATAGATTAGGTAATTAGTTGCTAAAATGACCTTCTATTTTTGTAAAGCCATGTTACAGATGATATTATACAAAAAACTGTTTTTGTACTTTTATCTGCAAACTGTTATATGCAAGGACAGATAGCAGGATATATATTTCCCTACAATATCATTTTAGTTTCAGGATCAACTTATTTGCTGGGGATACTAATTTCATAGCTAAACTAACTACAGAAAATTAGTTAGTGACTTTGCTGCCAAAAAATGTACCTGGTTAAAAATTATTGAGTTTCCTATGTGAAGTTATAGGGAAAGACATCTTCCAAGTTATGATTAAGAAAGCTTTGAGTTCTTGTCCTCTCGATGGTGCGTCGCTAGTGCCTAGCATGACAATGGTCACTGGGGTAAATAGACCTAAGAACCAAATCATGATTCTATCTCGGGCAGGATAGATTCCTTCCCACTGTGTTTTTGTAGCGCGGAGTGCAACGTATAGACATGTACACATACTACACCATCACACGCACACAAGAAGCTTGCTGAAAACAAGAGGTATGGAGCTTAAAGATTGGCGAAGTCACCATGAATTTCACGATATCGTTTTGACATTGTCTACCAAAGAAAACATATTCACCTTGATGAGACACGCGAGATGTCAAAGCTAAGGTTTTATTCGTAGTAATCTAGAGGGTACAACTACATGCACTAACCAACCAAGCAGTGCATATGGTTATCCTCCCTCCTACCATTCATGGAAATCGCCATCTTTATAATGTTTTCGCTCTCACAAAGCAGGAAGGATAAAAGACTAAAAAAAGACTTGACTCATGTCTATAACAATATAGCGGTATATACCTCTGCAAAGTATGCTTAGTTTTATTCGAGAAACATATTTTTAGTAGGTCTAATAGTCAAAGTGTTACGTCTTAGACTTTGTTAGTCTTCAAAATAACATATACATTGAATAAAAAATATGCATTGTGTATCTGCAGTACCTGTATGTAGGAGATGTCAACCCCGAGGCTGTTCATGTCCCTGGCACTGACGACGCTGCGGAAGACGTAGCGGCGGATCTTGAGGAGCCGGTGGGTGGGCTTGTCTTCGCCGTGTCTGCAGTGTGGGCAGGTGATCTCGAGGCAGTGCACGCAGAAGACGCTTTCCTCGGCCCTATGCAGCCGGTGCACCCTGCACTCTTCCCAGAACTTGGCCCTTATCAGAACCTGCAGCCATTTGGGCACCTCCTTTGCCTGCGGCACCAACGGTGGACCGTTGTTCTCCTCCTCAGCCTCCACATTGATCTCCTTCCCCTTCAATGAGTTACACGACCAAAATGCATATACAAATTATAAGTAAGTTACCAGATCACTTCCCTAAAAAAAAGGTTACCAAATCACTGAAAACTCAGAAATGGCATAACCGCTGCACACACCTGCACCCGCAGACATTTGAGCGCCTCCTCTGCCTCCAGCAGCTCTGGTGGCGGCAGCATCCACGGTGAACCATTGTTGCCATCTTGATCCTCCTCAACCTCCACCATGATCTCCTTCCCCTTCAGTGAGTTACACAACCAAAGAGATGCATATACAAATTCAAGTTAGTTACCAAATCACTTACGCAACCAAAGAGATGCATATACAAATTCAAGTTAGTTACCAAATCACTGAAAACATAACCAGCTGCAATTATGCGTCTCAAGGTAGAAATGAATGAATAGAAGTTAGTGTTTAATAATGTAAAACATGTATTTGCCAAGGCACAATTGGTTTCTTCTTTGGAAAGCTGGTCTATTCGACCTTGATTTGTTTAGCATCGTTTCAAAAAAAGATTGTGTACATCAATCCTCTTGACTCTTCTGATGTGACCAGTATACTTCTGTTTATTTTTAGTCAAGTTTCATTCACACGCGTACAAGGAGGTTATCGGTTCAAACATTAGTTTGTAGATCTAAAAATATAGTTAGTAGATCTAGTAAATTTGCTTTTGAGACAACTTGAGTTCCTTCTTGTAATGCAAAGTAAAGTGTTATGAGTGCTAGATTTACCAAAAGGATTTGTTGAACGTTTCGGAAACATTAGTTTTCATCTGACCATGAAATTTCCTTTTTGATCCTAGATTACTCCGATACATACACGGATGTCGGGATCCGCCTTGGTTTCGGAGTGATTCATCAATATTTTATTGAGGAAAAGGCAGGCGCTCTATCATCCGATTAGATTAAATAGTGTTTATGTACATAAGCTCTTATATAAGGAACGGATACATGGTGTCATGGTCTAATGCAGAATCGGGTCAATAATTTATTTATCTTAACAAATAGCATTCCGAATGTGAGAAATGGTGTCCAACTCCGACTCGGATTCGTGGTGTCCACGAAAAGAATTAAGCTTTGATGTCCTTGTAACACCACATAATAACATGGTTTTCTCGGGGAAATATCTTCTAAGGCATTTGATGCAACAAGAAGAATTGAAAGAGAAATCAAACAGAGAAACAAAACAAAAACAAAAAATGATGTTTGCAACTATAACACTTGTTTGAACATCTCCAGTAAAAAAATCATACCTTGTTGTTTGCCATGGATGAGCCACTGCCACGGGAAAACATGGTGGAGGATGGAGGTACAAGATCTTAGAAGCAGGAGTGCTTTGTATATTTTGAATTCTTCAAACAGCGGATGGTTATAAATGGATTAGGGGATAACTAGCAAGCCTACAGTAGTAAACAAAGCAATTAATTTGGTTAGTAGACTCCAAAGAGATCCAATATCTAAGATTGGAGGGAAGTAATTCCAAATAAAATCCATTAATTGATCAGTTTGTCATCTTCTACTGAAATGATGCGTCCACAATCACCCAGCATCCCCCTTGTGGCTGCCAGCACAACCAAGCATTTGCATGTATTTGTATACTTTGTAATTGCTAAAGATTTGCTCAATGTCTGATTATTTATTTTGCACAACAATTAGATCTCATGCAGATGAACAATGTATATTTTGATACTTTCTATGTAATACTGGATCTTTCTTCTTCTCCTCTCTCTTTTGGGGAGGATATGTAGTAAATCTTGCTTTTTCGGCGATATACATGTGAACTAATTACTTGTTTCTGCTGTTGTGCTCATTCATTGATCTTAAGATAATTCTTAACTGATTCCAAAAATCATTATCAACTGTGTGTGGACCCATTTCAACTATGCCAATCGGAATGGAAAATATGCAATCATTCGGATCAATGCCCACAGCAGTAAACAGTTGTGCACCACGTTTGGCTTGATGTGAGTACCATCAATGCAGATTATGGGCCTACACCCTTTAAGACGCCCTCTTTTGCGAGCGTAATACAGTGTGATGAAATGTTGCAATGTTCTTGTAGGGTTAGGGTGCTCTCTCTCCTCCACACATAGAAAGAAAGTGTTTATAGGGTTTGAGATCCTTAATTCATATCTATAAATCCCATATATAAGCCCTTGTATTGCTTCATGTTATCACCATAAATAATGTTCAAGGTTGCTCACCTGGATCTTCCCAATTTCAACATGTTTGGTGTCATGTTGAATTTATTTTGCACTTTCTAAGGCAAATGCCCTGGGTGACATCTTCTCATCTTCTCTCACATCTTCTAAAAACTCTAGGTGAGGAAAGGAGACGCCAACGCCTTGATTTCCCACTTTCTACGGCATATATGATGCCCATCAATTTCTTCACTAAGCTGCTACTACTATTTGTCACTGGGATCTACAAAACATTGCACAATGCCACCACCGGGGAACATTCAATGTGTTAGGAATATGCAACTTGTATTCCACGGGGCCAAAGGCCACAATATATAGTACATGTACATGTGTAAATATGCAGGGAGCCCTCTATCTAATAGGGAAACTATAATATACAAATATCTCTCTAACACCCCTCCTCAAACTCATGGTGGATCCACACCACTGAGTTTGGAGAGGAAAAATCTATGACCACATGACCACTGTTCGGACTCTTCTTGCCGTGGCATCTGTTCGCCATTGGTCTGTGTCTCAGCTTGATGTTAAGAATGTCTTTCTTAATGGTGAGTTGCGTGAGGAGGTTTATATGCAGCCACCACCGGGGTATTCTGTTACCCTGGCTCTGATACCATGTTAGGAATATGCAACTTGTATTCCACGGGGCCAAAGGCCACAATATATAGTACATGTACAGGTGTAAATATGCAGGGAGCCCCCTATCTAATAGGGAAACTACAATATACAAATATCTCTCTAACACAATGCACATATAACATACATAACCACTAAATATCCTTGTTTCCAAATTTGCCTAATTAACCGCAATGAAAATTTCAGATTGGCAATACACAACAGAAAAAACCATCTAATGGACATCCTAAACAACTATATTGTCAGATACAACCACAAAATCGACAACAAACTCAACGATCATGACTCAAATAAGAAGGCACAAAAAACATACCAAATATCATAGTTGTGGGCATGGGACCTCACCTTAGCTGGGAGCGATGCCGCTAGGTTCACAAAGGTGTGGTTCCTTCTTCGCCACCTGCGAAAACTAGCCAGTCGTAGATCCCCGCTCTCTTGCCGCCGTATTATCGTCCCCCACGAGCGCCGAAAAATTTAGTTGAGAAGGGACATATTTGTATTTCAACTCTGCCGGAGGGTTTTTGCAATGACAAAAAGGAAAGCCAGGAGCCGGCTGGTTCACTGAAGTGTGCAGAACCTGCTCATTTCCCCGCATGCAGCCACGCCATATTGTCACGTCGACATATACAGCGCGGCCAACATCGTTTGGATCTTTTTTTGCTCCAGCAATCCAAGATTATAGTCCCGTTTGAGCATTCAGCTAACGTATTGAACGAAATTGCACCCATGTGGCATGTAGTTGCGCCGCCAACGTCATTTCTATTCTCTACAAATAATTATAACTTTATCCAAAGGTATGTCTTCATTTAATACAGTCTTGAATTACTGCAAAGACAGGGACAGTAAGAAAGGGATTTTTTTTAGGAATTATCAATTTTTTCTGGCTGCATCCAAAGTGGTGAAATAATCCACAGTACAAAGCTAATACAGTATGATTTATCGACTGGAAATAATTGTATCAAATAAAAAGGTCCATTTGCATATTAAAATCAAACGTTTATGTTTGTATGATTTAGATCATGAATTTCCAAAGGCCAGGATCAATAGCAAGGGCCTTTTACACCAGTTTTAGTGCTAAAACTAGTCGTCACTCTACTGGGGAACGATGAGTAGTTTTCATCTCTTGTGGTTGTTATATTAGGGAATGAAGACAACTACACTATCCTCTAAGTCTATGACTATGTCCTCGTAATGCAACAACAGAGTCTTAAGGGGGCAAACACTTGCATAGATATTAGAAAACGGAATCTACAAACCTCCTACTTTACATTCCAGGATATATTTTACTCCATCGTTCTGACTTCACGAAAAGCACAAGAATCCATTCAGCAAGTCCTACATATAAAGCACAAGCAAATTAATCACTGTTTTTTAAGTTCATCGTAAGAGCTCATCGATAACACACCTGTGTAGCAATGACAATAGTGAATTGAGAAAAGAAGGAAGGATTTGTATCTATCATTGTCGTTGGAGACTAAACATAATTAGCATTCACATCATCACGGAGCTTGTGGGGAAAAACATGTAGCTTTTGCCCTTGATTAACTCAAGCACCTTTCATCCAGTGAAAATAAAGATAGAGTACTCAGTTTCGAAAGCTTCCTCGCTTTAATGGAAAAATAAAGTCTAAGATGAACATGATGAACTGTATGATGAACTGTTGTCAACCAGAGGGACCTTGTCCTGAAACCTGAAGACACAGCAGAACCGAAAAATGAATTGGGTGATAAAAACCTCAAATAAGCTTTCAAGCAGGCTTCGATGTACGGTTCCAAAGGCATTTAGGTCGGTGAGAAGAGAACGGCAGTGAAAGCCTCCTCGATTTAATGGAAAATAGAAAGTCTAAGATGAACATGATGAACTGTTGTCAACCAGAGGGATAAAAAAGTCAAACAAGCTTTCAAGCGGGCTTCCAGCTCCAAAGGCATCCAGGTCGGTGAGGAGAGAACGGCAGTGCCCAGGTCGACTGAGGTTGCAGTCTGCAAGAAGATCTAGAGAAAGGCACCACCACCAGTAGCTACCAGGCATCAAAGAGACAAGGACGAAGAGCACATCCGCAGCACGTTTCTGCACCATTTCCTGTCGTTGGCTCTTAACAGATTTTGTTTTTCACCGTGTAGGCATCACTAAGGTTTTCACCCTCCGCATTTTAAAACGAAGAGGCCAGATTGACCAGCAAATAGATATGACAGCCATGAATACAAATGCCATGGGAAGTGACCTATCCGGGCACCATTCATATTCTTAGATTGGACAAGAAGTACTGCAGTGGTGACCAAGTTATTTAGCTACCTAAGCTGCAACGTTACTACAGCACTACTGACACGAAAGCACACCATAATAGTACAGCACCAATACATTCTGCGTCCATGTAAAGACCACTCAAGATACAAATCAAAAAACTACCAGTGTCTTCTCCGCACAAGAAAAAGAACAAGATTACAACCTACCAGCACCTGCCTGTGCTGCCATCATGTTATCTAAAGGAATTCAGTAGAACAGCAGATCTAGATATCATCAACGTCTCCAAAATTTTCACTGGGTGCCGTCACAGAACCTGCAAGGGCAGAAGAAAAGAAACATGCTTAGGTTAGGCCCAGTCGAAATAAAACTAAAAATCAAGCAACAAATAAAGAAGCAGTACATAAAAGGCACGAATTAGAGAAGTTTGGGTTGACACTCTAAGAATAGGATGCCGGCAGAAAATTTGCACAAAACTAGTACAATTTGCATAAGCATAAAAACAAGGCTAGCTAACGTTTCACCTCTCCCAGAAATATGAAATCTGGTCTAATACTAACTTATAATTAGAAAGATTCATGCATAGACAAAGAGGATAAAACAAATATGTGAAGGCAAAGCTTACTGATGTTGAGAGATTCTTACCTGTGGAATAAAAGCCAATGTAGGGTAAGACAGTTGCAGAGACATCGGCCTCAAAAACTTTCTTGTACATCATGGACTTGAGCTGGACTGCAAAGACACCAATTTTTGTCCATAGAAAAAACAGATCGTCATCCTCAACGATACCCAATATCCTGACCGGACGCCCACCAGCCAAATGATTATTTACCAGTGGCACCGATGGCACTTTCAGTGGAAGGTGTGCATCTAACTGAATGGTCCTGCGCAGAACCCATTCTGTAACACCCTCAGCATTTGTCTCACGCGCCCATAGACGCAGGTTGAACTCCGTCAAGGCAGCAAGGCCTAGCCCACCGTCCTCTGCCTTCATGATGTGGGCATTCCTTCTAAATACAGTATGTGTTTCTGGTGGACACTCAATATGGTATAATCTAGACATATCCAACTCAAAGGCAAGTATATACTTTGACTTCAGCGGCCAGTATAAGATGTTATCAACAAGGATGCAAGGCCTTGAATCGACCTCAGATGGTGTTGGTGAAGACACCAACTGGTGCCAGCTGCCACTCTCTGACGAGTATCTAGAGGCATATGCATAACGTGTGCAGGTGAATACCCACACTATGAGGAAAGGGCAAGAGTGGCAGTCACCATTGTCCCTGTGGCCGGCTGCACAGAGCACTGTAGCATGGCTCTCAGGAACGATACCATAATTAAAACGACTATCCGCATCGGGATTACATGGCACATCTTTCCGGCTGCCAGTCATGGGGTTCCACACTCGGAGCTGATTCCAAGTTGAGCTGACAAGGAGGACAAGGCTGTGGCGGCAGCCAAGGACATTCCAGCAGGAGTCAGGTAGGGAGAAAGCTGCTGTTGCAACAGAATTAGGAGGGTCCCCAGTGGGGATAAAACGGGGAATGCTAGTGGAGTTGCTGAAGACACCAAGCACAGGAAGTTTCTGATGGAGCTTGCGAAAGCGGCAGACGAATTGGCGGTCTTTGATGAGGGAGTGCCATCGCTTGCAGACGAGGGATGTGCGGATCAAGCAAGTGGGGTGTGCTGGGAGGGAGAGAAAGATCTCGATGAGGACATCATCTGGCAGCTCGCTCGGTGAGGTGGGGGATAATAGGCAATGTGGTTTAGCCTTAAAAAAGAAGCTCAAACCTAACATATGGGATAAAATTTCCTTTATCATCAACAGGACAGGACCCATCCGCAATGCCAATGATGACACAAAGTTGGCAACGGTGGCTGCAATATGCATAGAGAACCCATATGGGTTCATTATCTTTCAGTGATTTCAATCTTGGGAGGTTCGGCTAGAGGGAACAGGGCTATGATGATATTTCAAGGTTTGTTGATTCTTCCAATCATAGTTCCTGATATCTCGACTTACTTGAGTTACTTTAGAAACACATGAACCTTTAATCTCTGTCTCTCCACAGATCCTACAATTGTTCTGACGAGAACGATTGACATGTGCATCAATAACCCTGGAATTACACAGAGCATTAACCTTTGTTAGTAACAAGTTAGCAGATCTAAGACCTATAATGAAGCACGTAAATAGATATTCTAACATTTAATCCATATTTCCATGTCCACTTCTATTCAACTTAGGATAATCACATCTGGTAATAAGTTGTGTGCAGAGGGTTTCTTGCTGGTATCGATACAGAATTACAGTTCTATGTAAAATGTAAATAAATTAAGCAGGTAAATTTAAGCAAACTACTAAATATACTTAAAACAGATCAATACTTGCTTAGAACCATAGCAACTCCTAAAAAATACTGTTATACATGCACAATTGAAACAGAGTCTCTACCACGTACAGTACATAGTTAAAATTTATATCACCCAAATGGCGCTGCCTAAGGAAGATGAAATTTAGCAGATAAACATTAGATTCGAGATAATGCAAACAGCAGACTTAATGAACTTGAGAGAATAGAAGGAAATTGGATTGGGGAAAGCGAAAATTAGAACAAAACCGTCGGGACAAAATCTAGGACAGGAAAAAAATCAGTCAAAGTCCCGGTAGCAGGGGTGGATCTAGATGGCGTGCCGAGTGTGGAACTGCACACCAAAAATTCATAGGTAATAGCTGGATGAAAACAACCTCGTACCTCCAAACTCAATGGCTGAAGACTGTGGACGGGGTGAGACAGCACGAACGAGATGTCCCGACGAGGAATAACAGGAACGGCGATGGCGGCGACGCGAGTGAGAGGCGGGGGTGTTGGGGGGTGCTGGGGGGATTTGGATTGAGGCGGAGGCGGGGGCTGCGGCGGCGACGCTGAAATACAGCACGGGCACGGTGGCTGTAGTAGGTCGAACTCAGCCTCAGCGGGGCAGGGCTGTGGCCCTAGGTTATGAGGGTTTAACTAGGAAAATTTTGCGCGGCGACACCGCCGCGCCCGTGTGGTAAAATTTAAATTTGGAAATATCCTTATTTTAAAAGTGTTTAAATTTGAAATTATTGAAATGCAAAGAGAGGTTACGTTCAGAAATTGTTCAGATTTCGAAAAATGTTCAAATTGGGAAGTTTTCCAGATTTGATTTCTTTTTACGTTAGTAAATGATCAGACTTGAAAGGCATTCAAAATTTTGAAATATTCAGATTTGAAGGACATTAAAATTTTCAAAATATTCAAATTTGATTTTTGGTCATATGTTATAGACAGTCAGCATTTATTTTTTTGGTAATTTTGATATTTTTTTATATTTTGCAGTTGGATATATTTAAATTTATTGATTTTGTAGCATTTAGTAGTTTTTCGAATTTTTTTAATTAAGTCTGACATATTTTTATATTTTTACGGTGGTTATGTATGGAAATTTATGGAATTTTTTCTGTTTTTCTTTGTCTTTTTTTTGGGGAAAAACCTGTAGGTTTGAAAGTCATTTTAAAATTTTGAAATATGCAAATTCGAAATTTGAGTTGGAATGCTGAAGTATATGGTTGTATTTTTACATAATATTATACAAATGTTGGCCAATTTGAATTTGAATTATTCATACATGATTGTATTTTGCCAAAAAAAAAAAATTGCATTTTGATATATTTTTATATTTTTCCAGTGGTTCTTTGTGGGAATTTTTGCATTTTCTTTTTTTTAAAATTTTTTTTTGTCAGGTGGGGTTCACCGTGACGTCAGGCTGACGTCTACGGTGGCCATGGCGGCCACGGCGAGCAGAGCGCACGGCGGCGCGGCGTCCGTGTGATCTGGGGCGCTCGCGTGCGCGCGGCGGAAGCGCGTGAAGGCGGAGCGTCCGGGAGCGGCGGCGCCGCTGGGTTTAGGTCGCCGGAGTGGCGGCTGCGGCGTGCACACGCGGCGGAGGGAGCAGGGGCATGGCGGCATCGATTCCGGCGGCCGCGCGGCGTTCCAGCACGCGGGTCTCAGCGAGGAGGTAGAGGGTGCAGCGGCGAAGGTCGGCGTGGTCTTCGATCTGAGCAGGGAGTGGCGGAACGGTGAAGGCGCCGCCGGTGTCGCGCGGGAGAGAGGAAGGGGAAGGGGGGATGTGGGGACATTTTCGCAGGGAAGTCCCTGGATTTTCTGAAATTTTTAGATAGGTCCTCATGCGTGGGAAGGTTTGGGCTGCGGAGTAATTTCCGGAAAACGCGATGGCTTTTATGCAAAAATGCGGTACTGTAGCACTTCTACAGTGGCTGTGTCGTGTGTGCGCGGGGGGGGGGGGGGGGGGGGGGGGGCTAACTGGGTGAGCTATATTGATAGAATTTCTGGATCCAAATATCCGGATTCAAAATTTTGAAATCTGTCAGGTTTTTATTTTGCACAGCCTAAAATACAACAAATTTGAAGATTGGAAAAAAAATATGTTTATGTCCGTCAAAACAAAAAGGTTAAAACATGAAAGTTGTTTGGAAGGATGATATTTATCTACCGTGAAAGGAAAATTCAAACGGACCACTGAGTGCGCCGAATTTGACAAAATGCGTCAAATGTTTTTGTGAGTTTGGATCTAAAATTAAGGAGTTAGATTCGGCCAAACTCGAAATCAATCACGGGAATGGAACCTACTCGTCGGCGCGCATATATTTCATGTACATCTTATCGCGAAAAGAGCAAAAAAAAAAAATATATATACATATGCGCGCACTGTAGGTGGTACAGGGTACGCTGCACTGTAGGAGCGTGCACTGTAGTGCGGGCGCCGTGGCCAGCCCGAGCGGAGGGCTTAATGGTGAGCTTTGATATAGGCAAAAAAAAAAATTTATATATAGATGCGCGCACTGTAGCGCTACAGTGTGCGTTTCACTGTAGAAGTGCGTCTATGTAGCACGCTACAGCGCGCGCGACGTGGGCATGCCCAGCTGAGGGCTTAAATGGTTAGCTTTGATATAGGTATATAGATACATATCTCATATTTTTCTTGAATGGAGGGTGTGCCCTAGCCTCTGCATCTAAAGATGCACACAACCGAGTTTTATTAATGTGGAAAAACAGTAAACACTAGGCTTTAAAAGGAAATACATCGATCAACCACCAGAAGAACCACCATCCTGTCGAAAACTCGCTACACCTAAAACCCTGATAAAGGGGTGGAACAATTATGCCCTGACCTCACGCACCTACGCACATCATCTAAATTCAGAGGCTTCAACCGCGCGCCAGTAGCACAAACCGGTCCAGCCGATCCTGAGCGCACGCCGCATGCCCACTACAGAAGTCGTTGCCACCATCTTCCGTCATCCCATCTTCAGGAGCGATCAACGTGATGACCTTGCAAGACCTGCCATCGGCATCGCCACGACGCCAGACAGCTCCACCAACCTGCGCGAGTCCATCATCATACGATCGTCGTCGAGACCCCGCTGCGCCACGCCGCAGACTCACCGTCGTCAACGCAGTAAATGTACACCGCTCCGCTTCTTGCCTCCTCTGTCCAGCAACTGCTCCAAAAACGATGCCCTCATGAGGGAGAGCGACACTGAAAGCGCCACCATCGTCTGATCCAGGATACCCAGTCTGGGGTTTCCCCGGAGCAGCGCGAGTGAGAAGATGGTGGCTGCACGGCGATGCCTTCACCAAGGTAACGACGCCTAGACGTCGCCATCGCCTGCTTGAATGAATCGAAGATCGGTTTTCACAGGCAACCACGCCTCCCCAACTCGCCACCGGGACTAACTGTGGCATCGAGAGAACACCACAGTCAGTCACCCGACCACCTCTGGCGAAGAAGGAGGCCACCACCACCACGCCCAGGGTCGGAGCCCCGACGTCCTCATGTTGCAGGTGAAGCTCAAAAGCGGCATGCCGTCGACGAGTCGGGGAGATGGAGTAGGGCAAAAGCACGTCGGCCCGCCATAGCCCATCTGGGCCAGATCGGGTGCCAGAACCGGCCGCCACTGTCCTTGCACCGTCCGCCGCCACCTGAACGTCGCCATGGCCGTCGCCGCCTCGTGCCTCTGCCGTCGATCCGGGCGGAGCGAGGCGCCACCGCTCCGCCACGAACTCCGGCTGAGGAGAAAAGCCGCCGCCGCCACGCCACAAAAGCTTAGCCTTGCGACGCCCCCGAAAGTGGCGGCGGGAGGGGAGATTGTCGATTGGAGGCTGGAGACGGCCGACGGGGGCACCCTTGTGCGGCGTGGCGCCGCCGCACGGGGGTCGGGAGAGGATGAGGTTAGGTCTCATTTATAGATCAAGTTAAAAGGCACATAGAACTGAAAAGATAGGAGAAACCTATGTGATAAATCAACGGCTATCCCTTTTTTCGATACCATCGTAACAGCCGAAAAGAGAGACAGATAACCTCTTCCCCTGAGCTCGGCGTGGCTTCATCGCGCATAGTAGCTTTTTGAACCTTCAAAGTTATTTGCCATAGGACAAAGCATTGTCGTTGAAAGAATCAGACCAGAACAACACGAGTTCGGACACACCATCAAAATTCAGAACACATCCCCACACAACGACATCGGAGTAGCGAACCAGAACTGTCAGCCTAAAACCACGAACTCAGTACAAGGTGCACCATCTTTCAGTTGTCTCCGACACAAAAACCGTATGCGTCTTTTCTTGGACAAAACCTCTATGCTCCATCATGGCGCCGGAGACAACGCCGCGGCAACAGGGATAGGGCAGGAGGAAAGACCCATGTGATGGAATCGCCACCGCCGCCTCACCGACACCATCCATGAACCCTAAATCCACTGACTGGAGGATCGTAAGCACATGATGCCATCAACTCCGAGACGCCACCATGAATGATAACGCTGGTATGGGATTTGGAGTTGAAGCGGGTTTATTTTTCAGACGCCACTCCCACCACCTAAACAACGCATTACGCCAAAGTATCATAATCCTAACTTTCATGCCAGAACAGAGGAAACGGGTAGAGCAGCAAGCGGAGGGAGAGAGGGCAAGCCCTTCACTCGTGGAGATCGGAGGAAGAAGGTGGAGTCGCTCCAAACCCTGTTATTTTTAACCTTTGGGGAGTTAAAAATCTTTCTCCAACACCTTACTCATCTGTGGGCTCAAACCAAAACGAATTTTCCACAAGTTGATGTCTAACCGGCAAATTTGGCAATCCCTAATCAGGATTTCCAAAGAGAGGCAACGCGGGCACCCCGCACGTCGCCCTAATGCCCACCGTCCTCAAGCCTCTTCTCCAAAGCAACACGCAGTCATAATCGAGTCCCCTCAGTCCACTGTTAGCGCCCTCTTACTCATCACCGGGTAACCAGACAATCAGTGTTCTTGTCGTCAGCCATCCCCGCCGCCACTCTCATCGGCCAAAATTGCTATTCTTATGATGGAGAATTGGTGATGGAACAAAAAAAAACACGCGAAACATGGAGGTTTATGTGTCGGCCGTAGGAGAAGGCAAGAAGGCCGCTGTCAAACTACGCTGGGCCTATAGAGAGTGCAAGTTTCAGCTACGTACTTCTATTCTAGCAGTTCAATGGTAGGAAAAGTAGCAGCAACTCGCCAGTCGCCACAAGATGAACGCATCAACTTTTCATGTACTCCTTTTGAAAAGAGAGATGCAAGCCACAAGATGAACATCAACTTTTCATGTACTCCTTTTGAAAAATATCTCTTAACAAGATAAGTATCAACACACCAGACGCTTACATAATAACTTGTGCAGCCAGCACAGCTAGCTGATGAACACTTCCACCATTTCAGGACACGGATTTCCTGTAACAACATCAGCAAAGCTGAACATTTTGGGCCACATCATGAAAGACCGCACATGTGAGTTAATCAAAATGTGTTTTCCTTTTTTCTTTTCAAACTATATCTCATTCTGTCTATTCATAGACAACATCACGAGTTCATGCTGGGCTGCTTTCCCTCCCTCCTCAACGGGAGGCACTAAGCACGGTTGCATATGGCATGAGTACATTTACAAAGGTACACAGGTCTACATCGTAAATTAAGCTATGTTCTCACTCGCCTATATATGTCGAATATAGATGATATATATCTTGAATATAGCCGCTAACAACAAGACCTGCAACTGACTCAAGGGTGAACGATGTCCTCATGCTATAGAAACCTTTCAAAAATTAGATTTCTTGTTTCACAAAATGTCCCGGTGAAAGTGCCCTGGGATCGAGTTGCCCTGCTGAGACTGTCTGAGGTGCATGGACAAGGCGTAGTTATTTATCTGTAAAAACGTAGAAAAAAGAAACATCATTTGCCACAACAGTTCCTAACATTCAACAAATACTAGACGAAAAGGAATAGTAAGACAACAAGAATACTGTACCTCAAGGCTTCTAATTTGTTCCCGGTACTGCACGACCAACTGCTTCAGTTGCTGAAGCTCCTGGTTTCTCTGTTCATGCTCCTTTTGTCGTTCATATTGTATTGCCACGGCTTTCTTAAGAATAGTATTTTCTTTAATGACAGCTTCAAATTGTTCCTTGTATGACGAAATTTCCTGTTCGAAAGCAAAGCATATCTCAGGCAGAGCACAAGATACTTTCAACTGTAAACAGGTCATGTAAACCTGCAGACATTTGTGGCGCAATGTAGTTCAACTGGTCATATAAACCTAATATCAGTTTATTTTATGTTTTAAACCACTATATATTGATATATCCAATTAATAATGAGGCTGAAACAGCAAGACAACTTAATTCAACTTCTGGAATAGCCAAAGACTTAAAACCTGGGATGGTAAAATACTTTACAAGTATGGGATAGAAAATTTGGCCGTGCAAATTAATTAATTTCACTCAATATTTACCATTCAGTATTTTTAACTTAATTATGTACATGAACAAATAGCCTTCGAGTGAACACAACAGGTATTATCTTACAGAAGTGAACGAAACCACCCATTACACATTCAAACAAAAGAATGAGGAAATAAGGGAACAAGTCCCATGGAGTAGTACATTTAGAAAAAATCGAGAGTTTAATGCAAAGTGCATGATAATATGAAATGCATTTTGGGAAACCTTCGGTACTTAGAAGATTTCTGACAGTAACTAACCTATCCTGCAGCTAAGTGGCGGTGCAACGTGTGCTATTGATTTGACTCCCCTTTTTCATGTAACATAATTCAGTTCTTGAAGATCATGTACGCAAACCATGAGTTGCCTAAGAACTGGCCCTCGACCGACATAGAATTTCCAACCGGCCACCGGAACCAAGCTACCAACACAAACATGTATAAAAGTGAAACACCATAACAATATTGAAGGTTGGATAGGTAAAAAGCAGGCAAGTTCCAAAGTGCTTTGGGAGGGGTACGCAACTACCTTCTGAAACCTCTGCATTGCTTCAGTACTGATACAAGAGACTGTGGACTTCTGAAAAGCCTCCAGTACTCTTGATGTGCAAGCCTTTGCATCATCTGGATTAGAGGCACTTGCCATCTCATTCATAAGAATCTCAACCCATTGGGTGATGCCTGGTGCAAGGTTATCTGCACCAGGATCACTTCCTATGGGTGCAGTAATACCTGTAGCATAAGCAAGATATCAGTCATCCTTAACATCATTGTTTTCATGAAAGAATTATCCCCAATTATCCTAATCAAAACATAAAACATGAATGGACAATTCATGTGGCCAAAAATATATGCGAACCTTTTGTTATCTGAAGCATGCAACTTCCATTGAACACAACATTTTTTTTGCTTAGTACAAGACGTATGGTTATGCAGGAATTTAGGAAATTCTTTGATCCCAGTGTCAAAAGCTTAAACCATTAGACGTCATGTTAATATGAACAGAGGAAGTAAAATGTGATAAAATTGTATTGTATTAAACATTTTGACTAGAGCCATCCTGCCGCAAACCTGGGATGTGCACTGATGTATTTCATTACGATGTATCCCTCCTCGGAGGATGTAACTGAAACTCTTCTATCTTTTCAATAAAACGAAACACAAAGCTTTTGCGTTTCCTCTAAAAAAAAACATTTTGACTAATTCACAGATAGGTGGAGCTCCTGCTGGAGAAACCATTAGGTGAGTGGATACTAACATAATAACTGACAGAAGAAAATGCTTCGCCACAACATGCCATGCCAAAAGAAAGCAAATCTTAAATCAAAACAAGAAATATTACACGGTCTCCAAGTGTCACTAGAGGTGGAGCTTAGCGCTTAGAGGTTTACGTGATTAGTGGCTATAATCAGCCATTTTGTAGCCTTATAAGTTGTAAATACTTGTTTTTATCTATCAATGAATCAAGGCGCAAATCTTTTAGTGTTTTCTCGGTTTATTTCAGATTGCATGGCATCAACATCACATCAAGGATCATAGACTACAACAGAAGATTACCTTCGTTCGGCACTTGAATCTCAGTAGACATTTCAGTGGGAGATTGATACACTGGATCCACATTAAACTCTGTGGGTTCTAAGTGCAGAGGAAGTAAACACTTTATTGCTGAATCCAAATCATTTTCACACTCTTCCAGAGCCTTTTCAATAAACTGAAATGAGAAAAGCTTCCATAAGGCTTCAAGTTGTGAGTAGGTTTAGTTACCAAATTTAAGCTCTAAAAAAGACATGCTTATACCACATTAACAAACTGCAAATAACATGTCAATAAGAACATTGACAATTGATCAACGGGGTAGAAAATGTTCTATATTTGGCAGGATGTCCTTCTTTTTAGAAACTGTAAAGAGTTGAGAATTCAGATGACAGCGTCCCATGTAAGATAAGATACGGCAACGGGTGACATGAAATCAAACAACATCATCTTATGTGATGCCAAGAAAGTAAGAAACAGAAGTCATCATGTAAGATAAGATACGGCAACGGGTGACATGAAATCAAACAACATCATCTTATGTGATGCCAAGAAAGTAAGAAACAGAACAAGCGACATAACACACATAGTACAAAACAATCAAAGAAAAGACCATCCAACCATCAGGGATTCGTAATGGTACCGGTTACCATGCTCATCTAATCCAGACCAGGTTATCGGTGCCACGTTATTCCTTGTTAGAACTGTCAGATGTTAAATATTTTTAGTAACAAAGAGCATTATATATTTCTCAGACAAAATCTTAATTAAAATTCAATGTGTCAAAACACATTGGAATGTCAAAATAGCATGTTCGGAACAAACATGTCAAAATGAAGTCTTTTTTCATGCAAACTAGTGGAGGTAGGCAATCCGAGGTATTCCGGGCCATTATATGGATGCTGAAAAATAAATAAACAAAGATTGTATTTCTTTCTATCGAATGCATGAATCTCATATCCTGACAGCAAAGAGAAACCATATGGTTTTCCATATCTGACCAAGTTTTTCGAAAAAACGATTAACATTTACAATACCAAATCAGTACCATTAGATACATCATGAAATATATTCCCATATGGTGTTCATATAGTATTATAGTTGTTGGTAATCCTTTCTAAAACCTTGGTCAAACTTTACATTGCTTGACTTTTCAAATAAAAATATACGCCTTAATTTCAGGAACGGAGGGAGCATTCATGCATAAATAGTAAAGAATCTTCATAATCTCAACAGTTAGTGGTGGTTTGACTCAAAATTTTGCACACCGCACAATGCCGACCTTGCAGACAGAACCTAACTCCATTTCGGCCCAAACTGATCACAGTCAGCAATACCAACAATAAAGAAGGGCACAATGCAAAACTGAAACTAACTAGCTGTTTCCTGCAACTCCATCTAACCTGGTCACCGGGAATCTTATCACCCAGGGGTGGCAAGCACGGACATTGGCTCAGCAGTAACAACAGCGAGGAGGGGTTCTTGGGTTGCTCCTTGCGCAGCCACAGAAGCGAGAGCTACTACTTGTTTCGGGCAAAAGATCAGTTTTTTCATCACACGAAACGTGTCCGTTCCGTTCCCAATCAACAGAGAAGCGTAACCATGTTTAACTTGGCAGTGGATTGGAGCAGGGTGCGGTCACCTCAGGCCTCACGGAAGGGAACCGCGCGCGGAGCACGGCCACCAGGTCAGGGTCGGCGGCGCCGCGCGGCTTGGGGCCGCCGTCTCCGCGGAAGCGTGCACGCTTGGAGGGCGGAGGGGACGCCGCCGCCGCCGCCGCCTCCGCCTGGGATGGGTCCTCGAAGAAGGACGATGACCGCTTCCGGTGCATCGCCGCGCACATGGTGGCCGTCGCAGCCGCCGCCGCCGCCGCCGCCGCCGCCGCCAATACCGCGCGGCGCTCTCCACTTGCCGCGGTAGGCCGGTAGGCACCGCCCTCGCGAGGTGGAGGATGCTCTGGTTAGGGTTTCGCGGAAGGGCGGCGTGGATTGGTACGGGTGCGGAGGGGAGCGGCGCAGATGGGTAGTGGGTAGCCAGAAGAAAAGGCTGGGACGACTCGGGCAGGCAGGAGACGTTTGCTCGGTGCTTCTCTGTCGATGTGGCGACTGGCGAGAAGGCCTTGCGTGATGCCGATGGGCTTTGCGCCTCTACCACAGCGACGTATTCGCAAAGGTAACCCTAACTAATTTAAAAAAAAAGTAACCCTAACTTTGCTGAAACTCAAAAAAAAAAAACGTTTGCTACCATCTTCGATCAATCCAGTTGCAAGAAATTCACCAGACAAGTAAAACACTAGACGAGAGCTTCGCCTCGCCGCCTGCATGGCGTTCTGGCACAGCATGGCCATGCGATAAACTTGCAGGCGCTTTGTTCTATGACAGTACATTAAAACTATGCCTATACACAATACGTCAGTGAAAAATTCTACCGTGCATCACTCTGCAAAAAATGAAGTTGCACCTTCCATAATTTCAAAGGTTGCAGAATTATCCTTTCTAGTATGGCCAGTAACTAATAGATTATGGACTAATATTTCCGAAAATCTAAAAACTTCGAAATATTTAACAACAGACAATTCCTTCAATAATAAAGGAGCAGAAAAAAGTATCCTTCAATAGAACATACTTTATAAGTAGAGGTGTTGAACAAACACCATAGCTATAACACCAATACAACTAAATAACTTTGATCTGCCAGCATGGCAACCTTAAGAGTTAAACAAGCTAAACATTGGTTTCATGAAAAATGGTGACAAACAAAGTAAACCAAATTGTCATACATAGCTCAGTAGTAGGCCCGAAGGATTTAACTTTATAACTTCAGTTGCCCGTCTAATCATCCGCACAAAATTATCATAGGCCCATTTTTTCCAAATTTAATCAGCATCATTTCTTATTTCATTGAGTTGGTGCCGCCGGAAGGGAGAAGTTGGTGGGGGAGGAGGGAACTAGGGAGATACTGGAACTAGCTCTCATGGTGTCAGAAGAGAGAAAAACGACCACAGGAGCCGAGAGGTGTTTTTATTTGCTTTTGAGTGTGAGGATGATTTTTTATTGCAGTGACCTGTAATGTTAGTAGGACCCTACTGGCCCACATGACATAGTCACCAATCGGCAAGTGTCTTTAGAAGGCTTGCATGCCATCAGCCTTAAAGCTTTAGTAGATGAGTTGCATCTAGGAGGGGATTGCTAGTGGGCACCCGCCGAACATCTGTTGCACGGTCGATTTTCGACAACTTTGTGACAAGAACGCCTTGTCGAAATTGCTCATTGTTCCGCATCTCCGTCCATCAAAATCTAGTTTCGGTGATGCGCCCATCCCCTTCTACTCCAGATTCGGCATTGCCTCTATCTACCCCAAGACATTACTGGTTGAATCGTCAGGTCATCGCCACCCGTGGTCGGCGACACATGTCTCTCGTCTCCCGCCCCACCCTACCCGAATCACCACCTCCGTTAGTCCGCCGCTGCCCTCTCACAGTTCTTAAGTCAAGATGTAGCCGTACATTATTTTGAGACATAAATGTATTAACTAATAGAAATAACACACTATTTACCAACCGACACAGCACGACTAAAACACTAGATGGGGCAATTCAGTATTAAAACACACAATATGCGTGAGAACAACCCCCAAGTCGTGCAACAGGTATAAGGGATAAGTATATGACACATGATAGTATCATGATAATAATATATCTTGTCCGAACACAAATAGATTATATATGTTGAAACGGATATCCGATTGTCTTCACCCATGTATATGTTCTGAAGAGATCTTGAAACCTAGACGAATGTTGATGTTTTTTTTATTTCAAAATTTTGCATTATGAAATTTAATCGGAACATGTGCGGTTTCATAGTTGTTTCAAACTGTATTATTGAGTTTCACAAGAGTTGCATGATTTATCGATGGTTACATACATGTTTGATTGGGGTTTCATAGTTGTTCGCGTTATTGAACATTTTTTTAGACATCAATTAAGTCCACGTTAACCCAGTGGCGAAGCCGGGATTTGGCCACGTCCCGACCAAAAAACAGAGAGCAAACATATAAGTGGGTTGACCCAGGCCTCCCATAACCACATCATCGATATTAACTAAACTTTCGATAAAAAATTTATATGGAAATCAGTGTGACTGCCCAACTTACGGGGAATGGCCTGCATGGAACTCTACAAGGCCAACTTTGCCACACCCCATTAAGGGCCCTTTAATTCATAGCATAGGAAAAGTGTTGTAGAAATCTTATAGTATTAGGATGGCATGTCTAAATGAATCATATAGGAAGAGCAAGTTACTTTGATTGCGCTACAAGATTCTTATGGACTTTTTTCCTGTGAGATATGATCCTGCTTTTGAAGAAAAGTTTCCAAAAGATTTTAATCCTATACAAATTATTTGAAAATACTAAGAATCAAAGGAGCACTTAACAGCTACATGTATTTCATTTTTCTTTTTATTTAAATCTCGAAACTATAGTTTGTAATTTATATATAATCACTTTACCAGTTGTGGTAGGTGCATAAAAAGCTTCGTGTTTGTCCTGAAAAAATGTTCACGGATTTCAAAGATTGTTCACAAGTTAGAAAAATGGTCAAGGTGTTCAAATTTTTTTTCTAAAGATTAAAAAATATTCACGGGTTAACAAATAAGTAAATCATTTGTTAAAAAATTATTCGTAGATTCAAAAATATATTCAAGAGTACAAAATTATAGAGTTTTGGGAATATATATGTTCATGTATTTCCAAAATAGAAAAAGTGAGGAAAATAAAACACAAAAGGAACACATAACTTGAAAAGGAATTAAAAGAAAAAAAGAAGTAGAAACCGAAAGAAGAGAATCAGGAAAAAGAAGAAAAATAAGAAACAAGAAAACAAAATTTAAAAAACTAGATACATACCCCACGCGTTGCCGCGGGTATATTTTTAAAAAACTTATTATGCAAATAAAGGGATATAAGACCCATTGAATATGAATTTGTCTACAGAATTATGGAACATATCACAATTATCGAAAGGCTAAATTTAATTGAAAGTGTTTTTTTTTGCATTTGATGATTAAAAACGGTTGACGTGGAGAATTGTATGGATAAAAAGTAGATGATGTGAATAAGTTGCATGCAAAAAATATTGTCATTAATGAGTGTTAATGGGATGACATTGACAATTGGTTGGCTAAATAGTTGGTGATTTGGATAGCTTGCATGTTGAGATAGAAAATCATAAATGACTTGTAGTGGAGCTTTGCTTTATAAGAAGTATGGATACGTCGGTTGGCCTTTAGGGAAGCGCCGCAGGTGAGTCAACAATAGGCATGGTTATATGACATGGCTACAAGTGAAGGTAATCCCTATTTGACGCCCGTTTTGTCGGTCAGGGGAGCGGCGGGTACCCTCGACGCAAATGGGCTGACCCACCATGGCCGGGAGACGATGAAGACGACACGCTGACAACTCGGACGGTGTCGCCGAAGACGGGAACGACACAATTGGCCGCGACGTCGCAGTCGGAGACGAGGAAAGGACCTCACCGTAGCCAACAACGACGCGGCTCTCTATGGCAGCACAGGCGCAGGTGGAGGTGAGCGAGGGGCCGGCACGAGAATTTTTTTTGTTGAGGGAACGAGAGAAGAAGGTGGGTTGGGAGGAGATGGGACGAGGAGAATGGGTGCAGGGTGGGCCGGCCATTAGGAGCTCCCTCGAGCGAAACCGACCTTTTTTACTCATTATTGGGCCGGACGTTTCCGTGGGCCGTGGGCGCGCATATAGCAGCCTCCCGATCCACGCCGCGCCGCCCCCACCCCGCACGTTCCGCAGTTTTGGCGGGCTTTCTCCCGCCCACCACCCCATAAATCTGCTCTCAGGAAAAAAAAGGACCAAAACCCCCAGAAAATCCCCAAATCCTCGGCGTCTCATCTCCCGAACCTCCCGCCGGCGAGGAGGGGCGGAGCGGCGATGGCGGGGACGATCTCCCGCATCCGGCTGGAGAACTTCATGTGCCACTCCAGCCTCCACATCGAGCTCGGCGAGCACGTCAACTTCATCACCGGCCAGAATGGCAGTACGCCTCCGCTCAAACCCTAGCCCCCCGTCCTCTCCCCCTCCCTCTCTCTCATCCATGCTATTTTATTCTCCGTGCTTGCCTAGGCGGGAAGAGCGCGATCTTGACCGCTCTGTGCATCGCCTTCGGCTGCCGCGCCAAGAGCACGCAGCGGGCCGCCACACTCAAGGACTTCATCAAGACCGGTTGCAGGTTTGCGTCCGCCTTCCGTACCCGCGCACAAATTTATTTATTTTCCAAATTACTGATTAGCTGCTGGGTGATTGTCGATCTGTTCTGCGAGGATAGCTTTTTTTCGTTGGGAATAGCTGTCGTGTAGTGCAAATCGGTATGATGGTTGCCGCATTTCTGTAGGTGGATTTTCGGACAAGGCCCTTGCACAGTAGTTAGTATAATATACAAGGTTCCACAATCTCTTCGGTTTGGTATAATCCCCGTCGATCCTAACAAGCCAGGTGTTGGGGGTGTTTTTTTTAGATAACAGGCATTATGCCCTACTTTAAATTAATAAAGCACCAGGTTCCACACAGAGTTATTACAACTTGCTGAGGCATACAGCTTCGCCGATAAAGCAACTAGGATAGAACAGTAACTGGGGCCGGCACCCCCACAAGAAGCCGGAGCTGAAGACGAGCTAAGCAACTAATCAGATCTTGGCTTGAGCTCGGAGTAGATCGCCTTTAGCTCGCTTGACAGACCCAGAAGAGCCTCCTTGTCCTGTGCCTTGGAGAGATTCGCCCACATCTGTAGGAACATGAGAGTTTTGAAGATCAGCTCCGAAGAGTGTTTAGGGACAATCCCCTCGATGGCAAGCTTATTACGAGTGACCCAAATAGCCCAGGAAAGCACTGAAACCAGCACCCAAGCAAGTCTACGACGCTGTCCTAGAAGCGGTTGTAAATTAGCGAAAAATTGGGGGAAGTTGGCCGGCGACCAGTTGCACCCGAGCAACCTCCGCACCACACTCCAACCCAGCTTAGCAAACATGCAAGAGAAGAAAATATGCGATGCATCCTCTACCGCGCCACACACAGCGCAGAAACCATCAGAAGGCCCATGGCGTGTGGCCAACTGTTTTCCTGCAGGCAGCCGGTCCAAAGCCAGTCTTCAAGTGAAAATTTTAAGCTTCAACGGTAGTCTGGCCCCCCAGAGGTTTCGCACGATACACATTCTGTTTTGCACGGACTCGCATATGGTCATATTTTTCAAACAAAAATCTGCAGATCTATATGTATCAGCATGTCCGACAACAATACACACGTATAATTTTCAGATTTTTTTAAAACATGTTTTTACGGGACCTGGTGCAGTTTATTCTTGTTATTAGCTTTCGGCGGTCCTATGTATCAGCATGTCATAGCCAAAACGAACTTAGTATGATCGAGTAGAATGATAATTTAGTTTATCTTGAAGATTTTGGTGGCAAAATTCTGAAGATAATCTGCTATTAAAACGCTCCGTTTCTGGGGTTAGACCTTTGCAAACCGGTGAAGTAGCGGCTGAACCTGCGTGTTCACCAAAGAATTGCCCTCGGTTGGATAAAATGCTGTTGAACAATCCCAAATGGTCAATGATCGTTCGAACCTGAGAGATTGGCTTGGAGAATGATCTGCTCTGGCTAATTAGTTATGATCTTTGGATGATTGTAGAGCTCATATCTGCATCTATCTTGCATTGTATGTTGTTACTGAACAATCTGAGGATAATAGTTTTTTTATTTACCCTCTCACCGTTTTACCTCTTTCATGTGATCAATTGTAATTTAGTCTATTTTCTTAAATCCAAATTGCAGTTATGCAACAGTTGTTGTTGATATCAACAACCATGGGGAAGATGCGTTCAAGCCTGAAGTATACGGGAACTTAATTATGTTGGAACGCAGAATTACCGAGTCTACTAGTTCTACGATTTTAAAGGATCAACATGGTAGTGATACATGATCCTTCTTCCTCCCCAGTTGTTGGGGTTGTCTGCCTATTATAAGCATTTTCATGTGTAAACTGTTAGTTATATTTTGTTTTAACCTGTTAGACTTCTCATTTCTTAGTTGCATTTTGCTATTCAAAGCTGATACATTTCTGTATCTAGGACTGTTGTATTTCTTATTTCATTAATCATTCTTGTTTGTTTGGCTTCATATCTTTATTCTGTTTAGTGGCTATCTCAACTTTCAGTTTTGAACACATCTTTCCTATCTTAGTCGTGTCAACTTTCCATGTTAGCTAAAGACCTAGGTGTTCCTTGTGCTTGACTTCTTACTGTATATGTTTGCATAACTACAAAAAAATCTGCCTTTTCACCTTATACTCAGATAACCTTTATGCATCCCAGGTATACATGTTGCATCCATATTAGGCTAGTTAGGCATGAAACGAAACACTACTAACACTTAATTTCAAAAAATTGTGAGAAAACACTTAAATACAGATTCTGGTACTACAAAAGACTTCTGCATGGTCCAAACTGCAGCATGCACATCTGATTGCTGTTAGATCCGAAGAGAGTAAACACTGAATTGGTTAAATGGATGATTGCTGTAAATTTACCATAATAATTAATAAAAAAAAGCTATTCTTACATTTGTATTTAGTGATTGCACAATTTTCGTTCCACACATATTTTACCATGCCAATTGTGTTACATGTGCTGGATCAGGGAAGAAGGTGGCACATCGCAAAGATGATCTCAATGAGATCATCGAGCATTTTAATGTAAGTTGCTTGTTTCCTGATGATTTTTATAAGTAGATGTATTTATCTCACTCATCATTTGTTTTATTGTTTACTTTCTGTATCAATTGTAGAGAACTGACGGACCTTTTCATCTTCTTGTCCTTGCTGCACCTTTCCATGAGTTGCTACAAAAATAGTATGTGAGAAGTTATATTATTAACACGACCACAAGAAGACACCATATCGTCTTTTCCTCCCTGACTTCCTCTCGCCCCTGCTAGTATGCTATTGGTCCGCTTTGCGATCACATTTCCCTCCACCTTCCTCTCCCAACTTGCTCCCTTGTTGCTCTGTTCCGCTGAACCGTTGCATGCAGAGAACACACACATTCCTCTTTCTCTACTCCTACATAAAACGCGCAAGGAGAAATTTCATTGTGCTGGGGGCCCCATCGTAATACATTCACAAGCTACCAACTCATCCTATACTCATGCTGTCTCCTATTAGAATCCCAACTAACTCAACGTGCTTGGTCAATCAACTCACCACCGTTGACTATGAGAGGATCCGACTAGTTCCAGATTGGGAAATTGTCAAGCGAGCCTTCGTATTTTAGGAGCTTACTAATTGTCAACCATGCCTTTCTGTGCATAAGTGCACAATTAATTAGAGTAGCACAAGCACCTCACCTAATTCCCCCTTACACCATGAGCTCTCATCTTCGCCAATCATACTTGATGAGGACAAATCCTCGGAGCGAGGAAATTATTGTTGTTGCGGCCTGACTTTCAGGTGCTTCCCCCAGCTTGTTTCCTGCCTCTGGCCCAGGCAAGCGATGTACACAAAGTAGAGAATTTGAAGATTTGAACCTTGCGATTTAGCACACTAGAACCAATCTAGAAGATGGTATCTCACGCAGCAAGACAAGGGATTTTTTACAAGCTAAGTCAAAACTCGGTAATGGCATTGTGTTCTTAGTCAAAACATAACCTGAATTATCATGCCACATAATTTGGCTTTGTACCGACTCCAAAACTTGAACGACGAACAAGTAAACGGAAGGAACTATAATTTCATATATATGTCTCTTCGCTAAACAAAAAGGAACTAAAACAGGAATACGCGGACTGTATTTTTGTTTGTGCACCTTCTTGCACAAGTTGCTTCTGTGGCAAAAACAAAGTGCAGCCTTTTCCTGGTTCTCTTGTGTTCTAGCCGATATATTTTCTTTCTCTCTAATAAATCGAATTGCATTCCAAACGTGTGCAGTCAGGGCTCTGGTCCTGGTGATCTTGAGCGATGGCTACTTCCATCTAATGTAGCATGAGTCCAATCGGGAAACCTTTCACGTGACATCTCCTCTTGATATTATTCAGCTACTCGGAATATAGCTTGGTCTTTATGCATGCACATCTACATGATTCCTCTGAACCAAACTAACCTTCTGAAGAGCAGCAAAATGTCTACATGTAGGAGTAGTTAACTCATCTTAATCGTAACTCAGGCGCAAGAACCTCTGAGGGTGAACAATTGCCGCATCAGTAGATTTTATGATAAGCATGGCGGTATGATTACCTGCAGTTGGATTCTATTAGGGTTTCACCTCCATGCTTCAGCATTATTCAATCATTCATGACGTGGATCTCATGCTGTATTTGTTTTCATACCTTACTGCGGCACCTTATTTAAATTTAATGAATTTTGTTATGTTTCCACATCCTGATGCTTATGCAACGTTGCAGATCGATGTTGAAAATCCTTGTGTAATTATGAGTCAAGACAAAAGCAGAGAATTTCTGCACTCAGGAAATGACAAGGATAAGTTCAAGGTAATCAGTGTTTTTTCAGTTTTCTGCTGATACCATTATATCAATATGTGTGCTTTCTGAAATTTTATTTTATGCATTGAAACGTCTGGTTTGATGGGCGTGAATGGAGTAGCCCTACTCTCCGGGATTCCTATGGTATTTTGGTCACTTCTAGATGAATTCAGTTGTGTTGTGAAGTGTGCCTTCTGTTAGTTGGTTGTACACTGTAATTGCATGCTTCTGTGCCTCTCGACTGGTTACCAGTTTTGCACATAACTTATTAGCATTTTCTGTAGACTCCACTAGATCACCATTTTATGAGAACATGGCACTCAATGTATTCAATGCCAGGCCAGATATCTTTTGATAGCTTACTGTATCATATATGACCGTTGAGCCCAAGTGCCATAAAATGCAGTGGTGCTGTGGAATTGAGCTCATAATTCTGCTTTATACCTGTAAATGCCATATCTATTCCTCTGATATTACTTTGAGTACTGTTCTTTTTTTTCTGTTCATTCATTCTGTCTTGTTGCAGTTCTTTTTCAAGGCTACTCTTCTTCAGCAAGTAAATGAGTTGCTTGAGACAATAAGAGATCAGCTGAACAATGCAGACTCTAGTCTTCAAGAGTTAGAAAAGTCAATTAAGCCAGTCATGAGAGAACTTGATGAATTGCGAGAGAAGATAAAGAATATGGAACACATAGAAGAGATAGCACATGATATTGATAATTTGAAGAAGAAGTTAGCCTGGTCATGGGTTTATGATGTTGACAGGCAAATTGAGGACCAAACAGTGAAACTCCAGAAACTCAAAGAGAGAATTCCTGCATGCCAAGAAAGAATTGATCGAAATACAGTAAGTTGTGATCTTTTTTACTCTGAAGTCCATTGTGCCATCGTATCCCCTGAGGAACCAATGTGCTGCTAGTGTGACCCTTTTCCGTAACACGAAAATCAATGCAACCCATAAGGTAGAGAATCCTCCACCTTCCGGTATAAAGTTTGATGAATAATTCCACTCCACTAATTCAATTCAGTGTCAGGAAGAAATTGATGTTTGCTGGTCAATATTTTATCATTTTTTTGGAAGTGTACTGTTTTTCCATTTCCAGTCTAAAATGGACTCAAAGGGGATTTCTTTACATGTTCTAAATTGTCACGTGTTTTGCTTATCTAAGCTGAAGTCTATTCAAGCTTGGTTACGGCACGGCCATACTTTTTCTTATTTGAACATGATTTGTTCTCCTCGGGCCATTTTCACGTGATGCTTTCCCAATGTATTGATGAATGGAGTGAATTACAGCAGCAGTGTGACAAAACCTTTATCCATTTGTACCAACCATTTATTTCTCTATATTATTCTCCCTACAAGTTAATAGGTTATCACAATTCACGTTCAGTTCTAGTGATTAGCAACATTTTTCTTATGAGTACTACATCTTGAACCTTATGAAGTAATTTTTTTTGGCCACTTCGAATTCACCATCTGCAAACAATCTTGTTAGATAACACCATGTGTCAAGCTTCATTTATTCTAGCAGTTATTTGTTACCCTACTCATTAATTTCCCTATCTTAAACTGAATTCGATTTCTCAAAAATCGACCCCATTCAAGGGTCGGATACTCTATTTTACTATTATTTGGACATACTTTCAATTCCCTGAAATTGACCGGAAGCGCCCCTTGTTTCAAGGAGAGGACAGGTTATTCACATTAGTTATGTACTTATGTTTGAAATACACGTTCTAAATTAATATTTTTTTGTATATGAGGTCTTAGAAATGGTGATCGATCATTTACTGAATTGTGTTTCCATATCTTGTAGGCTGTCATAGATGAACTGAAGAAGGAACTAGTCGAAATGGAAGAAAATGTCAAATCTTTACTGGATAAGACTCGTGAAGTGAACATGATGAAAAAAATATGGAAGATGGCATTGCTGAGGTATGTGAGTAGTTGAGGACTTGATGTAGCATCCATTCAGGAATAGTTGTATTTGAACCAGTAGCAGGTAGAGCCTGCATGCAGCTCTGTTGTCATTGTACGTGGAAGTAAAAAAAATGATGGCCATTATATATGCAGGCAAATTATGATCGTTACTGACCTTTCTGGTTGTCACATCTTTGTGTCTCCTGGGTTTATTTGGCCTATTAGTTATAATCATGTCAAGTTCCCTTGCTGGTTATTCTTGCAGCACTAAATCTGCAATAATTTTAAGCTTACTGGTATGTTCATTTTGGCTGTGTCACAACAATTACCTAAAGTAGTGCCACTCAGAAGTGTTGGTATTCCTATTGCTGGCAGCTTAATTTTTTGTTTAGTACCCATTATGTTTGAAATACAAGGATATTATAAGTTTGTAATCCTGTATGAAAATGAAACAAGTCTATGCAAACTTAATATCATTTTCTCTCCCCATTTCCGAGTAAACACCCACACTAACTGATCTGGTATTGTCAAGACATTAGCACCATGGATAGCACGGTCTCTCTCTAAGTTTTGTCGGTTTATGACCAACTTAATCTCCATGCTGGACCAAAATAGGCCCTTGAATTGGAGGAAGCATTCTGAGGTGGGCTCTGTATGGTCGGGTGTGTGGGTGTGTAAAAGCATGTCACTGGGGCATTTGTTTTCTTCAGAATTGTCAATTTGTTAGATTGGTTTGTTGTCAATTTTAAGTATAATGCCTGATATTTTAAATAGTTCAAACGGAATACGAGCTATCTGCTATTGTTGGGATGGAAATGATTGTACAATGACTTCACTTTTCCTTGTTAACAATTGCCCATGTTCCTTTTGTTTGCAGGTTGTGAAGCAGAACATAGAACTAGAGGCAGAGCATGAACGTGGTACACGTATGCTGAAGAAAATGAATGTCCGCCTGAATCAATTGCAGGCACAACTTCGTGATTTGCAAACCCAGCATATGCAGTTTACCCAGGTGAGCCGTTCTTTGAAATCCCATGCAAAAAGTGTACCTTGCGGGATAGTGTTTCAAAAACTTAGGCAGTCTGCCTTAAGGCCTAGGTAGCTGCCAGACAATGGAAGACAGCACATCAGCCTGCAGGAATCGGGGAAGATGAAATATCTAATGCACTGCAACTGATAGCATCCTGCATCACAGCCTAATGCTATTCCACCACAGTCCACAGGCAGGATGACACTAAAAGTGCACAGCCCATCACAGCACAGGATGGAGCAGCGGAGGAGTGAGCTACAACTTGTATCTGCAGCAGCGAGGATGGAGCAAGGGAGCCAGAGCAACAATGAGTTGAGCATAGTTTTTAAGGCGCCACCTAAGCTACAAGCCCTACATTTGTAAGGTGTAGCGCCGCCTTAGACATTTAGCACAGGGCTGCCATAGAGAAGTGACCGCCGCCGCCAGGGGTCTCTGCTGCTGCTGTGGCCGCTACTGGGGCTTGGAAACAGCGATCCCACACCCTCCTTGCACTCCGACAAGCGTTACGCTGCCCCCCTTCCCTGATCTGCTCTGTTGCTGTGGTGGAAAGAAGGGAGGGTTTGTGGCTGCTGTGGCGTGTGGGTTATATGCTGTTTGCTGCTGTACTGAGGAAGGAGAGTGTGGTGACTCTGGTGAGGAGGGTGGAAATGCTAATGTGGTCCTAGCCTAGGGACGCCTGGACTCAAAATCTGGATCACCAGTCCAGTCCCCTTTTGAGAATCCGAATATAAGTTTTGGTGCACACATTCTTGATCGTAGCAAAAAACACATTTGTAAGTTTTGTAGAATCAATCTTGAAAAGATCACGCACATAGATATTGATTTGAAACTTACACATGCAAACTTCGTCAAATATCTAAGTTTTTCGAAAAAAGAGAAAATTAGAATGCTACAATTTAAGTTCCTAAACTTAAGTTCATTTTTGTAAGTTCCTAGGTAAGTTTTAGAAGTGGGCCTCGGCGAGACGTAAGTTTTCACGTACGTTGCAAGATTCCTTCCTCGAATCACGAACTGGTCTACTCCCGAGATTTTGGGAACATGCCTTACTATGTTCTAGTGAGGAGGGGGTGTTCTTGGAGTTAGGTCATAGAGTAGATGGGCCTTCTGGTTCATGAGGAAGTTATGTTCTGTATACATAAGTGTCCCATCTATCAAGATTTTTTCATTTCCTTTTCTAATACATGTATTGATTGCTCTGTTCCTACTTTGTACAATGTCTAAGGTGGTGGCAGGTAATTTGGTGGCGCTGTCTTGTTTTGTTCTTTTCCTTGTTCTGACCACTAGTTATATGCGTACTTTCAAATGCCTGATCTCAACTGCCAACTGCTTGCCCTGGTTAAGGTGCTTTTGGCAGAGGCCTTTGAAGTTAAGTGGGGTTATCTCCTAAAAAATCGAAGTAATGGGTGAACCTTGGCATGAGCTGTTCCGAAGGATTTTCACTAGTGTTGCACACCTCTTGATTTCGTTTGTATTTCCTTTGCTTTATATGCGCCAGTTTTGTTATTCCATCTGAATCATTTCGTTATCAATCTGAAGGCTGAAGCATCTAAAATTGAGGAAGACATGCAGAGCATTCAACAAGAGATTGATTGTCTTCATTCAAGTGTTACAAGGTTATTGAATTGTCCTGCTTATTTATGCTTTAATTACAACCAAGTGAGTTTTTTGGTTGTTTGATGCCGCCTTCTATGCCATTCAGGTTAAGAGACGATGAAAAAGAACACTCTGAAGAATTATCAGGCATTAAAAAATCTATCGATGACATTACTAAAGAGGTATTTTTGAACTTAATGTCAACTCTTAGACTGTTTAGTACGTGGTGATGATTTTCTTGGAGTAGTCTGTCATTCTAGTTCTATTGTGCTGCTAGGAACACTACTGTCCTGCAAAATTAACTTTAACTCTGGAAAAACAATAAAACTTATAATGTTACTCGGTCCACTTCACTCACAAATAAGACACATTTTGGACCCGAAACACTTTCGAAAGAAAAAGGTCCCTAAACTGTAGATATGAATTGTATTTTTTTTATATTACAGAAGTTTTGTTTCAGATGAACCTACTTCTACCATTTCCATATGGCCTAGATGTTCACCAAGATTTTTGTTTTGTCAATGTGGAAATAGTTTATCTGCACTAACTTTGGGACGCATATATTTAACTGGAGCGATTGTCTCCATACCTAGTGGCAAGACGCCCTAACAATAAAACGACATGACACATAGTTTACTCAAGTTAATTCACTTCTATGCTTTCATTTACCGGAGCCGACAGAACCTCAGAGGATACATTAGCTTGCCGCTATGCTTGTAGATTTGTATGGTTGCACTCGTCAAGGTTGAGATGTAATCTAGAAAAGAAGTGAACGGACCACCAACTCGACGACCAACTCGAATCTTTATACGTAGAAAAGATTATGTTACCTTCTGTATTTCGTAGGTACATAATGTAATCCATTCCCTATTGATGTATGAACGCCAGAACATGTTTTCTTGTTTACTTGAACACGTCTAGCAGCGCATCATTTTCATCAAGAAGAAAGCTCTAAAGAGGCGGGAGCGACCAATGAGCACCACACCTGCCAACGGTGATGCTTGAAAAGGAAAATAAAGAAAAACACGGCCATCCTTACCAAACAACCTACGACCGGGCACACAAAGGCATGGTGTTTGCATTGCCCTCCAGCCAAAAATGGCGAAGAAACGGAGCTACCATGACGATGACACCAGGGCTGCCCGTCAACGTACCCCTACCATTGCGCCCAAGCCGATACAGATGTATCATACCATTTCATAGATATGGTTGCACACATATAATCCATTATAGACCGATATATCTACCAATATGCATAAGCCCGATATATGACCAGATCGATGCATAGATGAAAATATTTCCTTTTCAAAATAGTATTGTTGGAAGTAAAATTAGGTATTTACAACCTCATCAAATTATTATAGTCATGAATAATGTTATGTATATACACATTTATAATGTGCCTTTTGATGTTAGAGTAAGGATTGTCTTAGTCTTTGCTATTCTATTTTTAATTGACTAGTTAATAAATTTGGAATCATATATTTGTTATGCTCAACATCAGCATCGTTCATTTTCATTTTCTTGTATTGACAAGGCTTGTTTTGAACAAGAAAAATGAAAAAAAGTAGGCATGTTTACTCCGATGTAACTATGTATCGTCTCATATATCACTAGATATTTGATGTCCGATATGTATAAGCCAAACCAAAGTGTGAAATAGGACCCAGACACAATAAGAGAAGGCCTCATCTACGGTGTGTCAGCAATGACCCTAGGAGCCCATATTCTGTGTAGAGGACCAACACAAGTGTCCAGGCTGCCACCAAGCCTTGCGGCTAAACTAGGGAGGTCAGCCATCTCCACCCGCCACGTCGGTGGACTTTGTGGCTGCCAAAGTGTGGGATGGCTATCCCAGCCGGATATAAGGTCTCCCTCGGAGTTCGAGGAAGGAGGCATGAACAAGTACCACAACAACCCCTCGCTTTGGCTCTACCCGCTGACCCCCGCGCTGACTCATCCATCCGATGAGGAAAAGAGCGAGGGCATCCTAGAGATGAGGACATAGCTCGTTCTAGAAACCCACATCCGCAGTGAAGGAGTGCCATGCTGTCACAACGGTTCAGCGCCTCTCCGCACTAGATCGAGTAGCAGGGCACCACATGCGTCCTCGGTCCAGATTAGACCAGGTCGAGCAACATTGCAGGCGACCATTTTCTGAGACCATCGGCTAGCCACGAACAATGCTTAGGGTTTGCAAGTGCCGCCAATTGCCACCTAAACAAACTGAGCGGGGAGAGGAAGGTCCGCCACCGTCGTTCGTTGACCAGGCCTTGCCACGGTGTCGATCAGGCGATGAGGGAGGTGATAATGTAATTATGTATAATGTTGTTCATAGAGATTTGTGTACTCTAGATAGTGTTATTCTTAGAGAGTATTTATCTTTTTTTTACTAGTTTTCATATGTTCTAGTTCTTTCTGGTTCCTAGTATTTGATGTGGAAACTCCCTAAGCGCAATTACAGGCGATGCCGCCCTCGTCGCGACGTTAGGATCAACAACGACCCGTCACATGCCGCAGTCCGACCCTGGAGTTAGGAGGAAGCTGGTCGCTTTCGCTGCCTGGATCTGAACCATGATTGCACCAACGACGTCCGCTGTAGACGTTGTCTCCAGCAATGAGACCAAGGATTCCATGGTGGCCACTATCGCTACGCCACCTTGGCGCAGGACCACCCCTACTATGCCGTCTTCGCCGACCCGCGAGTTGACGCCCGTTATTGACCCCTTGGATCCAAAGCGCTTCAACATATGGTGCTCTATCGAAATTGAGGAGAAAGAGGAAGTCTTGAAGGACGCGATGGGCGCGTGACCCATTGCGACCGTTGACGAAGTTATCGTCGCCAGCCCAAGAATGTTTCTCCAACCAGCCTGACAACCTGGTTTGGAAGTGGAACGTTAGCGGCATCTATTCTTCGTGCTCTTGCTATAGAGTCAGCTTTCTTGCCTCCATGGCCTGCAACGCATGGAAGCTGGTTTGTTAAAGGTCGGCGCTGTCTCAAATACTTCCTTTTGCTCGTGAATCGGGACCACTGCTCAACTGCTGCTGCCTTCAACGCTGGGCCTGACAGGATCATCCTTGCGGCCTTCTCTGCGGCCAGGAATTGGAAACCATGCCATACCTCTTGACGACATGCCCATACACCACGTCATCCTGAGGATCAAGGATGAGGCAGCCCTTTGGGCTACTGCAGGTGTGCCTGGCCTAAGAGTTGTACTGCCACCGACCTAGGATATTCACTAGACAACCTATATTTTGCTTTACTTTGACCTCCTAGGACTCTTTTATGACCGAACTCTACCTTTTCAATGAAATGAAACGCAAATGCATTTTGTGTTTTCTTAAAAAAAACATGGTTTTAAGCTCAATATGAGCTTCGGTTCATTATTAGGTACCTTCGAAGGAAGAAATGGCCCTTTACTATCCATCTGAAAAGCTCCACTTATAAATATCTACAGTATGCACCATTTGAAGTTCACAAGTCTTCTGTATTTTTTGTGTGTGTAGTTGGCCAACTTTTGTCTGCATGAAGCCTGAAATATGTGTCTTCTTGTACCATTTATGCCACTACACTTTCTTCCACAGATAGCTGAAAAGGATAACAGGATTCGACAATTCAAATATGATATTGATGATCTTCAACGCCGTCAAAGTAATTCGGTATGTTCTCTCTTAGTCTATGGTATCCACTAAGCAGTACATGCTCTTTTTGTGATTATAACCCTGCTGGTCAGGATGTACTTGATTTTAGTAGCAACTGCTCTCTAACATCTATTTACATGCAATAATGCTTCATCTTAGGTGACGGCATTTGGGGGACAAAAAGTTCTGAAACTTTTGGAATCAATAGAGATTAACTACCAACGATTCAAAAGCCCACCTATTGGTCCCATAGGAGCTCATCTGGTAAGATTATCTTTATTCTTATCTTGAATTGATTAGTCTTACATATGCTGATTATTGATAATACCATGAGAAGTACCTGATGCAATTGATAATTTGATATATCTTTTAGCACTTGTTCTGATCTGCTGTACCTAGTAATGAACTTCATCAGTCCATATTGCTTTATTTTTTGTATTGTCTGCACTGTTCTGTTGGCAACTCATTATTATAGCACATCCCTTTATTCGCAGCTTTTGTCTGTTTGCTTATCCACGGCTTAACAGGTGGTCACCTAACTATTATTCCTAGTCACATGCCAATGCTGTGTTCCCCTAGAACAGTTGCATTGGTTCCTATGAAGCTCTCACCCATCGTATTCATTACTGTGACTAGGCATCCATATTGCCTGTCCTTTGTTCCTCCTAGCATATCTTGCTGCTCTAGACCTTGTGTGAAGTAAGTCTGGAAATGCCCAAGTGCTAATAGGCGCACAGGATTTTAGAATTCAAAAGTGAATCTAGAAAGAATCTCAAACAATTCAGACATGTGCTCCATGTTAGCATATGGAAACATAAAAAAATTGTGCGAAGTTGTGACCATTTGTGTATTGTATAGAAAGACAGAAGATTACACAACCCTGTTTGGTTGAGCTTATTTCTGATTTTTTGACTTTTGGCTTATAAGCCCCAAAAGCACCTAAATAGATGCTTCTGGCTTTTGATTGGACACTGTTACATGATGATATAAGCCAAAAGCCAAAATCAAAAGCACCTATTTAGGTAGTTTTGTGGCTTATAAGCCAAAAGCCAAAAGCGAAAATTAAGCCCAACCAAAGAGGGCCAATCCGTTGTAATATAAGCACATTCTTCTCTTTGTTTGTACAGTGTACAGATGATCATATTTTTTTACCTATTTTTGCTGGTAGATTTGTTTTAACATGATGCAGGTGTAAACTTATATATATTATTGTACAAAACACAAACCAAGATGTGTATGTGCATGATCCTATGTGCACAAAATCTTCTCCTCTTGTCTGCCTCCGATGTTGACTGGTCTTTGCATCCTGAGTTCATTTATGTTGGAAATAAGCATGAATCCACGTCCGAGTAGTATAGGGGTTTAGTCCCAATCCTACTTAGTCGAGGTCCTAGCTAGGTTGTAACAAGGTGCGAGGTCCTATATATGCACGATACCCCTGTAATCTGTACCGCCGTGATCAAAGTAAGAAAGAAAGCAACAAGGCTTGAGTCTTGTTGTGTCTTTCCGTGCGTGGGTAGCTAGCTAGGAAATCTAGTCAAAGCTAGCTTCATACGTGGGCATTGGTCTGGCAAACACTAGTTGACGCGTAGGTCGGAGACTAATCCGTCCCGCATACCCCCCTTTGGCTTATGGGCTGGCCCGTTAGTGCTAGCGGGTGGAGACGAGGAAGAAGAAAGCGAGGCGAGGGAGGCGGCCGGAGACGAGGAAGACGGGGAAGAGCACGGGAGACGGAGCCAACCTCGCCGCCGACGGGGACGGCGCGGCTGGCCGCGACGTTGCAGGCCAGGCGAGGAATGGACCTCACCGTAGCCGGCGACGACGTGGCTCGCGGCGCAGGTGGAGCTGAGGCATGAACTTAACGAGGGGGGTGCAGGTGCGGTGTGGCCGGCGCCGGAGAAGAAGGTGGGTGTGGGGGGGTTTAGAGGGAAGCCGGGGCGGCGGTGGGCTGGCGGCGGCCGTGGTTCGAGCAGGGGGGGCGCCGGCGCGCGGGTGGCGGCAGCAGGCGGTTACGGCCGGTGGTGGCAGCGGGGGGTTGACGGAGGAGAGCGGGCGTTGGAGGCGCTGGGGAAGAAGAGGAAGACGATGGCGCGTTGATGGGCCTGGCCCACAATAGCATCCCTGTGGGCGGAGCGGAAAGCGCTCCGCGCAGGTCAGAAACTAGGGGCTCCCCATTGGTCTGGCCGAAAGCACTGGCTAGAAGTGATCTAGTCGAGTTAGCTTTTGCTAAGCGCTAGCGGGAAGTGCTCGGCGAGTCGCATTGACAATTCAGGACCTGCGCCAACGATTTAGGCCTTCAGAAAATTAAACAATTTGATCAATCTTTTCTGCTGTTGATTTCAGTTCATCTAAATAACTGTTTCATATTTGTTCTCATTGCATTGAACAGCATGAATGCAAAATAGATTTGTTGTTTTATGTCAATCCCATAGAAATAGGAAGTTGTTGCAATTAGGCTTGTAGTCCTTGTCAAAGTTTGGGTACTGCACTTACGTATAATAAAAAGTAATGGTATAAAGTATAACTATAGCTGGTTATTTCGTATAGTATTGTCTTCGCTAAATAATAAGGTTATAGCTGCAGCCTGCATTACTTCTTCCAAACCTTAATAATGCTTGTTGTTATGCAGAAACTTGTTACTGAGATCTGGTCTGTGGCAGTTGATTGCGCATGCGGGAAGCTTATGGATGCTTTTATTGTCTCTTGTCATAGGGATTTGCAAATTTTACGAGAATGTGCGAATAAAGTGTATTACAGTAACCTTCAGATTATCATATATGATTTTACTAGACCACTGTAAGATAAGGCATCCCATATTCTTCAGTTTTCCTGTTTATTTTGATGAATTCTAATTCAGTTACTTTTTATAGTTTGTCCATTCCACCGCCTAAACTTCCTACAACAGTGCATCCGACAGTACTGTCAGTTATTCAGTCAGAAAACGATACTGTACTGAATGTATTGGTGGATCAGGTACTACATTATGTAAACTTCACACAACTGCTATGTTGGTCTAAAAATTGGTCTAACTTCCATATGTCCAAACACCAAGGGGGCACAAAATTTGAGTAATAATTAAGGAATTGGACTGGTTACACCATGTCGTATTTCAACCATGATTTCTGTTATCATTTAATGAACTTTTTGTGCATGGAAAAGTTACAAGAAGTGCACTCTTGGTTCCCTGAACAGATAATTATTTTGAAACAACGAATCCAAATAAACTGGATTCGTCAATACGCATTACACTATTCTTGTTATTTTCCTCAGATGCTTCAGTTTTACATATTATTATTAGAGCACATATTTGCTAAAGTTCCTTTATTTCAGGGCGGCGCTGAAAGGCAGGTTCTGGTTCGAGATTATGAAGTAGGAAAATCTGTTGCATTTGATCCTAAGATTCGAAACATGAAGGAAGTGTATACTGCTGATGGATTTAAAATGTAAGTATTGGTGGTGGTGCTCATTTTTAAATTGGTCATGTTCTAGCCATTTACCTAGTTGTTATATAAAGCAGTTTAGATGTGTTCTACCCTAATAAATCCTTGCTAGAAGTAATTTTAGAATCATATGGCATTTCTATCTCCATGTGCCCCTAAATTTAGTTTGGCGATTTACCATCTTGCAATTTTGTGAAATCGGCCAGCGGCTGGAGATCAGTTTTCCGGAGTTCCTCAGTGGCAAGCGGTAGCCCGAGTTAGGTGCAGGGGTGTTGTTTGATGGCACATGGGATTACTTGGAGGACCTACTAAACTACTGTTACCTGATTCACAGTTCGCTGGTTCGTGATTCGAATTTGCGATTCACGATTCTCCACTCCCTAAAATCAGATTTATTTTGGAATTGTAGTCAACTTAACCCTAGTTACCTGGTACACAATTCCTTATACATCTCCAAGCGCGAACTGCGTTTGTGAACCCAGAATTGGGGTCGCAAATCGTTAAACTATAGTCAAGTAATAAGCAAGATAGGAATCAGGGCTAGCTCAGAAAGCAAATTGGCCACAGAAAGTTGTATTTTTACAATAGAGAAAAAGGAATATGAAAAAAAAATGTTGGATGGCAGGGCATCCTGCTTAGGATCCTATCATTTGTCTCCCTTTTTCTTCCTTTTTACTTTGTCGTCGCCCACAATCCTAATTAACCCTCAGGTCTTAGGCCACTCATCCTGCCATGCCACTACTGGACCCCTGCGGTCCAATGCTCCTCAACAATGTCAAGATGGCTACCCAGCAGCGAGGTCAACCGTGCGGGTTCCTGCGCAACAGGGACGGAATGGGCATGTTCGAACTGTAGCTGCAACATGAAAAGAATCTGTGACAGATTAATGCTGTCTCGTTTTTGCATTTTTGCTTCACTTCATTTTGACAAATCTAGGGAGCTAACTGCGATCTGTTGTGATTTTGATGCCTGATGTACGCCGCTCTATCAGGATCAGGGTTCGATATCTCTTCCAATGAATATAACTGTGAACTTGAAATTCTCTTCTGAGCACCCGATCGGGGTGAGGGCACGTTTGCTAAGTCTCTTGGAAAGCAGTCTAAGACCCCATTTGCATGTCTAAATCCTTTGACTGGGGAGAAAACACCATCACATTGTCAGTAGAGCGGCACTTGACGTCAGATATGTTGATCAACCAGTGGAAATTGGTTAGCTATTAAAAGTGTTTTGCTCATTTGCCATGTCTAAAATGTTTTGCTCTTAAAAGTGAATGTACACTTATATAGTATGTCAATTTGGAGAAATCAGGTTTGAAGGCCATACCATAGTGTGGTGACTCCTTACACTTTCCTCCATTCCTCTCCATCCCTCTTGCGCCTTTGAGTGATCGCCATGACTACTAGTCACCATGACAGGTCATAGCGATAAAGACAAATGTCAGCGGCTGCCTACAGCAAGGACAAGAAGCAATGGGGACTGAGGTCTCATTTCCCTCCTCTTCTTTGATGTGCAACCCGACAGTGTCCAAATAAGCATACCAGAATGTCAGGCAACCTGCAATTGCGGATGCTTCGCAGGATTGGACAGTAATCCTGGTAAAAGCAACTATGGCCCAATCTGAAATTTGTCGTTGCCGCCGACAGCTTTATCGCAATAATTGCTGCACCTCTCGAGCTCCCTCTTGGCCTTCTGCCTGCAGGGATGCTGCAGCGCCTAGAGGAGGGTACATTTTTTTTTTGAGAAAACGCAAAAAGCCTTTGCGTTTCATTTTATTGAAAAGATAGGAGAGTTTTACAACCGAGCAGCCTCCAAAGAGGGCTAGCAAAACCAAAAATTACATCAATGGACATCCCAGGTCGTCGGGATGATGTCTCGCAGTCTGGCCGTGCCTGCTCTGGCCCAAAGGGCAGCTTCTTCCTTGATCGTAGCAACTAGGCCATCAATGGAAGGACGGGCATCATCGAAAACGCAGAACCTAGTGATATCATCCCTTCCGCCCGCCCCTGATTCCCTCACTTACCCGACGATTCCCCAGTGTTTGACTGCTGCCTCATGCAGGCGGTCACTGTGTCCACCTCTTCCTCCCCTTCTTTTCCACTGAACTCCCTGAATGGCCTTGTTGTCGTTATCCATGACTAGCAAAACAAATTACCTTACGCTGGAAGTCAAGGAGTGTGGCGTTTTGGAGCTCGGGCTCCATGGAGCCTGTTTTTAGAAATATTCAAAAATGGCATTTGTAATTCTCAAAAAAATTCAGAAAAAATCCTAGATGTTGATAATGAACTCTACTAGTGTTCAAAAACCCAAATATTTTGTATTTAAGGCTGAGAAACAATGAGAAGTGTGGATCTGGGTGCCGTGAACAGCGCATATTTTGAAAACATGAAATTTTTCATATTTGTTATTTTTGTGCAGCCTAGAATACAAAATATTTTGTATTGGTTTTTGCGCACTGGTAGATTTTGTCATTATATACATCTAGAATTTTTTTCAGAATTTTTGAAACTTCCGTATTGAGATTTGGATTTTTTAAAAAAAATTGGGCTGCATGGAGCCTGAGCTCCCTGTTGGTGCAGTTAGATAAGGAGATAATTTATTGACCTCGTGATAACATGAAAAAAGTGAGAATTTTTAGTTTCGATGAAGTAAATTCTTTTAGAGAAGAACATCTAGTAAATTCATTTTGCCTAAATGTAGTTCACCAGTGTTGTCCTGTCTCGTGTGTTTGAGTGCTCAACCCAATTTTACTGATGCACTTAGTATTCATGAACATCTTTTGGGAATTACTGTTTCATGCAAATTACTAGATAAATTCTGCTAGGTAGCGTCATATTGTTGTACGCTTGTACTTGTACGATCATTATTTTTGATGATCATGTTGCCTTTGATCCTTTTTCCAGGTTTTCTAGAGGGTCTGTTCAGACCATTCTTCCTCCATACAAAAACTTAAGAGCTGGTCGGTTGTGCGGTTCGTTGGGGAACAAAATAGCTGGACTGACGAATGAGGCTACTGGTATTGAAAGAATAAAGTCGGAAAAGAGCGCTCAGAGAAGGAAGCTAGTTAGTGACCAACAAAACCTCGAACAGAAAATAACAAGTTTGAAGGTAAAATTCATACTGATGTGTAACTCATTTAAATTGTCTCGTAACTTGTCTTATTGTTCTGTAGAGAAAACGGGTATCCGAGGAGCATCGTTTAGAGAATAAAAAACTGCGACTTGATGATGCCAAGAGAGCTTCTGCTGAAAATAATAATTATACTGCTGCGGATACCACTGAACTAGAGGAGGAAATAAAGGTTTGCTCCCATTTCCTTTTCTTAGCAACCATCTATCTCATTTCGCTTCACTAATATATTCTGATCTTCATTATCTAAGCAAGAACCTCATAGATTTTATCATGCTATACTTATTTTGGCAGCAAGAGAAAAGTGACATTGAGCAAAAAGAACTATTGCTGCAGAAGAGCAGTGTAAGGTTAACAGCAATTTTACGAGAAGTGAATGATAAAAAAGCGTCTCACCAGACCTTTATGGGTATGGAATTTCCACGATATCACTATTGATGATTTTACCATCCTCTATTGGCATGTACAATATTAAGCTGTTTAGCATTTTGTTTTTTCATTTTGATCTTGAGATGGCTAACAATGCTTGCCATGTGGAGCTGGGTATATACATAGTGATAGATGAATTGTGGCGTCAACTTCTTTGAAGGAAAACATACTTTAAATTGAAGGCAAATGTTTTTTTAGTTGAAAGGCATATGGTCCTGCTTTATATTGAAAGCAAAAGTTTTGTCTGAGTACAAGAACACTAGTATCTGCCCAGCTTTACAAGACCAGCATAAACTGAAAGAAAACGCCACACTCCCTCTACCAAGTTAAGAACGTTCAATTTTTTATTTTCTCGGGCATAAGTGTGTAAAAGGATTTAATATAGCGTAACTGTGAAGTTAGTATTCAGTTTGTCGGACAGTATCTGTCCTCTGATATGGTTAGGAGCCCACGATCGCTCAGTGCGCGCTCCCGTGACCCGAGTTCGAGCCCCAGGCTCCTCGGTTTAGTGCGCGCCTAGAGCTCCCGTTTCTTAATATATAGGCGCAGGGGTGGTCTCGTTTATACCCATACGATACACTCCTTTTATATTTTCTTGTGATATTATTACTCCTGAACAAGAAGGGATTCAAAAGATATGACATCTAACACCTTTTTTCACTAAAACTCATGTAAAAATTTGGTTGTTTCTAGCTCTTTCCAGTTGACACTTGTTTCTCCGCTTTGTCTGTATGCCAAATTTATCATAGGTTTCTTTCATTTACAGTATTGTATTTCGAAATGGTTGGTGTTTTTATAATAAACTATTCTCTCTGCTGAAACTGATGGATAAAGTATTCATATTTTAGTATATTCATTTTTGTTTCAACCTTGCTACCTACTACTACTGGAGCACCTTAGTTAACTTCCGTGTACTTTGTGCCTTGGATGCATATTTTAGAAACAAATCGACAAATCGGTGTTATCTCTATGGAGCAAGATCATTTGGAAATATTGTGTTGACTGGAGCTCTGTTTTAAGTTCCTTTCATATCATATATGTGGCCTATATTTTCTTTTACATAATATGCTCTTCAATGCCTGAGACTGAAAGTTACTCTTCTGCTGTCTGTGGCTTCCTCTTCAGCTGTCGTTACCATTCTCTGTGGTTCTCAAAGTACATTTTTTATTTCAGATTCTGTGAATGAGAAGACAGGGTCTTTTAGCAGCGCAAAGGATGAATTAGGTGTTGCTAATCGTAAACTGGATGCCGCTCAGCAGGTGTGCTTCTCCTTATTTAAAACTCTCACGTGCTACACGATTCACTGTAGGTTTGTGTTTCATGGCCTTTGATACTGTGAGTATAGGCTACTGGAAACACTATCCTTTAATCCATCGAATCATGAAAGCATCAATGAATCACATATCTTCCCCTGTTCCTTTCTTATCTCATCTAAACATTGTATTGTAATGATCCATTTTTTTATCAAACTAGGGCTGTCATACGTTATGTCCTACAGGCAGTATGCTCTTATGGTCTGTTACCATCTCCGCCTTAGCACCACATTGATATTTTGTTGATCTTTTTATTTACCTTTTTTTGAACGTGAGAATAACAAATTATATTGTAGATGAAGTGGATAATAGTAGCATTTTTGTTAGATTATTACACTACCTCTTACCTGTACTATTCTATATAACTTTGTTAAATGCGTCTTTTTAGACACAGATCATCACCATCAGCAGCTTGGTCGACCACTCCTATCTCAAGAATTAGCAAATTTTGATTGCTCAATTGTCTAACCTTGTATGTACTGACGGTAGTTCTTTCATTGAATGTGTGAATCAGGAGAAGACTCACTATGAAGGTCTCATGAGAACTAAAGTCTTACCTGATATCAAAATGGCTGAAGCAGAGTATGCAGATCTTCAGCAGCTTCGCCAGGTCTTTGTTCTGTTACTGTCACTAATGACCTATTTTCATTTTGTTGAGCTACTATTGTTTCTGTTTTGATCTTCTGTAAAAAGAGTGTGCTCTGTTACTTACAGGCACAGGCAGTGTGCACCTGAAAATTGTTATTGCCGAAAGAACAAAAAATTACTTAATAAATAAAACCAAAGATATAGTGTTAAACGTTCTGATAGAATCAAGGTGCTCCAAGAAGAAATAAAAGCTACGTGTATCGATTTTGTAATTGACAGGATGAAAAACAAAGAAAGATTTAAGTGTGAAGGCCAAACTAATTTATTTTTTACCTATTGGAATGGACATATCAGGGTTCAGGATGGTCTGCAACCACCAAATTCATACTGTTTGCAGTATAATATTCAGAAAAGCCCACACCTTGAATGGTGGCCAAGCTTAAAGCTGTAACTTCATGTCTTCATCTTAACATCTGTGAAATGCAAATAGAGTAATGCTGGATATACCATGCATACCAGTTATACTTTATTTTTGGCAGTATTTTTTAGCAAAAAGTTAATTATAGTGCTGAAGTTCCGTCCTTTTCTATGAAGCATTTCCAAGACCTCGATATGTCAAGTCTCTTGTTTTACCGGACTCACACCTCCTGTCACGGCCTTGCATTCCTGTAGGATTACTTCAAGAAGGCTTCGATTATTTGCCCTGAGAGTGATTTAGAAGCTCTGGGGCATATCGCTGGATCCACTCCTGATCAATTAAGTGCTAAGATAAATAGACTGAAACAGAGACTTGATCAAGAAAGCAGAAGGTTTGGAACCAACAACTTGGTTTTAGTTGCAGATAATGTTGCTGCATATGAGTTTTGATCCTTTCTTTAAGAATAATATTAATGATCTGAGCAGATATTCTGAGTCCATAGATGATCTGAGGGCATTGCATGACAAAAAGGAACGGAAAATCTTAAAAAAGCAACAGCTCTATGAAGGTTTTAGGGTGAAATTAAATGTAAGTTCATTACTTCATGGTTTGCTACATATGATGTACCTCCTCATTTTCCATCTAGTGCATCAGTCGAACGAAGTATTTGGCTGAATTGCTAACCACTGTTAAATCTTGGTCGTGGAAATTCACAAGAGAAAGATTGGCATATGTAATGTTTGATCTACCGAGGCATATGCGGCCTCCAGTTCAAGCTATCGTGTTTTGGACATGGTCTGCAAACCACAATCTTGACTACTTATTTCTATTGTTATATATTTGTAAAGCCCATTAAATTGATATATTGTGTGAGTACATTTTGAGACAATTCTACGTCTCTACACATATGATTTCTAAGTATCCAATCTAATTATTTAAAGTAATATTGGTAGTCAAATTTTTGAATGTTTCATTAGGACTCTAGGAGTATACTACTGATAGTCTAATACTGAAAGTGCGGTCTGATGTATCACTTTGAAATGTACCATCTACTGGGTCTGTTTTGAGCCAAGTTTCCTGCTGTGCAGTCGTGTCAAAAAGCATTGGACTTGCGATGGAAGAAGTTCCAGAGAAATGCTGGCCTTTTGAAGCGACAATTGACTTGGCTGTAAATACAAGTTTCATTCTTGGATGTTTATCATCAAATAATCTGCAAGTTTTAATTTCTCTTATCCGTCAGTTGGAATGTTAGTCCTGAGAGTTGTACCTCCTTTTTATTGTTTTAAAGGTTCAATGAGCACCTGGGAAAGAAAGGTATCAGTGGATTCATCAACGTAGATTACAAGAATAAAGTTCTGTCCGTAGAGGTGTGTATCCTTCATAAGATTTGCCCTTTTTGATGTGTACCTAGTAACTGGAGCATTTGTGCCTCGTCACTAGTTGCCTGCTCATCTTACAGCAATTTATGTAACATTTGTTTATGGCATTTGTTGTAGCTCACCATGCCTCAAGATGCATCGCGTGATACCGTCAGAGACACTAGAGGACTGTCAGGTGCCTATATAGTTTCTCAGTATTTTCGTACCTATGGTTTAGATAACTATAATTATATTGTATTTTTCACATTTCATTTATAGTTGAGAATACCTCTCACCAAGTTGATTTTGTTAGTATTTTGCAGCTATGTTTTAGATAACTATAATTCTTACTTTGTATCTTGGTACAGGAGGAGAGCGATCTTTTTCGACACTTTGCTTCACCTTAGCTCTTCATGGAATGACAGAAGCACCTTTTAGGGCCATGGATGAGTTTGATGTATTCATGGTGAGCGATCTGATGTCCTTTGACAACCATCATGTCCAGTTAATGACAAGTCAAACCTCATCGGCGGTATCTGAATTGTGCAGGATGCGGTAAGCCGCAAGATAAGCTTGGACACACTCATAGATTTTGCTGTTGCGCAAGGGTCACAATGGGTATTCATAACACCGCATGATATCAGGTCTGAAAATCATCTACTCCCTCCGATCCATATTAGTGGGCATAGCTTTGTCTAAATTCATATGTATCTAGTTAAGTATTTAGACTAGATACATGTGTATCTAGACAAAGTTGTGCCCACTAATATGGATCGGAGGGAGTATAGTATTTCGTGTTCCAGTTTCTCGAATAGATACTTATAACACCTATGTTTCCTCAGCATGGTGAAGCCCGGAGACCGGGTCAAGAAGCAGCAAATGGCCGCCCCTCGTGGTTAACTCAGGACTCAGTTGACTGACGTTGAGCTCAGTAGTCAGTACGGTGTATATCTCGTAGCCTTAGGGTCCACCCTGGACAGAATCTATCTAGAACTGCTAGTTTCCTATTTAACTTGTACATAGCTCGTCTTGAAGTGAAAACTTTTAGCTAGAACGTGGTCCGAGACTTGGCACCAGTAATTGTTTTGTTATCTAGAGTTACCAGCACTACCTTGTTGCATGGTTGAAACAGTGCTCCCGAGCCACCCCTTTCAGTTTGGTGATCTCAAAGGGCGTGTTTGGTAGCTCACAGATCAGTGCAAATTTCGTGTGTTTGGTAGCTCACAGATCTGTGCAAATTTCGTGTGTTTGGTTGGCTGGGTCGTATGAAGGTTCCCTAAATGAAGTTTCGTATGAGGGCAAAAGCGAGCCTGGGTGGTTCACGTGATACCCTAACCTGTGTAAATAGATAAGAGTACACGAAATACATATATGCACCAAACACCGGTGGTTCTTAACTCGTTTCCTTTTAAAGAAAATTGTGGGCAATCAAATGAGGTGCAAAACATGATTCTAAGATTCTAAGAAATACATATATGCACCAAACACCGGTGGTTCTTAACTCGTTTCCTTTTAAAGAAAATTGTGGGCAATCAAATGAGGTGCAAAACATGATTCTAAGATTCTAAGAGGCCTCTAAGCGGCTAAGCGGCACAGTTGAAAGGAGAAAAAAAAAACAATGCAAGTAGTTAAGTAACCAAACACGCCCAAAGTCTTAATCTGTGTCTTTCACTCGTGCTGCCGCTCCAGAGTGAGATAATGACATCAGACATGGCGAGAGCGGGGCAGAGGCCGGGGTTGCGGTGTGGCAGCCCAACGACTTGAGTTTGATCCCCGTCGGGGACGTACTTCCTGGAATTCTCGCAAAGAGCATTTCTTCTATAAAAAGATGCCCTGGGTGGGTGCTAGTGTCCATGGATCTTTTTTTTTTTGACATCAGACATGGCTAGCGGGTTAGGCCCTATTTCGTTATTCATAATGATTTCCTCATTGGCTATGAGGCCTTGATCTTTCTGCAGGATACTGGATCAACGATTAAGGTGGTGGCTGAGTCCACGATGTTAGTATTATGGGTAGGGTACAAGACTACTCCTTGATCTATGTTGAGTTTTATGCTTACGACGTCATCTTGATTGGTTAATTACCTCCAACTTTACCATCAACGAAAAATCATGGCTCCTGCCATAGACTCCCCTCTTCTTGAATAATAAAAGGTAACAGCCCATTATGCTTAAGACGAGGAAGTTCAGAGAATTGAGAAAGGACCGTAGGAGCGATCTATCCTCTTGGCGCCATGTTGCGATGGACTCCTACATCAACTTGTGCTCCTCCAGCTGCTTTCTCCGATTGAGCTCCTCAAAATAACCGAGACGACCCTGAGGCAGTGTCGATGACTTGCGTCTCCACGCTAGGGATGTACTCAAACAACGAGCTGTGCAAAGTGGGAACGACAGAGGAGGAGGCACGCGAGTCTTGACCTGGCAGCACGACGACAGGGGGCGACCTGGCAGCACGACGACAGGGATCACGTGGCCCCCTTCTCGACTTGGGGAAGAGGGGATTAACTCAAACAACATACTAGGGCTGGACGCGTGTGCCGGGGCGCGGCGCTTCCTGTTCTCCATGGAGTATCACATCTCATAGCGAGACATTGTGGCTGCCAACGGCACTCCAAGTAATTTTATAGACGAGCACGGGGAGGCGGGAAGGTGGCGAAACGACGGCAAAGAAAGAAACACTAAATAATAACTGCTCTGTAGCAAAACTTGCATTTTACAAACAAAACACGTGTCGCTTATGAAGTTTCTTTTTTTTTAGAAAAGGGAATTTTATTAATCCCAGCCTCTGCATCGATTGATGCACACAGCCACTTATTACAGAGTTTAGAGGTATCTTATTTGTGCTTACATCTCAAAAAGTGCAAAGATCGAGACAGGCCTCAACCGACACTGACACGCAAAAGTAAGACTACAAAAGCCGACTAATATGTTGCCACGTATGTCGGGAGAAAAAATCCTGTGCTACCCGCAGAAGTCTCGTGCACCCAGCCACCATAAGGTCCCACTGGTCTGAAGGCAGCAGGAAAGCCCATAACTGTATCCAGTGCACCGCCCTGTGAATAACCTGTAATACATGAAAATTATCCTTTCTGTTAAATACAATATCATTTCGACAATTCCAAATAGACCAACAGATAGCAGAAACGCCTATACGAATCCTATCTTTGGTTTTCTTGTCTATCCCCCTCAACCAATTCCCAAACATATTTGTGACATTAGTAGGGGGAGGGATATTATAAGTACAAAAGACAACACGCCATACAAGTTTTGTAAAAGGGCAAGAAATAAAAAGATGATCAATAGTCTCATTATTCCCACAAAAAGAACAATGTGAGCTACCCTGCCAATTCTTTTTAGCAAGATTATCTTTTGTTAACAAGACTTTGCGATGAAGGAACCACATACATATTTTAATCTTTTGCGGTATTTTTAATTTCCAAAGATACTTCTGTAAATAAGTAGTATGACCATTCATTAGGTCCTCGTACATCGATTTAACTGTGAATTGCCCATTTTGGGTCAGATTCTATTTAAAATAATCAGGAACATTATTCAGCGTTACTTGCATTAGTCTAAAGCACAAATGAGACCACATTTCCCATTTGTTCCCCACCAAGGCTCTTCGAAATCCTATATTAAGTGGGGGCGCATTGTGCATCACATCATGGACCGAAACATTCTGGTGTTGCACAATGTTATACAATAACGGATATTCTGACATCAATGGAGAGTTACCCAACCAAGTATCCTCCCAAAATCTTGTGGTTTCTCCATTACCAACTACAAATGACCCTCTACTAAAGAAATCATCTTTGACTCTCATTAGTCCCTTCCAAAAGGGAGAATCAGTAGGTTGGGCTTCTACTTAAGCTAAATTTTTACTTTGGAGGTATTTGTTTTGTAGCAGCTCCTGCCACACCCCCTCCTCATTTAAAAGTTTGAAAAGCCATTTGCTAAGCAAACATTTATTCTTTAAATCAAGTACTTCCACCCCTAAACCTCCCTGATCCTTTGGTCGACATATAATGTTCCACTTTGTCAATCTATATTTCCTCTTATTCTCATCACTCTGCCAGAAAAACCGAGATCTATAGAAGTCTAGCCTTTTCCTCACCCCTTTAGGTAATTCTAAAAAGGATAGCATGAACATCGGGAGGCTTGTTAGGACCGAATTAACAAGTACCAGCCGATCCCCATAGGATAGCATCTTCCCTTTCTAACACCCAAGTTTGCCTTCGAAACGGCATTCAACAGGTTGCCATTCATCGTTTCGGAGTCTCCTATAATGAATTGGAACCCCAAGATATTTAAAAGTAGAGATCCCGACTCACATCCGAAGATTTGCCGGTACTGATCTTCCACCTCCTTCGCCTTCCCAAAACAAAAAAATTCACTCTTATGAAAATTTATTTTCAGCCCCGAAAGCTGTTCAAAAATGCAGAGGATGAGTTTCAAATTCACCGCCTTCGCAAGATTATGGTCCATAAATAAAATAGTATCATCTGCGTATTGCAAAATAGATAACCCTCCCTCGACCAAATGAGGTATGAGCCCGTCTATTTGTCCATCTTCCTTCGCCCGTGCGATTAAGATGGCTAGCATATCCGCCACTATATTAAATAACATGGGAGACAAAGGATCTCCCTGTCTTAGGCCTTTTTTGGTTTGGAAATAATGACCAATGTCATCATTTACCCGAACCCCGACACTTCCCCCCTGAACAAATTGCATAATCCAATCACACCATTCTTGTGCAAAACCTTTCATACGCAATGCTTGTTGGAGAAAAGGCCATTTTACTTTGGCATATGCTTTTTCGAAATCAATCTTAAAGATAACTCCATTTTCTTCCTGTGAAGCTCATGAATGGTTTCATGTAAGACAACCACACCTTCTAAAATGTGTATCCCTGGCATGAAAGCCGACTGCGTCGGCCTAATTATCTTTTGTGCAATTTCGGTAATACGATTAGTACCTACTTTTGTGAAGATTTTGAAACTGACATTAAGGAGACAAATCGGCCTGTACTGTTGAACCGCATTTTCTTTTTTCGGTAATAGCGTTATGACTCCAAAGTTTAATTTAAACAAAGACAAATTTCCTTGTTTCAATTGCACAAAGAGAGCCATTAAATCATTTCGAATTACCTCCCAAAAAGTCTTATAGAACTCAGCAGGAAATCCATCAGGCCCCGGAGCCTTGTTGAGTTCCATTTGAGAGATGGCTTCGTACACTTCTTTCACTAAGAAATCAGCTGTAAGAATGTCATTCTCTTCTTGAGAAAGTTGCGGAATATCATGGACCATCTCTTCATTCATTGTAACGCTATTTGGGTCGGAATCCCCAAAAAGTTTTTTATAATATTCAGAAATATATGTCTTCAAATTCGTGTCACCTACTATGGTTCCTTCATCTTGTTCTAATTGAAAAATCTTCTTTTTCCTATGCTTTCCATTTGCAATAAGATGGAAATACTTCGTGTTATTTCCACCTTCCTGTATATGTTTAACTTTTGCCCTTTGAGCCCATTTTGTTTCCTTGTCTCTTCTAAGACAACAAATTTTATCGTTTGCCTCTCTTAATGCGTCTCGCTCACCTACACTAAGTGGTGTGCTTTCCGCTTTAATGTCTAGTTCATCGATAATTTTTAACAACCTTTCTTTCTCCTTCTTATATTTACCGCTTTGATTTTTTGCCCAGCCCTTTAGATATCGTCTCAAATGTCTAATTTTATTTTGCCATATTTCAATAGGAGAGTCCCCTTTGACATAATTAGCCCACTCAGCTGCCACCATCTCATAAAAACCTTCCATCCTAAGCCATGAAAGTTCAAATGAGAATCGTGCCTTATTACCTAAATGTGCTTGTACCCCCGAGTCCACTAAGAGAGGGGTATGATCAGAACCTGTCCGGGTTAAAGCCTAAACCGAAACTAAAGGGAATTTTTGTTCCCACTCAGTTGTAGCTAAGACCCTATCCAATTTTTGATAAGTAGGATTGTCTCTCCTATTCGCCCACGTGTATTGTCTACCCGAGAGTTCAATTTCTTTCAATTCTAAGCTTTGTAAGATAGCATTAAACATAATTGGCCATCGTGGATGGTAATTGTCGTTGCTCTTCTCTGTAGGTTTCCGCAAAATGTTAAAATCCCCACCCACCAACATCGGTAATGGTTCATTTTCACATAGACGGACTAACTCAGATAGGAGCATCGGCTTGTGCTCGTCTTGTGCCGCCCCATAGACAGACACCAAAACCCACTCAAAACCATCGCATCTAAATTTAATGTAAAATTTCACGCAAAAATCCCCAACATCCACATTTTTGACTTGAATAGTTGTCGTATTAACCCCAATAAGCATACCCCCCCCCCCCCGACCTCCCTCTTGGTGGTAAACAAAACCAGCTAAAATCTTGTCCAGCCGCTAAGTGTGTTGAAAAAGGAGTGGCAAAATTAGACCTTCCCGTTTCCGACAAAGCGATAAAGTCTAATTTCCTCTCTCTAATAGATTCTTGCACAAACAAATGCTTTCCGGGGTCACGAAAACCCTCACTATTCCAAAAAATACCTTTTAAATTATGCATTTTTATTTCTCGTCTGAAGTTTTATTCTAGCGCTTCTACGCTTGTTGCTATTAGAGTAGACCCTCCTTTTCCTCGTTCGTTTGACCTTTTCTGACTGAATTGAGAAATCAGTCCTATCCTCCAACGATCTAGAAATATCATCCTCTTCTAAATCTTCGGTAAGGCACGAAGCCCTATTAAGAATCAAACTATGCAGATGGTCATTATAATTATCCTCTAGATTGTGTTGCAAAATATTAATAGACCTTTCTTGCTCAGATTTCTTAATTAAAGATGCCGAAACAGTAGGTGTTAAATCATTTGTCCCTAAAGAAACCCCCAACTTAGATGCTCTATCAACAATTTCCTTATCAGAGAAAGACAATATTGAAAAACGAGAGTCTAAATTCGTACCTGGCAAGGAGTGACGCCTTTCAGCCCATGCCATTGCCCGCTCCATCTGAGTGGCATCCGCATTGTGCTGAGACCGAATTCGACCGCTAGAGCGCAACCCCAACGCCTCGACGTCCGGGATGCCTCCAAAGTCGATGACGAGCTGGTTCGACGCCACCTTTTCATCATCACCCTTATGGTTAATCGGAAAAGATGGCATCGTTGGAGAGTAGACCGGCGCCTGCGCTCGCTGCTGACCCGTCACTCTCGGACTAGCACCCCCGCCTGGGGTACTAGGAGAGGTACGGGCAACCGTCTCGCAGCGCGAAACAGCCCCACCGCCTTATGAAGTTTCGTAGAATCCCATGCAATCAATATGGGTAACTAAAATTGTATCTAGCAATACACACAAGGTTGGATTCTACAAGTGTTGAGGGGAAGCCGAGAAATGCAAACATGTATTTGGTTCCTGTTACGGATGATTTGGCCCTGTATTTCACGATGCGCCTTCTGATCCAATGGATCTGAAAGAAATCTCTCAATCATGTGATACACGTAACCTTAAGATGGGGAACGTCAATCCCGCGAGCAACCCGTCGATGACGACGAACCTCATGCCTAATAGATGGATCCAACAAGCCGACAACTTGATGATGAACAGCAAGCCTCGCGCCAAAGCACAACAATACTTGAAAACCTGCATCTTCACGCAATCACAATATATTGGATAACTAGACAATGTCCGAGACGACGTCACAATACGGCAACCCCGGAGGGATGGTTGACAACTCTAAACACAATGTTCTACATATTTTCTAACCTAACCTATATTGGGCGCACCCCTACGTTTATATAGACGAGGGAATAACATAGCATGTGGACCAGTACTCCAACTCTCATCCGATTCAAACTGGATATAAACCGACCCCAAATGGGTTCGAACCAAACTAGGCACGCATGCCTGATCATATTTTCCAGAAAATATCTGAGGCCGCCGCCATCGCCAACCCTAGATCGGGAGGGTTCTGAAGCTCTTCCCGGCACCCTGCCGGAGGGGGAGATCGTCACCGGAGGCATCTACACCACCATGCCTACCTCCGGAGTGATCCGTGAGTACTCCACCATGGGACTACGGGTCCATGGCAGTAGCTAGATGGTTATCTATTCTCCTTTGTGCTCCATTATTTAGATCTTATGAGCTGCCTACATGATTGAGATCATCTTTATGTAATACTATGTGTTGTGTTTGCGGGGATCCGATGAATTATGGAGTCATGACATTATTGTTCAGTTTATCTATGATATGTTTTATTTATGATCTTGCATGCTCTCCGATGCTTGTGTATGCTTTGGCCGAAGTAATTACTTGTGTCAGTAGAGGGAGTATTTATACTAGATAGTGGGTTCATGCCTCTCTTATCTGAGCTCGATTGACATAAACGATTAAGACTTGAGATGTGTTGTTGCTACTAGGGATAAAACAACGTTGTTTATTGCTTTATGTTGTACTCATTGCTTACATTACGTACCATGCTTATTGCAATTATCTGTTGCTTGCAACTTAATACTTTCGGGAGACTTGCTGGATAGCGATCCCGGGGTGGATTATTAGTCATAGATGCTGTTGGATAACGGTCTATGTATTTTGACGTAATGCCCATATTAAATGAAACGGTGAACTTTGTGTCGTGATAGTATTGTGTTGCGTCCATGTTTGTCAATTGCCCCGCTGTAATTTGTTCACCCAACACGTTTATCTTTTGGAGAGACACCACTAGTGAACTGTGGACCCCGGTCCTATTTTCCTACATTGCTTACAACCGTTTTAATAGCTTTTCCTAGTCATTTGCTCGCTGGTCATTTTTGCTTTCATAATATTTTCCACCATACGTTTAATCCTTTGTGTTCAGCAAGCCGGAGAGATTGACACCCTCTCTGTTTCGTTGGGGCATAGTAGTTTGTTCGTGTGTGCGCAGGTCCACGTCAACAGCTCTTTACGGCGCCATTGCTATTGTCACCTAGCCGAAGGCTTCTCCAAGTTATACTGGTTCGATAACCTTGGTTTTGTAATCAAGGGAAAACTGGGTTCCCAGCGAACGTGTGATCCACGCCATCAAGCTCTTTTCTGGCGCTGTTGCCGGGGATTTGGATGCTTCAGCGAGGGGAGTTTCGCACATCCTTACACTCTATTTTGTTGTTGTCTTGCTTAGTATATTTTTTATTAGTCTTGTTTTGCTTTTCGTTTGCCTTAAAACTCAAAAACACAAAAATAAAATAAAAATTTCAGCAACTAGTCTTTTTCTGTTTTTCTGTTATTATGTCTAGTTCTTTACTTGCTATCAATGGCTACTTTCTTTGAATCCAATATTTATTGGCAAGGCGGGTTCATGAAGGATCAACAAAAACATTATAAGGAATACCGCTTGTCTCAAAAAGGGAAATATTTATGGGAACAAATAGATAGATTGAAATGTTTTGCTGAAAACTTGTGCTCCAAATATGATGTATCCTGGTGCTTTAATGAATCTGGCTGCTTTCGGGGTGCGAATCACTTTCCTTTCCAATGCACATGCAATGATAATGAAATCTTAGCCTCTTATACTAAAGGATATTATGATTTTTATGATGTGGAACGAATTGAAGAATTTGTTGCTTATAAGGGTGCCTATGAAATCAGTTCTTTTTCTTGAACATAAATATGATTATCCTTATAAATATGAAATTCTTGCTATACTTAAATATTGTCTTGATAACTACAAGGATGAGAATTATTATATAACTAAACATTTTATGTGTCTCTCCCATAGAAAAGAAGAGACTAATGCCTTGCAGGAACCTGTGGAAGAAGAAATTGTTGAAAGTGAAAGCTCTTTGGATGAAAAAGAGGAAGAGAGTGATGAACAAAAGGAGGAAGAATGGATTAGCTACCCATGCCTACCTTCTAATGAGAGTAACTCTTTACCTCTTACACTATTTGATTGCCCTCCATGCTTACCAAAGGAGGATGAATGCTATGTTCCTATGGATTCTATTGAAATATCCCTTTTTGATAAAACTGATGTTTGCTATGTTTATGGGCATGATGCCCCTATGAGTGAAACTTGTGAAAATAATTATGCTACTGTTATTTATGATAATCCATGCTATTTTGATAAGTTTTATGATAATCCTCTATTTATGCCTAATATCGAAATGCATGGTAATAAGGAGTTTTGCTTAGAAAATGTTTATGATAAAGCTCTAGATGATGGTCCTATGTTGCTTCATGATATTAATTCTACTATTATTGAAAATGGAATTGGAGAGGTATTGACTTTAGCTAGATGGAGTCCCATACCTTTTGAGAGTGATCAATCATCTTGTTATAATATTATTAAAAGTGGGTTTGGAGAGATCATGACTTTAATTAATCCCACTATTTTGGAGCTTGATAAAAATTATGTGTTTGTAGATCATGAAAAGCATGCTTTACGTGATAGTTATATTGTTGAGTTTGTTCATGATGCTACTGGAAATTATTATGAGAGAGAAAAATATGGTTGTAGAAATTTTCATGTCACTAAAACACCTCTCTTGTTGAAAGTTTTCAAATTGCTCTTGTTTTATCTTCCTATGCTTGTCACAATGTTCTTCATGGATTTATTTGTTTACAAGATTCCTATGCATAGTAAGTGTGTTAGACTTAAGTGTGTTTCATATTTGCTTCTTGATGCTCTTTTATATGTTCAACTCTTATTCTTATGTGAGCATCATTAAAATCTCCAAGCCTAGCTAGAAGGCGTTAAAGAAAAGCGCTTATGGGAGGCAACCCATCATTTTTACTTTTAGTTTGTTTTATTTTTCTTTGAGTCAAGGTTGCTGTTACTTTGGTAACACCTCCTTTGTATCTTTTTATTTTTGTTTTATTTTTACTTTCAGTTTGTTTTATTTTTCTTTGAGTCAAGGTTGCTGTTACTTTGGTAACACTTCCTTTGTATCTTTTTATTTTTGTTTTGTGTGCCAAGAATAGCCTCTAATGAGAGGAAAGTAAGATTTTGAGTTTGCTGTCCAGAAACAGATTTCTGTTCGTCACCGTACGAAAATCCAAAACAATACAGAACGTGATCTGGAGCTGTCAATTTTTTACAGAAAGCATCTGGGTTTTGTCTACCTTTCGCTAGTTTTGAGTTTTCTGATTCGAGGTGTCCTAGTAGCTCAAAAAAAATCATCTTTGCGTTCTGTTCTGTTTTTGACAGATTTTGTCTATGTTTTTGCATTGCACCTTTTACAGGCAAAGTGGAGTTCTTTTATCCACGGAACATCACTTAGATCTTTGTGACAGTAGCTAATGTTTAGAAACAAGTTTATGCAATTTGTCAAGTGAGAACTGAAGGTGGATTATTTTGTTTGAGGCTTAACCCCTCTAATAAGTTTGTGATAAGTTTTGTGTGAAGGAAATTTTCAAGTGTTGAGAGAACGAGGTGATGAGAGAAGATCAAGAAGGGATTAAAGCTCAAGCTTGGGGAGGCTCCCCTGGACCTCCACCAAATATTCAAGAAGTCTCAAGCGTCTAAGCTTGGGGATGCCCAAGGCATCCCCTTCTTCATCGACAATTAATCAGGTCAATCCCATGAAACTATATTTTTATTCCTTTACATAATATGTGTCGTTCTTGGAGCGTCATTTATGTTTTGCTTTCAGTTTTTTTTGTTTGCTGGTACTTTTCAATAAATGGATCCTTGCATTCTTGTGTGGGAGAGAGACACGCTCCACTTTTTCATTAAACACTCATGTTCTTCACTTATATGTGTAGAGTGTTTTAGCTTTTTATTATCTTAGCTTCTAACTCTTGTTTTTCATGTATCTCTTGTTCAGAGCTATTAGTTACTTGTAGTTAGGTTGTACTCTCTTGTGTTACATGCATATTTGCTTAGAGAGTTGTTTCAAATAAATTGATTGGTGTTTGCTTGAAAGGGAACTATCATGTAGGAAGTGGTAAAAGAAATTCAAATAGCATTGTCTTGAGTAATTTGATGCTTGCCAATTGTTTTGAGATATAATTTAGATGAATGCTTAAACTTGTGGATCATTTGCTTAAGAATGGACTAGTGGAGAAATACCGTAAACCTTAAAATTATGATGCTTGTTCTGATTGTTATTTCTCAAAGTCTAGATATTCTTTTTGCAAAGCATGTTTGGTTGACAAGGAAGACAGTGTGGAGTCTAATGGTTATACTTAATGTATATCTTGTGGTCATTCGTGTATTCGGTTGTTAATATGTGTTTGCTTGACACCTTGCTAAGACTAAAAACTCTGTACTGAGAGGGAATGCTTCTCGTGCATCCAAAAATCTTGAGCCAAATATCCATGTCATTCGTGTCCACCATACCTACCTACATGTGGTATTTCCAATCCACTCCAAGTAATTTTTTCGTGTGCTACCTTTAAATATTCAAAATCTTATTACTTCTTTTTTGTGCCTCTACTACTAAGCTCATGAGGAAGTAGTGGGTGGTCTTTATTGCGTTTGTTGGACAGACTTATTTCAGGACTTGTATGCTTCATCTACTTGTCCACTAATTTTGCAAAAAGAGCTGGCAACGGGGTGCCCAGCCCCATAAAAGATAAATTACAACTTTCACCAAAAAACTCTCCTCGCATTTTGTTCCTGTGAATTCAGTCAAACATCTGCATGTGTAAACAAAGGAGATAAAGAGGAATGATCTGTTTGTTGCAGAAATAACGTTCCTCATGGGAGCCGCTCTTAAAAGTCTGTCTATCAAATGTAGTAATGCATTGCTCACTAGCATTCGTTGACCATAGTATGCATCTCTCAAAAATATATTTTTATGTCTCTATATGTTTTAAAAAACTAAAAAGCTCCAGCACACAATTAATCTCTGCTTCCCTCTGCGAAGGGCATTTCTTTTACTTTTATGTTGAGTCAGTTTTCCTTTCCAATCTTTATATCTCAAGCAAACGCATAGTATCAATTGAGGTACAAGTCTACTACATGCTATCTTTATGTTTAACTGTGAAAACTTTATATTGACATTATCTTCGGAAATCCCTTTTGGCTCTCGGGTGCTAGTGCACCCGCTTTTTTCAAAAAAAATCAAACGAGTTTCAAAAAAATCCAAAAAAAATACCAGGTGATACATATGCATGTCCTCTACGTATATGCCGGTTATGGGTGCAAAACAAATCGTATTACGAGCTACATGAAAATAAGAAATTTCGGATGAAGCAAAAACTGATAATAGTATGGATTTTCTGTCAGAATTTTCTCTTTTTTCTGTAGCACAAAATATAACTTATTTTTTTACGAAAATTGTTGCGTACGTACATCATATGTATATGTTGTTGTGTAAAAAAATGCAGATTTTTTTGAAGCAAAAAAGTACGATTTTCAAAAATTTCAAAAAACCAGGAGCAGTGTGCCCGAGAGCCAAAAGTCCCCTTTACATTATCTTCAGATAAGTATGTTACAAGTTGAAGCTCTTGCTGAAAACTTAAATCTTCCTTTGTGTTGGTTGAGCACCTTTGCCGAAAGTATATTGCTTTGTGAACTATCAAGCTTGACGAGTCTTATAATTTTCAAGTCTCCAAAGTACTATCCATGAAAAATTCTTGCTTAGATGTTACACATGGTTAATCATTATTTGCTTTATGTCAACTATAGACCATTGTCTTGGATCACTTAATTCAGTTCATATTCTTTACATTACTTGATCATAATCGTGTTGGTAGCATGTCACTACCAAAAATTATTTTGTTATCATTTACCTACTCGAGGATGAGCAGGAATTAAGCTTGGGGATGTTGATACGTCTCAAACATATCTATAATTTTTTGGTTGTTCCATGCATAATATATATCATTGCCACATGCTTTCATAATGTTTTTATATAATTTTGGCACATTTTATGGAACTAACCTATTAACAAGATGCCCAGTGTCAGTTTCTATTTTTACTGTCTTTTTGTTTCAAAAAAGCTAGTCGGGGAATTTTCTCGGAATAAGCTGCCAATTTACGTGAATTATTTTTACATGGAAACAAAGGCTCTGCCAGGAAATTGCCTTCGTCCCAGAAACCCTCGATACCCGATCATATTTTCCAGAAAATATCCGAGGCCGCCGCCATCGCCAACCCTAGATCGGGAGGGTTCTGAAGCTCTTCCTGGCATCCTGCAGGAGCGGGAGATCGTCACCGGAGGCATCTACACCACCATGCCTGCCTCCGGTGTGATGCGTGAGTAGTCCACCATGGGACTACGGGTCCATGGAAGTAGCTAGATGGTTGTCTCTTCTCCTTTGTGCTCCATTGTTTAGATCTTATGAGCTGCCTACATGATTGAGATCATCTTTATGTAATACTATGTGTTGTGTTTGCGGGGACCCGATGAATTATGGAGTCATGACATTATTGTTCAGTTTATCTATGATATGTTTTATTTATGATCTTGCATGCTCTCCGATGCTTGTGTATGTGATACGTCTCAAACGTATCTATAATTTCTGATCTTCCATGTTGATATTATACCAATTGTTACATGTTTTATATACACTTCATAGCATTTTTATGCATTTTCTGGGACTAACCTATTAACAAGATGCCACAGTGTCAGTTCCTGTTTTCTGCTGTTTTTGTATTTCAGAAAAGCTATTCTGGAAATATTCTCAGAATTGGACGAAACCTGGACAGGACCTCCTATTTTTCCAACACGTACACGGAGTCCAAAGGAGAGACGGAGGCGACCACACCATAGGGCGGCGCGGCCCCACCTCCAACCGCACCGCGGTGTGGTGTGGGCCCCCGGGTCGCTCCAGCTGCCGCCATTTCGCCTATTTATTCATCTTCACGGGAAAACCCTAGACATCCGAGCCATTATCCACGAAAAGTTCCAGAGACGCCGCCGCCGTCAACCCTAGCTCAGGAGGGTTCAGAAGCTCTTCCCGGCACCCTGCCGGAGAGGGGAATCATCACCGGAGGGCTCTACATCACCATGCCTGCCTCCGGAGTGATGTGTGAGTAGTTCATCTTGGACTACGGGTCCATAGCAGTAGCTAGATGGTTGTCTCTCCACTTTATGCTATCATGTTTAGATCTTGTGAGCTGCCTATCATGATCAAGATCATCTTATTGTAATGCTACATGTTGTGTTTGCTGGGATCCGATGAATATTGAATACTATGTCAAGTTGATTATCAATCTATCTTATATGTTATTTATGATCTTGCATGCTTTCCGTTACTAGTAGATGCTTTGGCCAAGTAGATGCTTGTAACTCCAAGAGTTAGTATTTATGCTAGATAGTGGGTTCATGCCTCCGGTAATCTGGGAGAGTGACAACAACTTCTAAGATTGTGGATGTGCTGTTGCCACTAGGGATAAAATAACCGATGCTTAGCTTAAGGGTGCGCCGTTAGGTCTAATGCATTTGTTTACATTACGCACATTACTTAATGCGATTATCCGTTGCTTGCAACTTAATACCAACGGGGAACTCGGTATGACAACCTGGAGGTGGATTATTAGTCATAGACGCTGTTGGATAACGGTCTATGTATTTTGTCGTAATGCCCACATGAATATCATAGTAATCATCATGTCATATATATGCATTGTCATGCGCTCAATATTTTGTCAATTGCCCAGCTGTAATTTGTTCACCCAGCATGTTAGTTATCTTTTATGGAGAGACACCACTAGTGAACTGTGGACCCCGGTCCATTCTTTTACACTGATAATACAACCAACTGCAATCATTGTTCCTTTTCATTCTCTGCAATTTACACTATTTTCCACACCATACGTTTAATCCTTTGTTTTCAGCAAGCCGGTGAGATTGACAACCTCACTGTTTCGTTGGGGCAAAGTAGTTTGATTGTGTTGTGTGCAGGTTCCACGTCAGCGCGCCACTGACAACCTTCAGAAGTGATTTCTTACTCCTACTGGTTCGATTAAACCTTGGTTTCATACTGAGGAAACTGCTGCTACACTGCTTCATACCTTCCTCTTGGGGTCTCCCAACGAACGTGTGATCCACGTCATCAAGCAATTTTTCTGGCGCCGTTGCCGGGGAGCAAGAGGATTTCTGCAAGGGGAGTTTCACGCTTCCAATCTCTTTACTTTGTTATTGTCTTGCTTAGTTTATTTTTATTTTATCTTGTTTGCTTTTAATTATCAAAAACACAAAAAAAATAGTTTCTGCATCTAGTTTATTTCGGTTTGTTATTATGTCTAGTTATTTATTGCTATCAATGGTTTCTCTCTTTGAAACAAAATATTATTGGCTAAGTGGGTTCACGGAGGAACACAAATTATTATAAGGAATACCGCTTGTCTCAAAAAGGGAAACATTTATGGAACAAATAAGTAGATTGAATTATTTTGCTAAGAACTTGTGCTCTACTTATGATGAATCCTACTGCTTTAATGAATCTTTTGTTGTAGAAGGCATAAACACCTCCCTTTCCAATGTGATTATAATGATAATGAAACCTTGGCTGCTTATGCTAAAGGAAACTATGACTTTGGTAATCTTGAACAAACTGAAGAATTTTTGTTTTTAAGGTGCCTATGAAATTGCTGGTTATATTCACGATGATGATTCTCCTTATAAATCTGAAATTTTGCTATACTTGGTTATTGCCTTGAATATTACAATGATAATCCTTATATCACTGAATTTCTTGAGAAAACTTATTCTCCAGAACAACTTGCTACCTTTCAGGAACCTGTGGGAGAAGAAACTGCTGAAACTGAAAGCTCATTGATGAAAAAGAGGAAGAGAGTGATGAACAAAAGGAGGATCTACCTTCTAATGATAGTAACTCTTTAACTCTTACATTATATGATTACCCTCCATGCCTACCTAAGGAGGAGAAATGCTATATTGTTGAATGTCATGATTCTATTGAAATATCTCCTTTTGATAAATTTGAAGTAACAACTCCTTGACTCAAGAAAAGGAAATTGCAGAAAGTAAAAATGTGCTCCCTAATGTTTATATGATAATGCTCTTGATGATGGTCCTATATTGCCTAATGATATTTTTATACTACTATTGTCAAAAGTGGGTTTAATGACCCCACTGTTTTTGAGCTTAATAAAAATTATGTGTTTGTAGATCATGAAAAGCATGCTTTATGTGATAGTTATATTGTTGAGTTTGTTCATGATGCTACTGAAAGTTATTATGAGAGAGGAAAATATGGTTGTAAAAGTTTTCAAGTCGCTAAAAACCTCTCTTTATGTTGAAAGTTTTGAAGTTTATTTGTTTCATCTTTCTATGCTAGTTGCTTTATGCTTCAATAATTTATTTTGTTACAAGATTCCTTTGCATAGAAGTGGGTTAGACTTAAATGTGTTTGATATTTGCCTCTTGATGCTCTCTTTGTTTTTCAACTCTTATTCTTATGAGAGCATCATTAAAATCTTCAAGCCTAGCTAAAAGGCATTAAAGAAAGCGCTTTTGGGAGGCAACCCATTATCTTTTGTTTTCAGTTTTTAGTCAAGGAGTTGTTTACTTCTGTAACAATTCCTTTGTATCTTTATTTTATCGCATTGTTGTGCCAAGTAGCCTCTAATAGGAAGATGATGCTAGATTTGGATTTCTGCGCAGGAACAGATTTCTGCTGTTCACCGTTTTACTTCTGTAAAATCACAGAAAAATTATTTAAATCTGCAAATTTTTGTGCGTGATCCTCAGATATGTACGCATCTTTCGTTAGTTTTGTTTTTCGATCTGAGCAACGTAAGTGCCTCGAAAAAATTCGTCTTTACGGACTGTTCTGTTTAGACAGATTCTGTCTTTTATTTTTCGCATTCTCTCTTTTACTAGTGTTGAGTGGAATTCTTTTTTAGGGTGAAGAGCTTCACATAACATCAGTGGCAGTAGTTAATGTTAAAAGTAACGGTCATGTTTGTGTCCTTATAGAACATGTGAGTTTTTGATTGTGCACTAACCCTCTAATGAGAATTACTCTGAGTTTGGTGTGGCGGAAGTTTTCAAGGGTCAAGAGAGAAGGATGATATAATGTGATCAAGAAGAGTGAAGAGCTTAAGCTTGGGGATGCTCCCATGGATCACCCCAGCATATTTCAAGAAGACTCAAGCGTCTAAGCTTGGGGATGCCCAAGGCATCCCCTTCTTCATCAGCAACTTATCAGGTCATCTCTAGTGAAACTATATTTTAATTCTTTCACATCATATGTGCTTTACTTGGAGCGTCTGTGTGCTTTTATTTTCAGTATTTTATTTTTCTTATGGTCAACTTGATTGGACCCTAGCATTCTTGATTGGGAGAGAGACACGCTCCGCTTTTTCATATGAATACTCCTATTCTTCACTTATACTTGTTGAGTATTCTTATCTAGCTATTGCTATGCTTTTAGCTCCTGTTTTGCATGCATCTCTTATTCAGAGCTGTTAGTTCTTTTAAAGAAAGTACTCTCTTGCTTCACTTATAATTGTTTGGAGAGTTTATGTTGAAATAAATTGATTGGTGTTTGGTTGGAACAGAAAATGTTGCATGTGGTAGATGGTATAATGGAAAAAGCTTACATATTCTTGTAGATCACTGTATTGGATAATTTGATACTTGTCAATTGTTTTGAGTTATCAAGTAGTTCATGTTTAAGCTTTTGTATCATGTAGTTAAAACCTATTAATGAAGAACTACCGTAAAGCTCGTTGAAATTTGGTTTGCATGATTGGTATCTCTAAGGTCTAGATATTTTCTAGTAAAAGGGTTTGGTTAACAAGGAAGACAGTGTAGAGTCTTATAATGCTTGCAATATGTTTTCATATAAGTCTTGCTGTGTCGGTTGATATCCTGTGTTTGCTTCAAATAACCTTGCTAGCCTAAACTCTGTACTGAGAGGGAATGCTTCTCGTGCATCCAAAACCTTGAGCCAAAATCCATGCCATTGTGTCCACCATAACTACCTATATGTGGTATTTCCTTGCCATTCCAAGTAAATTTTTCATGTGCTACCTTTAAACTATTCAAAAATTATTACTCCTATTTTGTGTCAATGTTTACCAAGCTCATGAGGACGGGGTGGATGTCTTTATGTCAACTGTCAAACAGACTTTACCACCGGACTAGCGGCATATACATCCGCTTATCCATTAATTTTGCAAAAAGAGCTGGCAAATGGGGTGCCCAGTCCCAATTAATTACAACTTTAACCGCTTAATTCTCTTCACATTTTTGCCCTGATTTATCAGTCAAGCAATGACAAACAGTGAAATATCTGCATGTGTAAACAAAAGAGAAGAGGGATGATCTGCCTTGCTGGTAGAAATAACGTCCTTCATGGGAGCCGCTCTTAAAAGTCTGGTTGGCAGGGGTCATATTGTACTTTCCATTTTCTGATTCGTTGACAATTAACAAACACCTCCAAAACTTATTTTTACTCTCTATATGATTTCAAAAACTTAAAAAGCTCTAGCACATGATTTAATCCCTGCTTCCCTCTGCGAAGGGCCTTTCTTTTACTTTTATGTTGAGTCAGTTTTCCTACTTCTTTCTATCTCAGAAGCAAACACTAGTGTCAACTTTGGTGCAACAATTTTTATATGCTTGTATATTGCACTTATTATATTGCTTTGTGTTGACAAATATCCATGAGATATATATGTTGAAAGTTGAAAGCAATTGCTGAAGCTTAAATCTTCCTTTGTGTTGGTTAAATACCTTTTACTTAGAATCTATTGCTTTATGAGTTAACTCTTATGCAAAACTCTTTGATGCTTGTCTCGAAAGTACTATTCATGAAAAGTTTTTGCTTATATGATTCAGTTGTTTGCTCATTATCTACTTGCTAGCAAACTATAGACCATTGACCTGGATCACTTCATTCATAACATGTGCTTTACAATACTATTTGATCAAGATTATGATTGTAGCATGTCACCTCAGAAATTATTTTGTTTTTATCGTTTTACCTACTCGAGGACGAGTAGAACTAAGCTTGGGGATGCTTGATACGTCTCAAACGTATCTATAATTTCTGATGTTCCATGTTGATATTATACCAATTGTTACATGTTTTATATACACTTCATAGCATTTTTATGCATTTTCTGGGACTAACCTATTAACAAGATGCCACAGTGCCAGTTCCTGTTTTCTGCTGTTTTTGTATTCCAGAAAAGCTAGTCTGGAAATATTCTCGGAATTGGACGAAACTTGGACAGACCTCCTATTTTTCCAACACGTACACGGAGTCCAAAGGAGAGACGGAGGCGACCACACCATGGGCGGCGCGGCCCCCCTCCCCGCGCCGGGTGTGGTGTGGGCCCTCGGGTCGCTCCAGCCGCCGCCCTTTCGCCTATTTATTCATCTTCACGGAAAACCCTAAACACCCGAGCCATTATCCACGAAAAGTTCCAGAGACGCCGCCGCCGTCAACCCTAGCTCGGGAGGGTTCAGAAGCTCTTCCCGGCACCCTGCCGGAGAGGGGAATCATCACCGGAGGGCTCTACATCACCATGCCTGCCTCCGGAGTGATGCGTGAGTAGTTCATCCTTGGACTACGGGTCCATAGCAGTAGCTAGATGGTTGTCTCTCCACTTTATGCTATCATGTTTAGATCTTGTGAGCTGCCTATCATGATCAAGATCATCTTATTGTAATGCTACATGTTGTGTTTGCTGGGATCCGATGAATATTGAATACTATGTCAAGTTGATTATCAATCTATCTTATATGTTATTTATGATCTTGCATGCTTTCCGTTACTAGTAGATGCTTTGGCCAAGTAGATGCTTGTAACTCCAAGAGTAGTATTTATGCTAGATAGTGGGTTCATGCCTCCGGTAATCTGGGAGAGTGACAACAACTTCTAAGATTGTGGATGTGCTGTTGCCACTAGGGATAAAATAACCGATGCTTAGCTTAAGGGTGCGCCGTTAGGTCTAATGCATTTGTTTACATTACGCACATTACTTAATGCGATTATCCGTTGCTTGCAACTTAATACCAACGGGGAACTCGGTATGACAACCTGGAGGTGGATTATTAGTCATAGACGCTGTTGGATAACGGTCTATGTATTTTGTCGTAATGCCCACATGAATATCATAGTAATCATCATGTCATATATATGCATTGTCATGCGCTCAATATTTTGTCAATTGCCCAGCTGTAATTTGTTCACCCAGCATGTTAGTTATCTTTTATGGAGAGACACCACTAGTGAACTGTGGACCCCGGTCCATTCTTTTACACTGATAATACAACCAACTGCAACATTGTTCCTTTTCATTCTCTGCAATTTACTATTTTCCACACCATACGTTTAATCCTTTGTTTTCAGCAAGCCGGTGAGATTGACAACCTCACTGTTTCGTTGGGGCAAAGTAGTTTGATTGTGTTGTGTGCAGGTTCCACGTCAGCGCGCCACTGACAACCTTCAGAAGTGATTTCTTGCTCCTACTGGTTCGATTAAACCTTGGTTTCATACTGAGGGAAACTGCTGCTACACTGCTTCAGACCTTCCTCTTGGGGTCTCCCAACGAACGTGTGATCCACGTCATCAGTATGCTTTGGCCGAAGTAATTACTTGTGTCAGTAGTGGGAGTATTTATACTGGATAGTGGGTTCATGCCTCACTTTTCTGAGCTCGATTGACATAAACGATTAAGACTTGAGATGTGTTGTTGCTACTAGGGATAAAACAACGGTGTTTATTGCTTTATATTGTACTCATTGCTTACATTACGCACCATGCTTATTGCAATTATCTGTTGCTTGCAACTTAATACTTTCGGGTGACTTGCTGGATAGCGATCCCGGGGTGGATTATTAGTGATAGATGCAGTTGGATAACGGTCTATGTATTTTGACGTAATGCCCATATTAAATGAAACGGTGAACTTTGTGTCGTGATAGTATTGTGTTGCGCCCATGTTTGTCAATTGCCCCGCTGTAATTTGTTCACCCAACACGTTTATCTTTTGGAGAGACACCACTAGTGAACTGTGGGCCCCGGTCCTATTTTCCTACATTGCTTACAACCAGCTTTTCCTAGTCATTTGCTCGCTGGTCATTTTTGCTTTCATAATATTTTCCACCATACGCTTAATCCTTTGTGTTCAGCAAGCCGGAGAGATTGACACCCTCTCTATTTTGTTGGGCAAAGTTGTTTGTTTGTGCGTGCGTAGGTCCACATCAACAGCTCTTTACGCTGCCATTGCTATTGTCACCTAGCCGAAGGCTTCTTCAAGTCCTACTGGTTCGATAACCTTGGTTTTGTAAACAAGGGAAAACTACTTCTACGCTACATCATACCTTCCTCTTGGGGTTCCCTGTGGGGACCCCGGATTAATTATCCGAGATACTCGTTATGTTTCCTGCAACAGTCCCATGATCAGTGTGCTGTTGCACATAACTTGAGTTGGTATCACAGAACACCCTTAAATACCGAATAAATATACTTACGTGATTGAAGTGATCAGCTTCAACAGGTACTTGCAGCGGAAATCACCAAACAACGTGGAGCCCAAGTCATTCGCCTTTACCCTACAGGCAGCTGACTGGGAAGCGCCCTAGTTCGCAAAGACGCCAGTGAACTCCTCTTCGTCGAACTGCTCCTCTTTAAAATCTGGCTAAGACAATAGCCAGGGACGAAACCAATATGAGTACATTTGATTGTACTCGCAAACTACCCCAACTTGAGTAAGCACTAGTTTTTATTTCTTAAAAACTTTTATTTGAAAAACTCTCAAAAATCTTTTTACTAAAAAAAGGGGGGTGAGAAGAGGTTTATAACTATCCTTAAGAAAACACCATTTCAGCGGTTTCTCCGGAACTCCTCCGGCATTCAACCACACTCTGCCCATAGTTCCAAACCCATCACCACCCCGTACCAACTCATTGGTACCGGTGGGAAATACCCTTTCCAAGTCAATTTCCTCAACACAATCCAGAGTTTCCAAAACTTTGCACATGGCCTTAGCAGTTCTTCCCAACTGTCCATATCCGAGGACTCGGCTATTCGAATAGTTTTTACCCTCTGCAGAGGTAGTACGCTTTACCCACACCCATCCGGTCACTCATCGTGTCAGCCACGTCCCGCCATACCCGAGGTATGCGAAGTTGAGTTCCCGGCCATAGCCTGTCCTTTGCGCATGCTAGTATAGGACCCTGCCTCTACGACACATTCCATCGACACTCAAACCCTCAGGAACTAAGTGTGAGGACTCGTAGATTCTGCCCGGCGGACCCAAGGGAGCCCTTCAATCCTCTTCCTCCAAATACGTCCATACCGGCTTCCGGTAGACCAACACTGAAGAGGACCCAGGTCAGGGGGTAGGTCCTCAGACCATCCCCTCATGGAACGAGGTTATCCTCGTTATTGAGGCATCCAGTACTAACACAGGCAAATTATATGACTACGCCCTTTTCCATATGGGGGTAAATGTGGTCGCACAGATTATTGGTTGTTCAGTAAGTACCAGGACACAATGTGCATTTTTCCTTCCAAAACAACACCGGACTCTGCTTCTTCACCTTCATACCGACCTTTCGGTACTTCAACTCCATCCAAGTATTTTTTTTTTAAAAGAGTTTTGAATAAACAATGATTTTCCCATCCTATAGTTGTAGATAACTACCTTATTTTTCTACATAGGGTGGCAACATAGTTTTTCATAAACTTTTAAAAAGGTTTTCACAATCATTTCCAATTTTCATCGCAAAATACTTTTAATCAAAACTAGGGTGGTTTGTAATCCCACCAAAAGGATTTTCATAGAAGGCTTTTGAGTAAAACAAGTTCATTTAGAAATCATTGTATACCGCTAACACCTCTATATCGGGTGCCTCAACAATATACTTGTAATTTTGGAAAAGGGTTTTCAAAATCATCGCTTTCGTGGCAGACACCACAGAAATCATTTATGCTCTTTATAAGTAAAACAGGTAAATCAAAATAGATGTATATAGATGCAAGCTCAGTGAAGTAGCTTGCCTGGTTTCAGCAAAATGTCCCTGGACTTCTCTTCGTTGATCAATATAATAAAAATCCAATCCTTCCTCGATCAAATCTCTCCGAAAACCACTCCGGTAGCGTTATTATCTAGCGTCGCAAACAGGGAAATAAACAATAATCAATACACCAAACAGAATCACAAGTGGTGCACAGACAGATAACAACCACAAGCATCAAACCAATTATTCAAGCAACAAACTAGGATCTAAGCTTATAAGGGCCTTAGACTAGTGCATGCTAGGTGCCTAGATCACAAAGCTATCTCAAGCAAGGGTGAACAGCAAGCATTTTATCTAAACAGGAAATACTTCACTACAACACAACCACTCAATTTTTAACAGAGAAAACCACCACTCACACCCAGTAGATAAAAGGCTATCGGAACTATGCTTATGATTGAGAAACTTATTCTTCAATCAATATGCAATGGAATCAGTGGGTGTTCCACTACCATAACAAGGCATTAAGAGGTTAAATATCTTCTGGCTACAATAGGAAGCTTACTAAAACAACAACACAACATAAGGCTACTCGTGCTAGTGAGTCCTAAATAATTATAACTATTCCCCAACTAAACATGCTTTGCTAAGGATCAAACAATAGGTAACAAGGGGTGACATGCTACAATATCAGTAGCTAGGAAATGCTACTGATATTCAACATCAATTTTTGAAATTCATGCACACACATGATTTTATTTGCAAACAACTCCTGAGAGTTAGGAAATCCTAGGAATATCCATACTAGGGATATTGTTCCCCAATAAAAACTAGCAACACTAACTTCTTCCTATCATGAGACCAAACCAGTAGCAAGATGGCATGCTACTGATGATCTAGCAATGCTAACTAAAATAAACACCCCACTAAGGAATTTCTACTAAAACAAATTCTATTAACTAGGAGAATCTAGGAGAATACCACTCTAGTACCATTAACACTAGGTGACTAAGTGCAATACTAAACCTTTTCCAAAGTGCTATACTACAAAGCCAACACACTCCTAGTAACTAGTATCACACTTAAACATGCTAGAAATCACAAAAGAGATACTAGCACACCCTATATAACTAAATAAATCTATAAACCATAAATGGCAGAAAAGCATGCCACCTAGTTAAATACACCTAAAATAATCCATAGCTCTAAAAATCACACCAAGCTAGGATTAGGTACTCCTAATCATACAGAAGCTCACACAAGTGGATTCACACCAAAAATCATCACCAAATAATTTACAAAAATCCCTAAATGGCTCTCTGGTCAAATACCAAAGTGGATGCCATTTTATTTAGGAAGATCATTTGCATAAGAGGCAAATTTCTACTGCTAGGTATCACTCAAACCTTCCCAAAACAGTTGAGTTTGCATCAATAGCTATCATAGATAAATAGCTATTGAGTTTTTGGTGAAAAGAAGTACTTCTGGCTTTACATTTAATTTCTCAAAAACTATTTATCCAAAAGTGTTTCCACCACTTGGATCTGGCTAGGAACAGGCTAAGGTACCTCCCTAATTTTTGGTTTGGGCAGAACCTAGGTTTTCCTATTTTATTTTGCAATAAACTGAGAGGACAGAATATAGAGGCACAGAAAAGAATCAACCTCCAGAGAAAAAAAAGAAGTTGGGCCTGATCTGCCCGGATCCGAGCCGAGCCACGGCGACGACGGCCCAACAAGCGGCCCAAGCGCGAACGAAGCGGTACGCCGTCCCCTTCTTCCCCGTCAGCGTTCTCAGAGCACGCGGCGACGGGCAGGGAGCACGGCGAGGACGGCTTCGACGACTCCGGCGTTCCTAGGAGAAAAGAACATGTCCGTGAGATAGCTCGTGACGAGGGGATCTCAGGGAAATGAAAATGGCGTAGGAAGATGATATGTACAACCCGCGAGCTTCCCGGCAAGGCAGCGGCCGGAGCGGAAGAGGATGCGGATGACGGCGGCGATCCTGGGCTTCCCTCTGCGATTCTTTGCGCAGAGAGGGGGAGTGGGGCACGGCGGAGGTTCTGGTAGCCAGGGATTTGGATGGGGAGGTCTGAACCATCGGCGATGCGCGTCGGCAGCGGCGGCCGTGGTTCTTGTCCGTGGAGGAAAAATGGGAGGGAAAGCGAGGGGAGGAAGTGAGTGAGGGAGTGAGGGAGCTGAGAGGGGTGCGCTGCTTCTTATCGCCTCGCGGAACAGCGGAGAGGAGCGGGGTCCAGACGGTGTCGACATTTCACGAGGAGGACACGGCGGCGATGGTGTGAAGAACACGGCGATGCACTGCCGCGTCGCTGCAACAGGGTGATGGGAGACAAGAGAGGGCAGAGGAGGCAGCGTGCGTGCTTCAACGTCTCCTCCAGGGCGTGGTCCGCGTCAGGGGAAGGCAGGGAGAGCACGGCGATGAGACGAACATGGCGACGGGGAGCACGGCAGCGTGCGGGAGGAGTCACTGCTGCCCCGGTGCAGAGCTGATGTGAGGGGAGAGGGCAGAGGAGCCAGAGGCCAGCTGGGCGAGGGAGAGGTGCACGGCGAGCGGCGACCACGGCATCGCCGGCGTGGAGAGCACGGCGCCGTGCCGGCCAGCGTGCGGATACAGAGGTCAAAGGAGCTTTTACAGAACGCCCCCTGAACCTTTCTCTCCTCTCACGGATAGGTCCTCGACAGAAAAGAACTCCTTTTCTTCCTTTAAAAACAGTAGAGTTTCCCGGATTTATTTGAGGGTTTAAACATTTTACAAAAATCAGAGAAAATTCATGTAGCCTCCCCTATATATGAGGAAGCTCCACAAAAATTGGTTTTACAAAATAAAATGTTTTGCTCCATTTTTGTTCATAGGATTTAAATAAACTATTTTTGGAAATGAATAATTTGGTAACCCTTTAATAATTCAAAACCAGTGGTAAAATAGTGGGTAGAACCTTTGGAGCCTTTTTGACAAATATGATACTTCAAAATAATTTATTTTTACAAAGGAGACATTTGTTTTGAAGAAACAGAGAAATTGGGAGGGAAAATTATTTATGAAGATCATTTTACTCATGACCTTCATTTCTTTTTTAATAAAAGAAAGGAGGGGTTTGTTTTAAAACAACAAGTAGGTTTACTAGAGGTGAGAGGGAGTGACATGAAATGGAGAGAATTATCATTTCCTCTCCTCCTCTAGAATTTTGATAAAGAAAGTATAGTTGTTTTAATAAAATAGAGGAATAGATAAAGAGGGAGTTTTATTGAGATCCTCTCTCTAAATTTTTGAAATTAACTTGGGGGCATAACTTTAGAGGGTTTCTCCTCTTCAAGTCACACTCCAAGTTTGGGTGCCAAGGGTGTCCTAAAGTAGTAACAACTCCACTGAGGAATTATCCTCACAAGAACATCACACACACAGCAAAATTCACAGCAATATCATAGCACAACAATATCAACAACACAACAATATCCACAACACAACAATATCCACAATTCAAACAAGCCACACACTTCAACTACAAGAATAAGTCACACACCTTTTTCCATAACTAACAATGCTATTTTATAAAGTGGTCACACCCAATTATGACAAGATGTTGTTTAAGGGATTTATCAACCCATAACTTAATAGTTTTCAAAATGGTTTGAAAGGGGAATTATGTGAGGTAATATATTCCCCACTAGTATTTCTTTTAAAAAGGAGTTGAAACTTAGGAGTTTTAAAAATAAGAATTTTATAAATGCCAAAGTGGAAGAGAGGACAGGAGATCACAGATGGTTCCCATATTTTATAAATATGAAAGTGTTGAAAATACTTTTACTGTCTCAAAATAAAGGGCATTTTATTTGTTGCTAGAACCAAGTCATTTTTGAAATAAACTTTTGGCCAACATAAGAATGGGAAAGACATATGGAATATTTTCTTGTCATAACATGGTCACCAGTGTTGAAAATATATTTTTACTTAGGTTGAGTTCTTAGGTTGACATTTACTAGTCAAACAATCACAAGCATTCAAGTCACACAAGGTCAAACAGAACAATTTTAAAAGGAAACACAATCATTTGTGAAATAATTCAAAAAGTTTTTGTTGGTTCTGAATTTTGGGTCTTATTTACTCTTATTATAGATTTGGGATGTTACAGATCCTTCCCCCCTTAAAATAAATCTCGCCCTCGAGATTTGCCCGGGGGTACAGGGGAGTACGAGGGCACGGGTTTTGGGCTGAAGATTCTTCCGAGGTCGTTCTTCTTTCAATAAGGTCGCTAAGTGAGATCTTAACAACTCGATGTTGCGAGGCCTCCTATTGGTTGGTGTATAAGAATGTGGGTGTCTTCCTTGACATCAAATTGCCTTAGTCACACAAGAAGAATTTGGTAACAAGGTAGCTAGTCTTGTCACCAAATCACTTTTCATACTCCAGAGGCTGAGATGTACTGAATTATCTGATGTTCCGATTGTTTGTGTATGACACTCCATTGTTTGAGCATACAAAAGTGAGTTGCTAACAAGTTCATGAGGCTTGTTACCAATTACTTCTATATAACCCGAACATTGGAGGATCACACCATTTCTAGAGAGGTTAAGAATAGTAGATTCTGATATAGGAGTCTCCAAATACTCAATGATAGTCTGGTACACTTCTTCTTTGGTTCCGGGTCTTCACACAGCTTCGCAGGGGTCTTCATACAGCTTCGAAGGTGGCTTCACACATAAGTCAGAGTGCACCGGAAAGGTTAGGGCCTCCGGGAAAACTTTGTGGTTGAGGGCTCATGTTAGTTTTCAAGGGAGTTGGGTGCCCTACCTTAACCATCACACCTATTATATCTTAAACGACCAACTTTACATAGGCCTCTAATTCTCGATTTCTTCAAAATACCATTCCAATATCTCTGGTATGGCCACCACTATCAGCCAATTAATTTTGAAACATGGTCCTGCCCAGGTTAATTAAATTTTTTTTTTTTTTTTTTAATCCACCCTCATCTTCCTCGGGTATAAACTCTTTAACATAGTATAGTTCAATCTATCGGGTACCCATCAAATCTTTTTAGGCATATTCTTCCCATTGCCTTTTTATCACAAAATCATAGTGCTTCACCAATTATTTCCTGATTGATTTTTCTAACCAGTTAGGCATATCTCGTAATATCTGACTCCTTCAGGTTGTCATTTTCCTATGACCACATCATCAAAGCTAAATAAAACATCCAACAATCATGTGATCATGTCGTCAAGAATTGACCCACTTTATAACCAAATTCAGAATTTTTTTTTTCCACACTTTCGGGCCTTGATCTCATAATCAAAGATAAGTGATCTTTCCAAAAACAATCCAAACAGAGCGTGACAAGCTCTGAAAACTTCTGTCACCTAGAATGTCTGGCTACTTGACCAAGTCATATTGATTCCTAGAATCCGATAAACATTCATTTATCCTCCTCCAATTATTTCTCGCACACAACGATCTGCTCATTTGCTAATTCATCTCTGACCACTTCCTATATTCTGATAAGAATTTATTACAAAGGTCACTTGCGCTAAGAATTACCCAAAACATTCCAACACTGGAGTATTCTTCTTAATTTACTTGCTTCTAACCAATCCAAATATCATTTTATCAGCAAGTACTTCCTAAAAATCCAATAACTTTAACCTTTATTTCTAAACCTTAAATTAAGGGTCACATCTTCTAGCTCCAGATAATCACCAATGGTTGGGGACCACAACTGGTTAGCCCCAGAGCATAAATCAGATATATCATTTGTCCAAATCCAATTAATTTATCGATCCATTCTTCTATTCTAAACCCCAAATTTTGTTATTACCAACATCATCCACCAAATTTTGATCTCATCACTAGATTCTTAAGGGATCCTTTTAACTAATAATGTTATAGTTCAACACTCGTATATCCTCCTAAAGTTCTCCTTTCCACCAAATAGTTTTGAGTCATCCTATGGCACCTCTTTCCTTTGTCTAGAAAAAGCAGTTAGTACTTTTGCAAAATTTGGTTAGTTGCGAGATTTAAAGTTAGATCAATTATGTTAATCATGTTAGCTTTCATAATCTTTTGTTGGTCCGACGGGATCCACTAGTGTCATCGAACGTCGGTCTTGAATCTTCATCTTTCTCGATAGCTTGATGTGGTGGTACAAAACGACGTATGAAGGCCGATATCCGTCTTGCAGAAGGTCGTAGAGTCTTGGGCCTCAGGGTTGAAGTAGAGAGTAATCGATACCTTGTTCCTCTTACTAGGACAAATTTTCTGGAGGGTTTTCTAAGTCGGACTTTTGAAAGGACACAAAATCTCAGGCTATTTGGTTAAAGATCAGGGGTCTTTTGTATCTTGCGGAACTGTCAGTTCTGTTTGGGAGATGATTTAGATAAGAGGGAAAAATATTTTAGAAGCTTTTCCTTGGCGGGTTTACATCCGTAACAAGGTGCACTTAGGTGGCAAAAGGAAACTAAACCTTTCTTTTTGTAAAATTCCTTTTTCCATCTCACAAACAACACACAAGCAGAGTACACACAAGCAAGGTGCACACAAGGTACGTCTAGTACCAACGGATGTCTACGCGTGGTAATCGGGGTGAAACAACCAAGGTTCCTATCATATGTTTTTCCTAGGGTCTTGGTTAAACAGGGGTGCTGAGATCTTCATTTCGTCGCCTTAGTCTTCACTGGAGAAACTGAGATTGTCGAAGTAGCAAGTTGAGTAGAATTGCTGAGGTTGAGCTGAGGTCTTCGGAGGTCTCTTGATTTGTTGATATCGATAATCTTGGTATTTGTAGACCAATGACCTTGATGTTGAATGTTGAGTATTGCGATGGAAGCTTCTTCTTGTAGGTGCTAGCTAATTAGGTCTCACTTGGGTTCATCGTCAAGTATTTTGAACGGGTAAGAGGGAGTAGAGAAATCCTTGGTAACTTAAAATAGAAAGGTAAGACTCAGAAATATTTGAGAAGATGAGAAGAGTGGAAGTCATTTTTGGACTTCCCTGGATAAAGATATATTTTTGGTATTAACATATTTTTAACAAAATATTCTCTCCCTAACTAACGTCCATGCTAACTAAGGTCTGTTACAGTCAGGATGGCTCTGATACCAAGTCTGTGAGGACCCCGGATTAATTATCCGAGATACTCGTTATGTTTCCTGCAACAGTCCCATGATCAGTGTGCTGTTGCACATAACTTGAGTTGGTATCACAGAACACCCTTAAATACCGAATAAATATACTTACGTGATTGAAGTGATCAGCTTCAACAGGTACTTGCAGCGGAAATCACCAAACAACGTGGAGCCCAAGTCATTCGCCTTTACCCTACAGGCAGCTGACTGGGAAGCGCCCTAGTTCGCAAAGACGCCAGTGAACTCCTCTTCGTCGAACTGCTCCTCTTTAAAATCTGGCTAAGACAATAGCCAGGGACGAAACCAATATGAGTACATTTGATTGTACTCGCAAACTACCCCAACTTGAGTAAGCACTAGTTTTTATTTCTTAAAAACTTTTATTTGAAAAACTCTCAAAAATCTTTTTACTAAAAAGGGGGGTGAGAAGAGGTTTATAACTATCCTTAAGAAAACACCATTTCAGCGGTTTCTCCGGAACTCCTCCGGCATTCAACCACACTCTGCCCATAGTTCCAAACCCATCACCACCCCGTACCAACTCATTGGTACCGGTGGGAAATACCCTTTCCAAGTCAATTTCCTCAACACAATCCAGAGTTTCCAAAACTTTGCACATGGCCTTAGCAGTTCTTCCCAACTGTCCATATCCGAGGACTCGGCTATTCGAATAGTTTTTACCCTCTGCAGAGGTAGTACGCTTTACCCACACCCATCCGGTCACTCATCGTGTCAGCCACGTCCCGCCATACCGAGGTATGCGAAGTTGAGTTCCCGGCCATAGCCTGTCCTTTGCGCATGCTAGTATAGGACCCTGCCTCTACGACACATTCCATCGACACTCAAACCCTCAGGAACTAAGTGTGAGGACTCGTAGATTCTGCCCGGCGGACCCAAGGGAGCCCTTCAATCCTCTTCCTCCAAATACGTCCATACCGGCTTCCGGTAGACCAACACTGAAGAGGACCCAGGTCAGGGGGTAGGTCCTCAGACCATCCCCTCATGGAACGAGGTTATCCTCGTTATTGAGGCATCCAGTACTAACACAGGCAAATTATATGACTACGCCCTTTTCCATATGGGGGTAAATGTGGTCGCACAGATTATTGGTTGTTCAGTAAGTACCAGGACACAATGTGCATTTTTCCTTCCAAAACAACACCGGACTCTGCTTCTTCACCTTCATACCGACCTTTCGGTACTTCAACTCCATCCAAGTATTTTTTTTTTTTAAAAGAGTTTTGAATAAACAATGATTTTCCCATCCTATAGTTGTAGATAACTACCTTATTTTTCTACATAGGGTGGCAACATAGTTTTTCATAAACTTTTAAAAAGGTTTTCACAATCATTTCCAATTTTCATCGCAAAATACTTTTAATCAAAACTAGGGTGGTTTGTAATCCCACCAAAAGGATTTTCATAGAAGGCTTTTGAGTAAAACAAGTTCATTTAGAAATCATTGTATACCGCTAACACCTCTATATCGGGTGCCTCAACAATATACTTGTAATTTTGGAAAAGGGTTTTCAAAATCATCGCTTTCGTGGCAGACACCACAGAAATCATTTATGCTCTTTATAAGTAAAACAGGTAAATCAAAATAGATGTATATAGATGCAAGCTCAGTGAAGTAGCTTGCCTGGTTTCAGCAAAATGTCCCTGGACTTCTCTTCGTTGATCAATATAATAAAAATCCAATCCTTCCTCGATCAAATCTCTCCGAAAACCACTCCGGTAGCGTTATTATCTAGCGTCGCAAACAGGGAAATAAACAATAATCAATACACCAAACAGAATCACAAGTGGTGCACAGACAGATAACAACCACAAGCATCAAACCAATTATTCAAGCAACAAACTAGGATCTAAGCTTATAAGGGCCTTAGACTAGTGCATGCTAGGTGCCTAGATCACAAAGCTATCTCAAGCAAGGGTGAACAGCAAGCATTTTATCTAAACAGGAAATACTTCACTACAACACAACCACTCAATTTTAACAGAGAAAACCACCACTCACACCCAGTAGATAAAAGGCTATCGGAACTATGCTTATGATTGAGAAACTTATTCTTCAATCAATATGCAATGGAATCAGTGGGTGTTCCACTACCATAACAAGGCATTAAGAGGTTAAATATCTCTGGCTACAATAGGAAGCTTACTAAAACAACAACACAACATAAGGCTACTCGTGCTAGTGAGTCCTAAATAATTATAACTATTCCCCCAACTAAACATGCTTTGCTAAGGATCAAACAATAGGTAACAAGGGGTGACATGCTACAATATCAGTAGCTAGGAAATGCTACTGATATTCAACATCAATTTTTGAAATTCATGCACACACATGATTTTATTTGCAAACAACTCCTGAGAGTTAGGAAATCCTAGGAATATCCATACTAGGGATATTGTTCCCCAATAAAAACTAGCAACACTAACTTCTTCCTATCATGAGACCAAACCAGTAGCAAGATGGCATGCTACTGATGATCTAGCAATGCTAACTAAAATAAACACCCCACTAAGGAATTTCTACTAAAACAAATTCTATTAACTAGGAGAATCTAGGAGAATACCACTCTAGTACCATAACACTAGGTGACTAAGTGCAATACTAAACCTTTTCCAAAGTGCTATACTACAAAGCCAACACACTCCTAGTAACTAGTATCACACTTAAACATGCTAGAAATCACAAAAGAGATACTAGCACACCCTATATAACTAAATAAATCTATAAACCATAAATGGCAGAAAAGCATGCCACCTAGTTAAATACACCTAAAATAATCCATAGCTCTAAAAATCACACCAAGCTAGGATTAGGTACTCCTAATCATACAGAAGCTCACACAAGTGGATTCACACCAAAAATCATCACCAAATAATTTACAAAAATCCCTAAATGGCTCTCTGGTCAAATACCAAAGTGGATGCCATTTTATTTAGGAAGATCATTTGCATAAGAGGCAAATTTCTACTGCTAGGTATCACTCAAACCTTCCCAAAACAGTTGAGTTTGCATCAATAGCTATCATAGATAAATAGCTATTGAGTTTTTGGTGAAAAGAAGTACTTCTGGCTTTACATTTAATTTCTCAAAAACTATTTATCCAAAAGTGTTTCCACCACTTGGATCTGGCTAGGAACAGGCTAAGGTACCTCCCTAATTTTTGGTTTGGGCAGAACCTAGGTTTTCCTATTTTATTTTGCAATAAACTGAGAGGACAGAATATAGAGGCACAGAAAAGAATCAACCTCCAGAGAAAAAAAAGAAGTTGGGCCTGATCTGCCCGGATCCGAGCCGAGCCACGGCGACGACGGCCCAACAAGCGGCCCAAGCGCGAACGAAGCGGTACGCCGTCCCCTTCTTCCCCGTCAGCGTTCTCAGAGCACGCGGCGACGGGCAGGGAGCACGGCGAGGACGGCTTCGACGACTCCGGCGTTCCTAGGAGAAAAGAAGATGTCCGTGAGATAGCTCGTGACGAGGGGATCTCAGGGAAATGAAAATGGCGTAGGAAGATGATATGTACAACCCGCGAGCTTCCCGGCAAGGCAGCGGCCGGAGCGGAAGAGGATGCGGATGACGGCGGCGATCCTGGGCTTCCCTCTGCGATTCTTTGCGCAGAGAGGGGAGTGGGGCACGGCGGAGGTTCTGGTAGCCAGGGATTTGGATGGGGAGGTCTGAACCATCGGCGATGCGCGTCGGCAGCGGCGGCCGTGGTTCTTGTCCGTGGAGGAAAAATGGGAGGGAAAGCGAGGGGAGGAAGTGAGTGAGGGAGTGAGGGAGCTGAGAGGGGTGCGCTGCTTCTTATCGCCTCGCGGAACAGCGGAGAGGAGCGGGGTCCAGACGGTGTCGACATTTCACGAGGAGGACACGGCGGCGATGGTGTGAAGAACACGGCGATGCACTGCCGCGTCGCTGCAACAGGGTGATGGGAGACAAGAGAGGGCAGAGGAGGCAGCGTGCGTGCTTCAACGTCTCCTCCAGGGCGTGGTCCGCGTCAGGGGAAGGCAGGGAGAGCACGGCGATGAGACGAACACGGCGACGGGTAGCACGGCAGCGTGCGGAGGAGTCACTGCTGCCCCCGGTGCAGAGCTGATGTGAGGGGAGAGGGCAGAGGAGCCAGAGGCCAGCTGGGCGAGGGAGAGGTGCACGGCGAGCGGCGACCACGGCATCGCCGGCGTGGAGAGCACGGCGCCGTGCCGGCCAGCGTGCGGATACAGAGGTCAAAGGAGCTTTTACAGAACGCCCCCTGAACCTTTCTCTCCTCTCACGGATAGGTCCTCGACAGAAAAGAACTCCTTTTCTTCCTTTAAAAACAGTAGAGTTTCCCGGATTTATTTGAGGGGTTTAAACATTTTACAAAAATCAGAGAAAATTCATGTAGCCTCCCCTATATATGAGGAAGCTCCACAAAAATTGGTTTTACAAAATAAAATGTTTTGCTCCATTTTTGTTCATAGGATTTAAATAAACTATTTTTGGAAATGAATAATTTGGTAACCCTTTAATAATTCAAAACCAGTGGTAAAATAGTGGGTAGAACCTTTGGAGCCTTTTTGACAAATATGATACTTCAAAATAATTTATTTTTACAAAGGAGACATTTGTTTTGAAGAAACAGAGAAATTGGGAGGGAAAATTATTTATGAAGATCATTTTACTCATGACCTTCATTTCTTTTTTAATAAAAGAAAGGAGGGGTTTGTTTTAAAACAACAAGTAGGTTTACTAGAGGTGAGAGGGAGTGACATGAAATGGAGAGAATTATCATTTCCTCTCCTCCTCTAGAATTTTGATAAAGAAAGTATAGTTGTTTTAATAAAATAGAGGAATAGATAAAGAGGGAGTTTTATTGAGATCCTCTCTCTAAATTTTTGAAATTAACTTGGGGGCATAACTTTAGAGGGTTTCTCCTCTTCAAGTCACACTCCAAGTTTGGGTGCCAAGGGTGTCCTAAAGTAGTAACAACTCCACTGAGGAATTATCCTCACAAGAACATCACACACACAGCAAAATTCACAGCAATATCATAGCACAACAATATCAACAACACAACAATATCCACAACACAACAATATCCACAATTCAAACAAGCCACACACTTCAACTACAAGAATAAGTCACACACCTTTTTCCATAACTAACAATGCTATTTTATAAAAGTGGTCACACCCAATTATGACAAGATGTTGTTTAAGGGATTTATCAACCCATAACTTAATAGTTTTCAAAATGGTTTGAAAGGGGAATTATGTGAGGTAATATATTCCCCACTAGTATTTCTTTTAAAAAGGAGTTGAAACTTAGGAGTTTTAAAAATAAGAATTTTATAAATGCCAAAGTGGAAGAGAGGACAGGAGATCACAGATGGTTCCCCATATTTTATAAATATGAAAGTGTTGAAAATACTTTTACTGTCTCAAAATAAAGGGCATTTTATTTGTTGCTAGAACCAAGTCATTTTTGAAATAAACTTTTGGCCAACATAAGAATGGGAAAGACATATGGAATATTTTCTTGTCATAACATGGTCACCAGTGTTGAAAATATTTTTACTTAGGTTGAGTTCTTAGGTTGACATTTACTAGTCAAACAATCACAAGCATTCAAGTCACACAAGGTCAAACAGAACAATTTTAAAAGGAAACACAATCATTTGTGAAATAATTCAAAAAGTTTTTGTTGGTTCTGAATTTTGGGTCTTATTTACTCTTATTATAGATTTGGGATGTTACATTCCCAGCGAACGTGTGATCCACGCCATCAATGCCCTTAATCTTTTTTACGTATTTACACTTCCTAGGTCGTCCTAGTGCCCAACCTTTGATGGGATGCCCTCATTAGTTTCCATCATGTATGATGCTTCAGTAGTATGCACATGGTTCCATATTTCTAATCGTGTGCGATATGTCGCAAACGTTTAAATAAAATAAACTGTGTACGAATTTTTGGTCTGTGAGGGTTAAACCATTACACACGACTGTATAAACAATAGGGGATAACACATACACAATGCTCCATTTGTGTGCAATTAGGGACGTGGGGGGCTAAATCGCCCGATTTGTACTAGTGAGTGCGATATGGGATTTAGCATGAGGTGGGTGGTTCGAATCTCACCGCGCTTATATTCTAAAATTTAGTGCCTTCATTTTCTTCCTTCCAATAGGTGGGTCCTAGATGGTTAAGCCACGCTAAGGTTACATGTGCCAGACAACAATTTATAGTGGTTTATTTTTGCAAAAAAAATCAGGATCATTTGAAATAGTTTTGCACCGTATGACAAGTTTTCGAAGCAGTAGATCCTATTTTGCAACTAGTGAGACTAATCTTCTCATGCTCGACATCTAGTTGGACCGCAGGTGTATGTAGCTCCAAAGTAAATACCAAGAATTATAAATATCTCATGAAAACCTAAGTTGTTCAAGCAACTTATCTTTGAGAACAGTGGCTAGAAACAAATAAGAGATTTTTCACTTTTGTTCTTGACACCAATGATGCATGCTATTTCAGAACCAAAAATTGCACACTTTGTACAATTTTAGCCTTTCCATTGTCAATGAGTCAAAAATAAAAATAAGAAGAATCCTTGTAGGAACCATTAAACACTTTTTTGAATTGCTTTCTCGATCTTGTCTCAGATAGCAATAAAATACTAAATATAGTTTCCATTTCCGCGATTCCAAATAGCCCAAAACATTAAGATTATGTTTTCTAAATAAATTTCCCCATTGTAATCCTTCTTGTCCTAAACCATGACATAAATGGTCGGAAATATGTCTAAAGTAAATCTAAGATATTAAACATAATTCTCTACTAAACTAGCCACCAAAATAAGAAATCAATAAGATATATACAAATGCAAATCAATAATATGTGTGTGGTGTAAAATGGATGCTTGTGGAGTGTTCTAAAACACAGGTGCTTGTGAAATTTCCTTGAAAAAACACAGAGATTTTTCATTAACCAAATGAAGCACAAAACAAGATCAAGGTGGAAAAGAATTGTCTCCACGCCTCACACAAAGATTTGCAAAACCAGCCATCTAAAGTTGGTATTTGCCTCGAGGGGTACAACAACACACACAGCCTTAAAGAGTGTTCTTCATTGGCAAACTCATGGGTGTGTGGATGGATGAACCACATACAAATCAGGATGACTGGAGGAGTCAAAGAGAATGCACCCCATACCTCCAGTGTGAGGTTCCTCGAAATATTCTAAATTTAAAACTCCATGTAACAGTTTTGGAAAATTCAAGAATTAATAGAATATGTATCCATCATGTCACAAAATTTAAAATCCAAATGAAAAACACATTCTAGAAAAAGATAAATATATATATATATATATATATACTAGAAGAATACCCCGCGCGTTACAGCGGAAATCTCTTTAAAAAATTATAAAGTAAATAAAATGGTATAAGAGGCATGAAATATCCAATTGTCAAGATTCAGTTGATCGCAATAGTCGAGACACTAAATTTAATTTGTGCCAAATTGTTGAATATTTGAGAACTAAATATTAGTAACGTGGATAATTATATGGCTGAAAAAACATGACATGCATCGGTTGCATGAAAACTATTATTAATAATTGTTAGTATAGATGACATGGACAATTGATTGACCAAAATAGTGGGTGATGTGGATACCTTGCATGTTAAAATAGAAAAACAATTAATGCACTTAGTGGGGTTTTGCTTTATAAGAGGTATAGATAGATAGACATGAATAGTAGATAGTTCAACTTGGGCCTTGAATTCGCACTTCTACATTATCAACGTTGAATTTGTCTTCTTGTTTCACGAACTAAATATTAAATTTGGCGTGTGGGGATGCGCTATTTCGCGCTTAGGGCACCTCCAACGGGCTGGCGCATACGGACCAGCGCAGTCCGCATTTGTCTGAACGGACAAATGCCCTTCTCCAACGGGCTGGCGCATCCGGACTGGTGTCCGCCCGGACACCAGTTTTGGACCCAAACGCGGCCCAACTTTGGGGCGGCTTTGGGGCGGGACGGACAGCCTCTCGGTCCTCCTCTTTGTCCTCCCTGTCCGCGTCGGGCCCAAGGTCCAGCCACAGAATCCCCTCCCAAACCCTCGTTCGGCCGCCCATTCCCTCCCCAGCCGCCGCCGCCTCCAGCCACCCTCGCCGCCGCCGCCGTTCATGGTGGACGGGCTGTCCAAATCCACGGCCGCTACCGGCGCCGCCCTGCTCGCGGTGAAGAAGGAGCCGAAGCCGGCCTCGGTCAAGCGACAAGTCCGGAGGGAGAGGACTCGGGAGAAGAAGGCAGAGGAGAAGGCCGCCCTCACAGCGGCCAAGGAGAAGGAGAGGCTCGCCGCCATCGCGCATCAGGCCAACTCCGACCTCATCGCCGCCAAGGCCGCCGCCCGAGCTGTCCTTCTCCTCAAAGGGGAGGTTTTTGCAGGGGCCTTCGTCGCTGCCACCGGCCTCTCCCCCAACACGGTTCCGTCGGCCGGAAGCTCGGTCTCCTCCGCCAAAGCGAAGGCGCCCAAAACCTCGTCCCCCGGCCTCTCGACGCCGTCGCCGGCGGCCGCCCATCACCCAGTGTCGCGGCTGGGTTCCCGCGAGGACTCGCCGGAGATTTCATCGGTCCCGGTCGAGCCAAAGTCGCTCGACCTCAACGTGACCCCGAGTGCCGGCGACGCGCGGCCCGGTGGCAAATCGAAGACCACGGCGGGTGGCAGGATGACCATGCCCGAGGCCCGTGCCCTCATGTTCGACGGGAGCGAGTTCCCGCCGACGACGCCTGCCAACCCGGCCTACTTCACCGAGGATGTCATGGAGGACATGATCAACGGCCGCCCCTACTTCGATCCTGCCGAGGCCGACACAAGAGGCCAACACCTACTTCGACCCGGCCGACCTCGACACACAAGACCCCGACGCGACCATGCCCGAGACGGAGTCCGATGTGGTCGACATTGAGGAAGAGCCACTCGATGTCGACGAGGAGCACGCCCTAATCGCGGCGAGCCTCAAGCGGAAGAACATCCGCATGGCCTCGTACACGGACTTGTGGGCAAAATGCAAAATGGGGTGCCCAACAAAGGGGCATCGCATTTTGGTTTAGGGTGCACAAGCATTTCCATGAGCAAAGGAAATTGCCGCCCTACCGTATCGAGAGTGATCGCAATGAGGGTTCACTCACAAAGAGGTGGCAACACATCTCGGCCGAGTGTTGCAAATTCCAAGCGGCCTACGAGCATGTGAAGAACCGGCCGGTGAGCGGCTACGGGGTTGAGGACAAGATGAATCAAGCTTTGGAGTACTTCAAGGTGGCCTTCAAGACCAAGTTCACCTTGCGCCATTGTTGGGACATGATCAAGGGTTGTCCAAAATGGCAAGAGATCTACAACGCCATGAAGAAAGGGGGCATTGAAGGCTCGAAGAAGAGAGCCAACGATGACCCCAATGATGATGTGAATCCCGGCCAAACCTCGGGTGGCCGGGCTGTGCGGCCGAGAGGACACAAGTCCTCGGCGCAAGACGTGAAGCGTGAGGCGGCACAAGCACAATTGGAGGAGACCCTAAAGACGTTGATCGCCGGCAAGGAGGAGTCCACCGCCGCTAGGTACGTGGAGAAACGCAAGGACAAGGAGGAAGCCATGGCAAGGTATGTGGAGATGACAAGGAAGAAGCTCGAGATCGAGCAAGAGAAGATCAAGGCTGAGGAGACCCGGCTCATGCTCGAGGCCAAGGCGGAGGAGAATCGCGTGAGGCTTGCGTTGCTCGCCGAAGATAACCGGATCATGATGGCCAACTTGACCATCATGGACCGGAGCAAAGGGCATGGATTCTCAAGAGGCAAAAGATGATCCGTGAGCGCGAGGACATGTGATGTCCTATTTATTTTATGTGTTGAACTATTTAAAATTTGAAGAATTTGTATTTTAAACTATTTCGATTTCGAACTATTTGGATTGAGGCCAATTTGAGTCATTTGAATGTTCCAATATTTTTTTTTAGATAGATCTTTTTGTACAATCAGTACCATGATATATTTACAGTAGTGAACAGTTCATGGTAGAGATACATGAGGTGTCTCTAGCGATTACAAAAATTAAGTCTAAAAGGAACGAATAAATCTTCATGATCTTCAAACTCTTTCTTCTTTCATGACACAATCTTTTACCTTTTTGAAGACAACTGCAGAAAAATGACGTAGATACCAAACCAGAAACCTGTAAATACCAATGAGTATTATCCCATAATTTTAACTTTGAACCGGAATTACAAGTCTACGCGCACGACATAGCAGTTAATGTAATTAACCAACATTGGTAAGAATATCAACACCGATATTTCAGACAAAAGCAACTGAACAGTCTTGTTGACGTCGTTGTCGAGCTGAGAGTACGAATAACCATTGTTGAGAACGTAACAGCTGGGACAAATATTGCGAGGATAATCCTCCTGACGACAACCATGAGAAAGAATATAAAATCGATCTGGCGAAGCAAGATATGAAAGACCATACCTACCTAGAGAAATTTAATTTTCCAACGACACCATTGACGTTGGGAAGGAGATATTGTCATCGACAAAGGGTTGAAGAGCACTCATTATAGACTACGAAATCTCCATCGACGTGTAGGCTGAAAAGAAAACGACTACTAAAACCCTAAGATAATCTATTAAAAACACAAATTTATTAAAAAGTTCACTCATGAATCGGGTTCCCCACACCTTTTGACACCGGCGAGGCAGGCCGGAGGAGAATCGACGTACGAAGGAGGTTACTAAGGGTGTGTTTGGTTAGCTGGATTGCCTTCAAACAAGCCCTGGGGATGCAAAAAATGGGCCCTTTGGTTGCTCGGAAGACAACTTGGGCCGAGCCCGACGAACCTTAACGCACCCCTCAGCTAGCCAGACCCGCGGGGAACGGTCGATTCAGTCATTTTTTCCAAGCTAGGTCAAGGAGAGCGCATTGGTTGGGGGGCGGCGTGCGCGGGGATGCAGCCACAGAGATGGCGGGAGACAAAAAAAATTGTGCGGGCGTATGGCGGCAAAGCTAGGCTCACCACCTGTTTTACTCGGTCACCTCGAGCGGGAGGACAAACTCCATTATTTCGGTACCTAAGGAGACGACGACAATGTAGACAGAGCCAATTTAGATCTAAGCCACCACAGGGCGACAACTTAGACCTTGGGAGGCGATGGCGACGTCGACGGCGGCACTGGTAGCGGCGAGCACCAAGAACTCTGGAGGTTGGAGCAAGATCTATCCATCTACCACCTCGACTATGGCACCGGCAGGTCGTGGCCTTCATGGAGCTCAGAGGCGTTAAATAGCACTAGTACCTACATGTGGCGGCTACTTATGCATCTTGATTTCACTAGGACGCACAGATGCAACTAATCATTCATGCATGAGCAATGATAGCCGTGATGCATGACTGAATGCTCTTAGACCATATAAAGCAGTCCGTCCCAATTACTGGGGGGGGGGGGGGAGTAATGAGATATAGACCATTGTTTGTCCGAGACCAGGAGAGGATGACCAATCTTAACTACATCTACAACAACATTGAGCTAGAGGCCGTGAACATGATGTGAATGGGTAGAGCCCCTTTTGCGAAGCTTGTGAAGATGTTTAAGGGCAGGGGCTTGTTACGAGATAGCATCCACACCTCTGTGAAATAGCATGTAGCGATGTTTCTACATGTTGTTGATCATAACCAGAGGTTCAGAGTGATTCACAACACATTCAGGAGATCTAGTGAGACAATATCCCGGTGTTTCTAGCAAGTCTTGTATGCGGTTGAAGAGCTCAGAGCAGAGATGATCAAGCCACCATTCGTTCAAACTCCACAGAAGATACGAGACAACCAGAGGTAGTATCCATATTTCAAGTTGATCAAATCTGATTTTTTTAGTTCATGGCATGTCATCATTGTATTGTTGTGTGTTCATGTCAACAAGATTGTATCAGTGTAATTGATGGTGCTCGTGTGATAGCAAGAGTGCCGAGGTCAGATTCTGCCGCATACAAGGGTAGAAAGCACTAGACCAGCCAGAATGTGCTTGCGGCAATTGATTTCAACCTCAAGTTCATATATGTGCAAGCTGGCTAGGAAGGATCTTCCCATGATGCTAGTATCCTTACTGACACATGAGTCGAGCAGATGGGATAAATATTCCAGATGGCAAGTTCTACTTAGGAGATGTTGGATATGCATGTCGCCATGTTGTTTTTTTCCACCATTCAAGTGTACCATGTACCATCTCAATTAGTTTTTCTAAAGGAACTATCATAGGAATGCCCATGAATTGTTTAATCTGAGACATTCTAGCCTTTACAGTTACGGTGGAGAAGGCCTTTTCTGCTTTGAAACATAGATTTAAAATACTTAATCATAAGTCGTTCCATCCTTTCCACACCCAAGTCGAGGTTGTTCTTGCATGTTGCATTCTTCATAATCGGAACCTAGAATGGGGTATAGATGATGTGACACCAGATGGCCATGACTTAGACCATGGTGTCCAAACTCATGATCAAGAATCTTGGAAAACCTTGAGGGAGCAGCGGGCTAACTCTATGTGGGCAAACAGAGACACCACCAGGATCTGAAGAAGAAGTGACCGCTAGGACTTACCGCTAGAAATTTGCCCCTTAACCAACATGTGCCATAGTTTTTTCAATTTGATAGTAGTTAGGAAAACTTTAATGTCGTGATGAATTGACATTTGTTATTAGTTAGGGCTGAAACATTGTTAATCTGTCGTTTTTAAAATATATCTTGTTAGTGTACACCGTGGTAAGGTCCCCCACTGTTACGAAGAGATAGCCACAGCCACCATCGTTTAGCAACCAAACACCATCTGTTTGGTTCAGTGATACACACATGTAACCAAACAACCGATGTCTTTAAACTTGCTTCCAGACAAACAGGACTGACTACCATTTTATTGACGACCAAATGAGCTGCACAATGTAATTTAGTAGTTTAGGGCATCTCCAGCCGTCCCCCAGCCCCCCCCCCAGGGCCCAAAATAGCGCCGTTTGGGCCAAATAGCGCCGTTTTTCTACCAGTCGTCCCCCCCAGGAGCCCAAATAGCGCAGTTTAGCGCCGTTTTGGCACCGGCGCACCCAGGCCAAACCCAGCGTGTCGGGTTGCGCCTGGGGGAGGGTCGGCGGAAGGGAAAACGCGCGTGGGCCAGCACTGTCGGGGAGACAGCGCATTTCCCACCCCCGCCTCGACCTTTCCTCTATCCCGCCCCGTCGCCACCATCTAGCCGCCGGCACCACCCCTCCCCCCTCTGTCGGACGCAAGCAGCTAGGAACCCCACCATCTCGCCCCAAACCAAGGCGCCGGCGCCGCCCCTCCCCTCCGCCGTGGTCTAGCTGGAAGGAAGGCTCTCGGGAAGGCTCGCGCCCACCTCGCCTGCTAGGTGTTCAGCGGTTTGTCCACCCAGCCATGGACTCCGATGACGAGGAGCTGCTCGCCGAACTATTCGACGAGGAAGCCCAGGCCGACCTCGACGACGAAGAACACTTGCTGATCCTCGCGTGCCTCGCCGGCCTGCTCGCGAATGACGCGCGGCCGCGGCGTGGTGGCTCGGCGCCCAGCCGCCGCAAGAGCAAGCCGAGGCAGCGCTACGAAGGGTACTACATCCTCTACTCCGACTACTTCGCCGATCATCCCATGCAGGACGAGGCCGTGTTTCGGCGCCGTTTCCGGATGAACCGCAAGCTCTTCCTCGACATCATGCATGCCATCCGGGAGTTCGACACCTACTTCAAATTGAAGAAGGATTGCACCGGTACGGTAGGCTTTACCTCAATTCAGAAGTGCACGATGGCCATGAGGTTGCTTGCATATGGTGCTCCCGCTGATTCGCAGGATGATTATCTGCGCATGTCCGAGTCCACTGCCATTGATTGATTGAACAAGTTCTGCCGGGCAGTGGTGGCAGTGTTTGGGCCAAAATACTTGCGATCACCCAATGCGGAAGACACTGCTCGAATCCTATCTTTCAATGAAGCAAGAGGCTTTCCTGGGATGCTTGGAAGCATCAACTGCATGCATTGGGCATGGAAGAACTGTCCATTTGAATGGCAGGGGATGTACAAAGGCCACAAAGGAGAGTGCAGTGTGATTCTTTAGGCCGTGGCTACACATGATCTATGGATTTGGCATTCCTTCTTTGGTATGCCAGGAACTCACAACGACATCAATGTGTTGCAGTGCTCGAATGTCTTCGCCAAGCTTGTTGAAGGTCATGCCCCTCCAGTGAACTACGAGATCAATGGGCACCAGTACACAAAGGGCTACTACCTTGCAGATGGCATCTACCCGAAGCGGTCAACATTTGTGAAGAGCATCTCCAACCCTGTGCCAGGAAGCGCGAAAGCTTGGTTTTCCAAGTGCCAGGAGGCTTGCAGGAAGGATGTTGAGCGGGCATTTGGTGCGCTGCAGTCTCGATTCGCTGTTGTCCGGTACCCAGCCATGACTTGGTCGAAGGCCAACATGTGGGAGGTGAAGAACTGTTGTGTGATCTTGCACAACATGATCATTGAGAGTGAGCGGGATTGTAATACCCCACAGTTTAGAGAGTCGGAAGGGTAGAAATAAGATTTGTGCATTTGCATAGCATTCATCTGAAAATGCGGAAAATTTTGGCGCGTTAAATAAAACAATGCAAAGTGATCGATGTTTCTCTTGACTCGATGAGTTAGGGTTTAGATCATCGTGTGGAGTGCGATAAACTTCGACATGATCTTTATAGCTAACTAGAAACTAAGATCTTTTGTCGAGTCATTCCATAATTGGACATGACCTTTATTAATTATCGACACTTCTGAACACAATAAGATAATATGGAAAGTATAATTCAAGTAGAACATCAATACAATTATACAACAATATTTAATATCTAGGATCATCTCAATACATCATCTCAAATTATTATCCATCATAGTATCTTATACACATCTTTAAAATCAATTAAAGTCAAGTGTCCAAGAGACATTTGGATACAACACATGTATTCATGACTTAATACAAGTTTCACCAATTGAAGTTGAAAGAATAATAAGTACATCATTTATAGAATATGTACATATCTCATCCAAATGAAAAGAAAATTACAATGAATAAAAAGAATCCTAAACTAAATCTTAAACTTGATCTTCACTCCATTTTGATATTCTCGACCTTATCTTGATCTTCTTATCTCCCAAATCTTATTCTTGACTCTTGCAAAGAAGGACAGGAAGATAGGAAGAAAGCAAGTATATGTTCTTATTAACTTCTCTAGAAACCGTGTGAAATTCAAAAGTTAGGTGTTATGCAAGAGTAGTTTGGAAACAAGAGTCATGACCTTGTTAACAGATTTCTCCTTGCATGCATAAAGCAATTGAATATCATCTAAATAAAAACTAGAACAAAAGAAAGGTTTCCTATAATTAAAATGTATGCCATCACCACAAGGGTGACGCAACTTTGTGTTGGAACTCGACTACTAGATATTAGGAACTTGTCCTAATACCCAAGTGGCGACTAGAGGGAATTGTATGTAAGGCAACAATGGATCATGGATCATTTTTGGATCATTTAGAGGCAAATAGGCAACAAGGACAAGAAGGCAACATTGATCCATAAGAGCAAATAACAAAGGTAACATGGGGCAAAGGCTATTAGTATTGATCCATCTATCTTAAGTCATCAAGGCAACATCTTTGTTTTCCCTCTAATCTAGTCAAGATCCTAATCAAGAAATGTGGCACCCCCTTTTGGCACAGCTTGTCAGAAGGGCGGTCGCCCCGTGCGCCATCCCAGGATAACTGGCCACACGTCACAACAGTGTAACATAATGGAAATCATTACACAATCAGGCACATCAGTGCTACAAATGGTCTACAAGGCCGTCGAGGCTTTACAAAAATATCAAGCCAAGCATGGCCCAACTCAGAGTTTTAACTGGCAGCGGAAGACATAAATGAGGCAACGGCTTGGAGCGGCTCCACTCCACAGGTATCTGGCTGGGCTACTGATCCTAGTACGCTCTTGCTCCATCTCCTTGCTAAGGTAGAAGATGATTCCTCGCCGATATCTGGCCACAATCACAAGGCCCGTGAGTACATTATTATGCACTCAGCAAGTATCGCCCCTCACCACAAACAATCCAACAATCATGCAACAAGGTATATACCGGAAGTAAAATCCTACAACATGGCAAGGTGTATACTAGATACATGACATAAAAGTAGCATGGCATTGACAACCAAACATGTCATAAGCAAGCAACGGGGGTATCACCAGTACAGAGTCCAAGCCAGGTGGGGTTGGATCGTGCACCGGCAATCATACAACGAGCTTACCTGTGACGAGAAGACGGGTGTACCAAGTGGGTACCAAATAATACACCACATCACCTGTGATCACTGCTAGGCCCACTGGCCTCATCATTTCACTTTGGGCACGCACGGTTGATGTGGGCTCTGGCCTAACTATAGGCTTCCCAACGCATCACACCGCCATCCCTAAATCATGGTAACCATCAACAGCTCACGACAATATTCCCTGCATCATCTTATTTGTTCATTTAGTGTAATCAGGTCGTTCATTAATTATTTCAAACAAATCTTAAGTTTAACCTCCGGACACGACGAGGACACACAGTGTGACCGACACTGAACTGTTGTTCCATATCCCAGGAACGAGGCTAGATATCCAGATTTACACTCTCGAGAGGTTGCAATACTTCACTCATCTAAGTGGATCATTAACAACCGGTACTTTAGGATCACGTCCATAAGACGGTCTGATACACTCACTCAACCGTTCACGCCATCAAGACACTCCCTATATAGCCACCAACATAACTATATGCCTTATGCAGAAGTGAATCCGGCACGTCCCCAACCCATGAGCGACGCCTAGCTCCGGAACCTTCGCAAGACTAGCCCCGACCAACTATGGTAACCGACTAGACTTGCCAAAATGGTGGCATCAAAGGAGGCTCAATAGGATTACGTAGGTCAAGGCCCGCCCATGTGAGCGACAGTGGTAGTGCTTTCGATGTTCAGATTAGTGGCACTATGGACTGACCTTATCGTTGTTTGGAGGGGTGTTTTATTTAATCAAGTTTCATCACCACAAGTCACAAAACAGAGGATTAGTCCAGCATAATAATCACGATATCAATATCATATACCATCAAACAACAAGGCATTAGCAACATACAGTAAGCACATAACAACAACATCACTTGAATAACCATAACACTTGCAGGTATAGATATTAACGTAACAATAATAACAATGCCCGGGTGACTGTGGCGGGAGACCCGGCCGGTGTCACTCGGGGGTTAGTGTTCACAGAATAATAGCATAATGTTTCAAACGGATGACGGTGGCGGGAGACCCGGCCGGTGTCACCGTAAAAGAATGAACCGAAAAGCACTCATAAGAATGAGAGAGCATCCATTCCACTCGAGGGTTATCTCGACGTGGTGTCAGCAATCTCGGCAAAAAGAACCAAATGGAAAGTCAGCTCCCAAGCGTCGCAGTCCGGGTGGTCTATGCCAACCATATTTGACGGAGGGACAAGGCAAATAACTCTTTTGGCAAATGCTCCCAACTCCGAGGATCATAAGACGACATTCGTCCGCTCCTCACCTCGGCAAAAAAGAAAGAAGCAAACAAAGCCCCGCAAGCGCGAGACGCACAGTTGTAATAATTCCTCCATTCCTTTGACTGAGGCGGTACCACCGGCCATTGTCTCGGGAATGTGAGTGATGCACAGATAAGCAGTTATGAAGTAGTGCAATAATTTAAATGCAATATGGCATACATACAACAATACAAGGCTCATATAAAATATGGACAGCATACAGACATGCAATGATAATAGCAGACAGACATAGCAATCGAACAGGAGACAGACATAAAATATAATAGTAGACAGACATAACACACGGCATGACATTAAGCAAACAAACAAATATTGCGGGACTGGTCGCAGCAAGGGGTTAGCTTGCCTCCGAAGGTCGACACCGTTTGGCTTGGGGGGTCACGGACGTCGCGGTTTAGGGCCTCGGTTTGCCGGTACCGCGGAAAACCTACGCATGCACACCAAGGTGCTGAGCATACAAGTATTTTACAAAAAGGTAAAACTGATACTACTGGACAGAGCTTTTCAAACTAAGAATTTACAAATTTGAATCACCTCATTTGGAGCTACGGTTCAAAAGATATCGACGTTTGAAGATTTGTCCAGCAGAAAAAGAAAGGTTCCGCGAAAAAAAAAACATCGCGGGCCGTCGGCCGCGCGAACTGGGCCGCGGATGGGCCGCTGCGCGCTGCGCGCTGCGCCTGGCTGGGCCGAGCTGGGCCGCTGCTGCTGCTACTGCTGGGCTGGAAAACGGTTCGCGGGAGGGAAAAAAAAGATCCGGTCGTCGTCTTCCTCCTTGTCGAGCACGGCCGCGTGAGCAGGAGGCTCGGTGGCGCTGGGCGCCGGTGGCGGCAACGGGACTGCGCCGCCGCGCCGTGTCCACTGGATGGTCGAGGGAGCCGGGGAGCCACGAAAGGGTGGCGGCCCGAGCTTCACCGGACTCGGCCATGGAGGCCGTGCTCCGATCTCCCGCTTCTGCCGCTTCTAGGGCGGCCCGAGGGCAGAGATGGGACGGCGGCGGCTAACCGCGGCCAGGGGAAATGGCTAGGGCACGGGGGAGGTGCTGGATAACTTGAGGACGAGCTCGACACCATTTCGGTGGTCATGACTGAAATCCGAAGCCCGGGTGATTCCCTCTTCAAAAAAACTTGTGGGGAGGTTCTGGGGGAAGGGGGGAGAGGGGTGCCTGCGAGGGAGGGCTCGGGGGCTCTTATATACGCAGGAGAGGAGGAGAGTTTGGTGGTGGCCGTGGCAGCCATTAATGGTGCTCGGAGGTCATGGCTGACGCCACTCCTGCTACAGAGGAGGGATAAGGAGGGGGAGAGGATAAGGAGGCCGTGCTGGAGGCACAGTAGAGCACGTGGGTGCACTGCTGCAAGAGATAAGGCAGGGCTAGGGTTTTGCACAGGAGCATGCCGACAGTGGCATGTCCAGAGCACGCCGTGATCGACATCGTCACGTTCCCGGCGATTTAGGGCACTAAGAAGAAAAAGGGTCGCGTCACTATGATGTACTACTACTACACACAACATCCAGCAAGAAAAACATCAAATAGGAGCAAAAGGGCAGTGCAAAGTTTTGAAAATTTCAAATGCCCTCAAGGTGTTCGATGCAAAGAAAAGGGACTTTCTCTATCCCAATGGAGCTGGGATTTTTGCTGGTGGTGTTCTACTGGTATGTGAGTAATGTGGTCCAGTTTCACTCAATTTGGAGAAAGTTTCATGTGTAAACATTTTCGGGTTTCGAAAAGGGCAGAAGGTGTTCGATGGGTGTCCTACAAGAAAAAGTTGATCGAAATGATCCCAAATTTCTTGGGGTGGCTTATAAGAGGATATGAAACACTTCCTCAGGTGGACAAGATTTATGGTGGAGTGGAAGTAGGGTTTTGGATTAAATGGTCCGGTAGTGGCAGATTTGGTAATTTCCGCAATCTAAAAAGTTGCATAGGTCATGGCGATGTTCATGCATCTATGGGATATACATGATGATAGGTGTCTCTGGGATTTTTGGCGGAATTTTATAAGCAAGATAAATGATAGTTGCTTTGGAGAGGCGAGATACCGGTTTTTGTTTTCTATAGAAAAGGCATTAAGGTTTTATAAAGAAAACCCTAATGAACGGAATCAGAGGTGATCAGAAATATTCAGAGAATATTTCCGGGGTTGGGACAAGGAGAGATACATCAATCACCAAAAGTTCAAATGAGTTTTGATAAAATCCAGAGAAATCCGAGTAAAAAGGTTTTCGAAATTTTTTAGTTCACCCCTTTTTCAGAAAAACCGGTCAGTGAAAATCGGGGTGTTACAAGAAAGCCCACATAAAAATATTTCTCCAATGGTATTAATTACCAAAGAAGGAAATAAGCCAAATGGTAAAGCCACAAATCTGAAATTGAAAAGCCCACATGATCACCACCCATAATTTGCTAAGCCACCAATATTTCATAAGCCCACAAAGGAGAATCAGCCCACAAGTCCATCTAGCAACAAAAGCCACTTGGCTTGCTCAAGAATAAATCCTACAAGAGGATAAGACCAATGACTAGCCATCTCTATCCACAAGCAAAATATCTAGGTTTACTTGAACTCCAAGTAATGAAAAGCTTGTGTGGATGAGCATGCCACATAGGAGAGTTATCCACAAGCAAAATATCTAACATAACTTGAACCTCAAGAAATGCGTAAGTATGAGAGCTTGACAACAAGTAGCTTACTCATCCATGCAAAGCAAGAGTCACCACTTGAGGTGTCAACTTGTGGGGAATAGCTAGATCCTATAAAAGAACATGTCATCCACACAAATAAAGGAATTTGCTCACACATTCATTTTCAGCAAAGAACCAGCCGTACCAATTGTTCATTATATCAAGGAATTCATCTACAACAGTACCCAACTGTTTCTACCGCCCCAAAACAGCAAGAACACCTCACCCATTTCTCACATCAGATCAGCCAGAACACCAAGAACACAACCAAATCTCGGTAAATCTTTAGATCAACTAGGAAACAGGTCAAGAAGCGAGGAGGAGCAGGCTATCCACAAGAGGAGGAGCATGCTATCAACAAGAGAAGGAGAAGGCCATCAGCAGGAGGAGGAGCAAGCAAGCCACAAGACACAAGTTTTCATCATTTTCCAGAAGACACATGCTTCTCTTCATGCAACAGGTTGATTACTAGGTCTAATCTTGTGCAGCATCTGTTCATATCATTAGGTGAGAGGGAAAGAGAGGTGAGGGGTGCAGTATTCTGTTCTTATCAGAAGATATGAGGAAAAAGAAATATATCTCTCAGTTATGCATAGAAGTGCTATGCATAGCTCATCACAGAGATTAAAAGCAACTAAATAGTATCTGTTCTTATATAAAGAAGTGCCTCAGCCTTTGCATCATAGGCAGGGCCAAGAAATCAAGCAATGCATCTGTTCTTATCTTTAGTAAAAGGAGGAGATCATCTGGATCAAATAAACAAAGCCAACTAAGAAGAAATCGATGAAAACAACACTAAACACTTAAATATCAGGAGTGCACACCCTAGATTCAAGATCTGGCAAACACACCAAATTTCTAAATGTTTAGAGAGTTTTTGCTCTCCGATTTGGCAAATAAATTCATCACTGAGCTTAACATCCATTTGATAATAAATTGTCCTTATCCAAGAATTAAAATGCCTCATAAATATTTTCTATCATTGGCAGAGCTAAGTAACCAAGCAAGAATCTGTCCTTATTAGTTTCAATAGCCAAATCTGTCCAAGAATACATTTTTAAAATCATTCCAGCAACTCTAGCATCATCAGAACATGATTAGCATGGATCTGAGCACTGTGCACACTCAGAGGAGGCATCACAGTGAGCAAAGCATGCATACATATCAATCAAGCAAGCTACTGATTCACCACATTGAGATAAACATGCTAATCTATTAATCGATCAAGTTATCCAGTGGAAATCATCCACCACAGCTAGCATGAATTAAATCATCTGCAAATAGCACCAAATCCAGTGAAGGACAGCACGAGTATAGCTCATCACAGTCACCTGAAATACAAAGTAATAATTGGATTATACTACGTTTCGGGTCGGCTAGCTACTGATGGAGCTAGTCGAGCAAGGAATCGAGGGGACAGAGAGGATAGAGAGAAGGAGGAGAGGGAGACCATACCTGTCGACCTCGACCGTAGCTCTAGGGACGGCAGAGCAGTGTCTGTGCAACCCTAGAGGGGGCCGGAGGTTGAAGATGAACAGCACCGCACCAGAAGAGGCGGGGTTGAGCAGAAAGTCGAGCAGAAGCTCGAGGTGGAGGCGGTGGTCGATACGGAGGAACACACCGAGGCGGCGTGCTCAAGCAAAAGCTTGAGGAGGCCACCGTGGTCGACGAGGAGGCGTGTGGAGCAGGAGCTCGTGGTCGACGTCGGAGTTGCGCTTGGGCACCATCCCGCCGGTGTCGAGGTTGAGGTAGGCGACCCGAGCCAGGGCGGCTAGGGTTAGCCTCGGGTGTGCGGGTGAGAGAACGGAGGCGATGCAGCGAGGAACCGGTGGCAGAGGACATGGAGGAGCATCTCTGGCGAGCGGCGGCGCCGGTGATGGCTGGAGGCGGCCGGAGCCGAGCGAGGCGACGGCGGCGACGCATCGCCAGGAGGGGATCGCGGGAGCGAGAGGAGGAAGAGAGAGCGAGGGGTTGACTGGGTCGAACCCGACCCAGTAGCGAGATGGGCTCAGCCCAATTGGTTCGGTCCAGCCCTATAGCCTCAAGGGCATTTTGGTAATTTAGTAAATCCAGAAAATATTCTAACTTAAATGAATTTTTTAACACCAAATTAAAAGCCACAAAAATAAACTAAAAATATGCAACAAATTTTGCAAAATATGAGGAATTTTTATGTAAGTTTTTTTAAGTTTCTAAAAATATTTTGTGGATACAAATTCAAAGATCCTTAAGTGGAAATGACTTGATTTTTTTTTCAAAAACTATTTTCCTAAAATAAAATAATATGGGAAAATAAAGTCTTGAAGTTCAAATATATTGAACTATTCAAATTTAATCACTTTGAATTTATTCCTCATGAAAATTATTGTCAAACTATTTAAATAATGAAAAAACTCCAAAACACTCGAAAAGTATTGAAATCCATAACCTGGGAATTTTGGGTAACGATGCATCTCATGATTATGCATAATAGCATGCTGCTAGAGTTTTCAGTAGTCCTTATTGGGATTACTTTGCTATTTTCAGAACTCGGGGTTTTACCGCAAACCCTAGAACCCCGAAGAGTTGAACGGCCATTTCTACCACAGGCAAGTTCATTCTTGCATATCCTTATTGAACTATTTTTATAAAACTATTTTCAAAACATATTATTATCATTGCATTGAAAAAGAAAAACTATTTTCGAATGATGTGAATTGCTATATATATATTGTTTGGCTGGCAATGGAACCACGGTTTGATGTTGTGGTGGAGGTTCCATTGTACGGGAAAGTATATACCTAGGATTAATTACCAATATCACAGTGATCTTTGCGCCGTATTGAAGCGTTTACCATGAGATCTGCTATGGACAGTAAAAGTCAGCCGTATCTTCTCTCGTTCACATATCCTCGGCAGGCTATTACCTGGTTGCGTCCGTTGCGGCGGCCAACTGCGTGGAAGCGCGTGACCTTCCCACTTGACGGGGTGACTGGAATAGAAGCTCGGAGGGGTGGCGGGCCAGTGGTCTTAGTTACCAGCCGCGTCACAAATGGGCGGATATGTGTTGTGCGGAGAGGGCGGTGATTGGCTTTGGACTCACACCTGGCCCCATACCATGGAAGTATGGACGGGAAAGATCGCCCGGAAAGGCAACAAGGCTGGGTTTCTCTCATGGGTAAAGTTACGCAGCTCTGCAGAGTCAACAACAAGAAATTGTGACTGTCACATCCGTGTTCCCGGAAGGAACTACAGAACGCTGCGGGAAAGGCATCCCAAGTGATGACTAAAGACCCGTGGAGGCTGTGAGCATAGTTTTCTGAAATAAAACTTGCCCTTTGAAGAAATGTTTTCCAAAACTTGCATTATGCCTCTGACCGTTGGTCATGGCAGTAGCTAGTGCATTCAAAACAAAAACTCTTTCCTATATAATTTGAACTTGCTGAGTAACGCTCGTGTTGCTCACCCTTTCCCCGTTGACCCCCTGCTTAAATTTTTGGAGCCATCAGAGGAGTTGCCAGATATCCATCACGACGTTGAGGAGGACTTCAACAAGAAATCAAGTCTACTGGTGAAGCTTGAAGGAGTCATCTGCTACGTCGTCAACAGAAGAATGACGACAACAATGTCAATGGAGGAGCAACGACCACATTGTCAATGGCATACACGACAACCGCATTGCTAACGGAGAAGACACTGTCTATTGGAAGGAGAAATACAACTCTAGATAAAGATATTCCAGATGGAATAGATTAGGGCTGCGACAACAGCAGTAGTGGATCAGGAATTACTCAGAGGAAACCCACAATGGCGGCACCCTAGTTGCCGGTGGCTCCCTCCGGCCGTGCCCACCACCGGCGCACCGCCCCCTCGCGTGGGCCCAGCGCGGCCTGCCGACCGCGCCTCCGCGCCCTGGCTCGGCGCCCCACCAGCGCCGGCCGCCGACAGCCACAGCAACAAGCGAGCAAGGAGACCATGGCGGTACCCTAGCCGCCGGCGGCTCCTCCGGCCGTGCCCACCTCCGGCGCACCGCCCCCAGGTGTGGGCCCTGCGCGGCCTGCCGACCGCGCCTCAGCGCCCTGGCTCGGCGCCCCACCGTCGCCAGCCGCCGACAGCCACCCGCATTCCATGGAAGGCCTTATCCATTGGGATTTTTCCCTGGGTAGGGCTCTCGCTGCTCAGGTTCGTCGCAGGTTTGGGACCTCGGTCCACTTCTCCCCCTCCTCGCCTAAGGAGTTCTTCCTGGTTGCTTCTTTCTCGTTTGCATCCTTCCCTCTCACTGAAGATGCTGTTGCGGCGGCCCTCCAATGCTGTCTTGGCGGGGATGCAGTTGGCTTCAGAGTGTCTCGCCTCAGCGACCGACGATTTCGATTCTCAGTGGCCTCTAGCTGTGTTGGACACTTTATCTATCACTTGAGGGAGAGGATTTGGCCGGATTTAATCTGCTTCTTCACACTTTTCAGAGGTGACACACTGAATTTGGTTAACTCTGCGGCGGATGCGTGGTTAGCTGACAGGACTGTGCTCTCTGTTCCCCATCGACCAGTGGCCATTAAAACCAACTTGTATTTTCTTAAGGCACCTACTGGTTCTGCTGCTCACTCTCCTACACTGAATTCTGATACGGTTATTCTGGATGATCATAGCTCTCGACCTGCACTGGACCTGCACGCTGATCATATTGGCTCGGACTCATCCATTCAGTTTGGCAGCTTCTGTCCTACGGATTTGATACCCACTTCATCGACAACTACGGCTGCAAATCCCTCCATGATTCGATTTGGGCAAGTTCAGGCCGATATCCCCACAGATTGGCAACCACATATTTTCAACCCCAAGTTTGCTGGATCACTTTATTGGAAGCAGCGACTGAACTACAAACCTGACGGTGAACACTACTGGCTAAACCACTTTCTTGACCTGCTACAAGCTGACTACACTGAAGAGAATGCTGCATTTGCTCTCAATTTTCATGGCCTGCCTTCTCTTGAGACTGCGCGACAAATTGTGGGGCGCTGCCCTGTTTGCAATGAAAACCGTCTCCGTTTTCCGGCTTGTGCTTGCATCCGTAATGGAAAGGCACCTTTGTTGAGCTCCCAAAAACCAGGTCGATATTGCCAGAAGTGCTTGGGCATCGGCCACATACAGCGAGGTTGCACAAAGGACATTATTTGTTTGAGTTGTTTTGAGCCTGGCCATAAGGCCAAAGATTGTCTGATCCATCCGTACTGCACCTTCTGCCACCGCTTGGGTCACCGTGTGGATTCTTGCCCTAAGATCCGATGCCAGAACTGTGGGTATTTTGGACACCCGTCTATTGGATGCCCTGGGCGCAAAACCTGGGTTATTAAACCCAATTCCGCTGTCAAAGCTACCTTGCCGCGGACGCATGCTGTCACAGCTTCAGGTATTGGCTCTGGTATCGTCCTTGAAACCCGGGATGCTCATGTTCCTGCCTTGGATCACACAGCTATATTTCCCTCACCATATCAGCAGGGACTAGGCTCTCTGCCTGCATCTACTCAGGATGTTTTACTCTCGGCCCCTTCACTATCCTGCTTCAACTCCTTTCTCGGATGGATGATGAAACAGGCCTATACAAGATGCATTTTGTCGACAGATTCTGATCCGGTCCAGGAGAATATTCGGAGCACTCCGTATCTGCTTCAAGAGCTTCTGCCATTGAACCTTGCTAATGAGTATGCTACAGTTTACTACCCTGAGGGGGCCATACATGTTTTTATCGCTGGGCTTTCCTCTGCCATTAGATCCTTTTTTGGGAATGGTTTTACCATGGATTCTCTGCTGTCATTGACTATCTACCACCTGTTGTGCTGCTGTATCTGGCTGCACCTTCTCTGTCACTTGTTAACACTGTTGTTCGTATTGAAGAGATCACTATTCTCGCTGACTCTGAGACTGCATATGTGGATCCATTTGCTGCGGTTTCTGACGCTGCTGTATTGATCCTGTCTGAATCCAGAGCTGCTAGGCTGCCTGCTATGGAATCCTTGCTGAGCCTTGAGCTTGGATTTGTCACTGATTTTGTGTCGGCTGCTACTGACCAGCCCATGCAGCAACCACCTGAAGTTCCTGACAGTGAACCGCTCCCAACTGAACCGACAACTCCTGCTCGTTCTCGTGCTTCTAGTAAGACTGATACCCCCTCCGTGACCAACCAAGTCCGTAGATCACCTCGCAATATCAACAATGGCTTTTTCACTCGGCCTTACCTGATCGTCAACCTCGCAGGAACACCACGGTCCCCAGAGCCACGCCTCCTGCTGTGATTCAGATTGCCGAGATGCAGAAGATTGGTGTGGAGGAGTGTGGGATTGATCCAGCAGAGTTAACTGAAGCTAGACTTCTTCACCCACGCCAATAGTTCGATGTATCTCATTTTATCACCTTCGCTGAGTTTTGAGGGAGAACCTGCCTTTGTATTTTTATTCTGGGGTGTGTTGGGCTCAGGGCTTCTTTGCATCTCTTTCCCTTTGCCTTGCTGTCACTATGCAAAGTTCTATGAGTTATTTAAATCGTATTTGGAAAATTCTTTGCTGGAATATCCGGGGTCTTAACAGCCCGGAGAAATGGCCTCATGTTTATAATAAGATTGAGGAATGTGATGCTTCAATTCTATGCTTTCAGGAGACAAAAAAGGCTGACTTTGATATGCAGTTCCTTCGGAAATTTGTTCCAAAGAGATTTGATCAGTTTGCTTTTGTACCCTCCGATGGGGCCTCTGCCGGACTTCTTATTGTTTGGACCAGCAACCTCTTTATGGGTCAAGTTATTCAAGCTGAAAACTTTGGACAGGTGGTACAATTTACTTCCAAACTCACTCTGGATGTATTCACCTTGGTGAATATATATGGCCCATGTGATGGTGTTGACCGACAGAATTTTATTGCTTGGCTTTTTAGTCTCAACATTGCTGATGATGATCATTGGCTGCTTATTGGGACTTCAACTTCTACCGATACACTGTGAGCAGGAACAGACCCGGAGCTAATCTAACAGATATAGAAACATTCAATGAAGTTATTAGTTACCTGGGGCTTATTGAGCTGCCAATCAAAGGTAGATCATTTACTTGGAGCAACATGCAAGCAGACCCTCTTCTAACCCAGCTGGATTGGTTCTTCACCACATCTCACTGGACCATAAAATACCCTAACACCATGGTTGCGCCCCTTGCCAGACCCACCTCCGATCATGTTGCATGTGTTATTTCTATTGGCACGGATATACCCAAACCACAGATCTTCAGATTTGAAAATTACTGGATTAAAATGCCTGGCTTCTTGGAGGTGGTGAGAACTATCTGGGCTATTCACTGTCCTGGTGACAGCGCTAAGTGTATTTCCTCCAAGCTAAAGCTACTCCGCAAAGGGCTTAAGAATTGGAGCTCCAGTATATCTATGATGAACCGCCTTATTGAGAACTGCAACAGAATAATCTTTCGGCTGGATGAATGTGAGGAATCACGTATTCTTCACCTTTCTGAATGGAATTTTCGGAATATTATTAAGGATAAACTGACTCACCTGCTTCACTGTAAACAAGATTACTGGAGAAAGAGATGTACGGCGCGTTGGGCTAAATTTGGCAGTGAAAACACTGCTTTCTTTCACTCCATGGCTACTGTCAGGTATAGGAATAACTCCATAGCCTCACTCCTGCGTGTTGATGGGTCTATTGTCACGGAGCATCAGGATAAGGCTGGTCTTCTCCGGCAGACTTTCAAGGAGAGATTGGGGTCTTCTGTTCCTATTGATCCATACTTTAACTTCAGTGCACTACTCACTGCTCATGAGGGACTTGCTACGTTGTCTGCTCCTTTTTCTAGTGCTGAGATTGATGAGGTGATTGCCTCCCTGCCCACTGACAAATCACCCGGACCGGATGGATTTAATGGACTGTTTCTTCGTGTTTGCTGGCCCATTATCAAATTTGATTATTACCGGCTCTTTGATGATTTCTGGCACGGAAATGTTAATTTGCAGAGTATCAATGATGCGTTCATTACACTTATTCCTAAAATCCACTCTCCTGAAGGACCTAATGATTATCGCCCTATATCTCTGCTTAATTCTAGCTTCAAGCTGATCACCAAGGCCCTGGCTAATCGATTTCAACTCAAGATCCTAGATATTGTTCACAAAAATCAATACGGCTTCTTGAAATCTCGCACTATCCAAGACTGCGTGGGATGGGCATATGAGTATATTCACCAGGTTAAGCAGTCTGGTATGCCTGCTGTTATTCTGAAGCTTGACTTTGCAAAGGCTTTTGACATGATCGAACACCATGCCATCATTGAAATATTAAAGGGACATGGCTATGACAATAAATGGATTAGCTGGATCACCGCTATATTTACAACGGGTACTTCCTCGGTGCTCCTCAATGGTGTACCCGGGAAAAAATTTGCGTGTCGGAGAGGGGTGCGTCAAGGCGACCCTCTTTCACCGGTATTGTTTGTTGAAGGAGCTGATCTCCTTCAAACCATGGTTAACCATATGGCTGCTGATGGTCTACTATCTCCACCCCTGCCTGTACCCAACTCGGATTTCCCCATTGTACAATATGCGGATGACACCCTTCTGATTTTGCAAGCTTGTCCTTCACAGCTCAGCGCTCTCCGAAATTGCTTGACTCAGTTCACTGCTGCTACTGGCCTTTCTGTGAACTATTCCAAATCATGCATGATGCCACTGAATGTTGACTCTGCCAGATTGCATGAGCTTGCTAATGTCTTTGGCTGTGCTACTGGCACACTCCCATTTGCATACCTTGGTCTCCCTCTTGGCACTTCGAGACCTACGATTGCTGATCTCTCCCCACTTGCTGATAAGGTGGAAACAAGGCTCAATGCGTGTGCTAGGTTCCTCGATTATGGGGGACGCTTGACTTTTGTCCAGTTTGTGCTATCATCTCTTCCGACTCACTACCTAGGCTCTCTGAAACTGCCCAAGGGTTTTATTAAAATATTTGATCGTGCTCGTCGACACTACCTATGGGCTAAGGAGGATGACTCTGGTACACCAAACTCACTTGCCGCTTGGCCACTTGTTTGCAGACCTAAGATGAATGGGGGACTGGGCGTCACAAACCTTGAAATTCAAAACAAGGCGCTTCTTATGAAATACTTGCACAAATTTTATAACCATGAGGACATCCCATGGGTGCATTTGGTGTGGTCTCTCTATGGTCCAGGACCACCTCATGCTCAATCCCGCAGAGGCTCATTTTGGTGGAGGGATATTTTCAGCCAGATTGATATTTTCAGAAGCATCTCCCGATCATCTATCCACAATGGTGACAGCACTCTCATTTGGAAGGATTTCTGGCACGGCGACACTCTGCTATGTGATAAGTTCCCACAACTATTCTCGTTTGCACTTAATGAAGATGATTCTCTGGCTAAAGTGATGAGAATTAATCATATTGGAGATGCATTTGCACTGCCTCTTTCGGTACATGCATATGACCAGTACGAGCAACTTATGGAGTTGCTACAGGTTTTTAATCCTGTTGACTTGGATCCCGACTCTAGATCCTATGCATGGGGGAGTAATATTTACTTAGCGGCAAGATTCTATAAATTTATATTTGCCCAGGTTACTTGTCACCCAATCCTGCACACTTTGTGGAAATCTAGATGCCTCCCTAAACTGAAGGTGTTTCTCTGGCTGCTGCTTTACGACCGTCTTAACACCAAAGACCTTATGCTCCGCAAACATTGGCAGGTGGATGGTGGTCCGCATTGCATCCTCTGTGGGCAAGACACTTTGGAGACTCGTGATCATCTCTTCTTTTACTGTCATTTCGCTGCACGTTGCTGGAACTCGCTTGCCATCCATTGGGACCATGCTTTACCTATGTCGGATAATATTTGCCATGCAAGAACTAACTTCACAGGGCCATGCTTCCTGGAGATCTTTGCCTGCGCCACATGGAACATTTGGAAGATTCGTAATGAGTTTACGTTTCAGGGTTTACAACCATCTTTCGGGCGGTGGAAAGTCAAATTCCAGGCAGATCTTTTGCTCCACCAACACCGTGTTAAACAGGACTCGATCCAGCCCCTTCTTTTGTGGCTTAGAGCTTTAGTATTTTAGCTATGTTATCTTTTTTCCCCTATCAACCACCCTGAACTTTTTGAGCACCTTTTGTAAGCTGTACTGTACTTGATTCATCCCATATATAAAATTTAACCGTAGGGATCTTTCCCTACGGTAAAGGTGTTCAAAAAAAAAAAGTTAGAGCTGATCTCCAGCTTAGTACTACGATTTGGATCTTTCTGTATTTCATTTGCTCGAGACTTGCTTCAATACAAAGGAGGGTCTCAAGATTTTGTATTGAATAGTGTTGTAATCCTATAGTGTTACCTTGGACCGGCTATGTTTCTGTTGTACTACTCTGAGGGATGTAATATTTGCGGAGAGGTCCTTCCGTGCGTGTTACATCAACGACTTGTACACTACAACATGCAGTCGTGTGCTGGGTCACCGCAGGGATCATCCGGTGCCTGAGACTACTGAGCCATACTACCGACAGGGTCCTCTTGCAGATGTAGATCACCAGGTTCCGGCAACATGGGCAGCCTTCCTCGCTATGCGCCAGGAGATTCGAGACCCTGCAGCACATACACAACTGCAGGATGATCTGGTGCAGCACTTGTGGGAGCGCAAAGACAATGGCAATGGCAATGCCGACAATGCCAAGGCCTAGTTTGATTTATTCTATTTGCTTACATTGTTGAACTATTTGTGTGTGGATTTGTATGTTGAACTATTCTTATGTGTGAATTTGTATGTCCAACTATTTTAATTGTGTTGGCCTTTGTTTTATGCGCGAAATATGGCCCAAAGTCGCCGGCTAGGGGGCGGCTTGGGTTCGGCGACTGGGAATCGGCGCCCCCAACGCGTGAAATAGCGCCGTTGCCCCCCAGGCGGGCTAAAATAGCGCCGTTTTTCGGCCTGGGGGCACAACGGCGCTGGAGGTGCCCTTAGGTCTCATTTTTCAGGCCAGGCCTTTGGAGCAACGAATGCAAAAGTCAAAAAACGTTGCTGGTACCAAACACGTCCTAACTTTTCTTAGATATACTGTATACGAGTAGATTTTTTTTAGATAGACCTAACAATGCTGGTTCTCCTCGAATGGCAGTACCGTAAAATATCATCAAATCAGGGAATGAAAGCAACTCCCTCTTCTCTCTCTATCCATCGCCTTCGTCTTTCGGTTTCCATCTCCCCTCTCTCCCTGGCGTCTCCCGTCGCCGTCGCGTTCAAACCCTAGCCCTCCCCCCCCACTCCAAACCCTACTCGCCAGTGTTCCGATTCGCGGCGGCGGCTCGCGATTCAGGCGTCCCCACATCGCACTCCCGATTCAGCCGCCGCCCGTGCGAGATCCGGCGGATGGACCCCGCGGCGCCGAAGGAGGCGCCGCCGACCCCCGCGGTGGAGGAAGACGGGATGCTCTCTGCGACAGCAGCCATGGCGCGGGACGCCTCCGTGCTGTTCCAGAGCCGCCGGTACGCCGAGTGCGCCGAGGTGCTCGCGCAGCTCCTGCTCAAGAAGGAGGGCGACCCCAAGGTGAGCGATTCGAGCTCTGATTTTGCTTTCCTACGCCTCGACAGGCGAGGAGAGTAGGAGGTTTCTGCGATCGATAGATTTATTCAACTGAGCACATAGCGAATCCTGCTCCTCGCTGGGCTCGTGGTGGCCCGTTTGCTCAGCGACGCGATTTTAGTCTTGCTTGCTTGATGTTTCTGTGACTGGTCACTGCGCTTATATGCTTGCTCAGTGTATGCTGCATGTGAATTGGGCGGTGTGCATGTTTTAGTTGTGTGCAAGGCTCTCCTCCCATGGTGGGTGGTGTGAGCCTGGATATGCTTCGAAGCGATTGGGTGCCCCTACAACAATATTCAGAATTGGACTTTATGTGCAACAAGTGAATAATCAATAACGTTTAGACTTCAGATCTGAACATCTGCAGAACATTGAACAGGATTGCGCAATTTCTAAATCCAATTCCCGAACCATCCAAGTCAACCCCCCCCCCCCCCCCCCTGTGCGCACAGCCAGTAACTGATTTTTTCTATTTAAATTCTGGAATTTTACATCTGCCATATAGTACGAGAATAAGTATGTAATGAATCTGATCCATGTGTATTGGCTGGACACAAACGAATTGTCAATACAAATCCACCGATCACTGCCCCTACAACAATACTCAGAATAGGATTTTATGAGCAACAACTGAATACTCGATAATGTCTAGACTTCACATCTGAACATCTGCAGACCATTGAACATGATTACATATTTTTTTATTCAATCCCCGAACCATCCAAATCGATCTCCCCTTGTGCGCACAGCCCGTGCTGCCCTGCATTTCTGTGCACTAACATTTTTAATCGACCTGCTACCCAGCTGTTGGCTCTCTAGGTCTGATTATACCGACTGATCAGCCTTTCATACCTAGTAAACCTTTTACCTACTCGTTTATATTTGTAAGTCGTAACCTGCGAGGGTACCTAGTACATTTCTACTTACTCGTAAGTCATAACCTGTGAGGGTACCTAGTACGAGTATACGACCTAGTCAATATATATTTTCTTCAGTGATTGTATTGTCTCCTAAGGAAGAATGATAGTTAGTCATGTTTTGTTGTTGCATCTGATGTCAGTGTGAAATTTTCAGGTTCTTCATAATATGGCCATCGCAGAATCGTTTTTGGATGGTTGTCCTGATCCAAGAAGCTGCTTGAAATTCTAGGGAATGTTAAGGTTAGTGAATCTGCAAACTGGTTTGCCATTCAGACTTGGTAATAGAAACACATCTTTTTATGAGCAGTGCTTTGTGCTCTACATGTCCACAGTTGAAACCTTGTAGTGGCTCTGGTACATTCGAATCCTTCTTTGTTTTTCATGTCTAGACGCTGTTAGGAACAGAAATCATCAACCTTTGATAATTCCAAAAGGAAAATGCAGTCACAGTAGTGATTTTTTCTCCTTCTCATGTGTCATTAGCAACTTTTAATGTTGATATTTTCGCATGTAGACTGGGTTTAAATATGAAATTTTGTCACCAGAGATAAGAAAAACATTCCTTTCTACTTAAGAATTTTAGGTATGATATGCATTGGTACAGAAAACAAGGGTTCTACATAAAATGGATGCAAACTAATGTGCTCTTGTCGAGTTTGGTTCACAATACTAAATGGTACATGATAAGCATTCCTATATATACATCAGTGGTTTTGTTGCATATTTTTGGACCAAATGTATGTGTTTTTATTTTAAATGGTTCATAAATTTGTTATTCCTACTCCTTGTCCTTGAATCATGGTGGTTCTATTGCACATACCTTGACCCAAATTCCTATTGCCGGATGATCAAAGGCTTCAAATCTGTGTGCATGCAAGTTGCTTCAAATTTACCAGTTACATTTGATGTATCTTGGTTTATGATATTTGGTGTAACAACGTGTTATAACTTGCAAGTAGAGACTGGCTGGCATAGTTGGTCTACTGCTGCAATTCATCCATAGTGGTTAAGTGGGCCCGGAAACAACCTGCCTTTCTCCATCCTTTGAAAGTTCGAATTAGTAGGGACGGAACTCGTAGCAATACAGTCAATGAAACAATATGTCGTTTACAGAATTGTCTGCTTCTTTATCAAATGCCACATGTAACCAATTATATTTAACTGCTTGCATGCCCACACATGCGCTCCAATGTTGAATTAGCTATATTCCAACCTCTTATTTCGATCACTTGGTGCTAAATGATGTCATACTTCTTTTTTGAGAGACACCGGATTTTATATTGAAATGCATCATCTCATTTTTGTTCATTGACATATGCTAATGTCCTCTGCCGTTTTTCTGTATCCATCTGCCAGTGTGGAGTTGCTGTGTCATATTATTATATTATGTTACTGCTTGATTTCAGATTTCACAATTCGCGAAAATTCTAATGTTGTGCTAATACATGCATTCAGAAAAGAAGTGATGAACTTGCCTGTGCATCTAGAGAACAAGCTGATTCTGCCAATGGGGTAGGAAACAATACGAACGAACCAAGAGGCAGTGGCATTGCACCGTTGATTTCTGATGCACATAATTCAACAGCCTATGGAGATGAGTTTGACACAACCATAATAACATTCAACACTGTATGTTCTCTTGTTTCAGTTATGTAAATTATTCGATTATTAGGATTTCTAGTTGGTGGTTTTCTTTATTAAAGTTATGTTTTTTGCCAATGCAAGCTTTAGCTAAAGGCACGCTGACGGATATGGTTATGAACTGAATAAATTTGCAGGCTCTTATCCTTTATCATCTTCATGATTATGAATCTGCACTGTCTGCTTTGGAGCCATTGTACCGAAATATCGAACCAATTGATGAGGTATGTTGTTGCTTAGTAAGGTAAACGTTGCTTACATTCTCTAATTATTATATTTTCACTGCTGCAGACAACTGCTCTTCATGTATGTTTTCTGTTATTGGATATTACCTTGGCTGTGCAAGATGCATCGAAAGCCGCAGTAAGTTTCTTCCTTAACTGCAATACAACCTGCATTGAAACTTATAACTTCGTTGCAAGTATTCATTGTGGGCTTATGGTATTTTGTCAACGTATGTTCCTGAAAATGCACAATGGGTCGTAGCTTCTCCTTTTGGCACAGCAAAATGGCATGCCAGTAGACTAATGGTTTTTGGATATGACATTATAAAAAAGGACAGACCCAGTGCATAGAGGCTCCCACACAAGGTGGGGTCTGGGAGGAATTATAGCTGTTTGAAAATAACATGCCAATTTTTATTACTGTTTAATGTACTTCCTCTGTAGTGAACAATCCTACATAAGATTCATTTTTCATATATGCAAACTTGTACTGGTACTGCCAGTTTGGCAATGCTTTATTATGGGATTATTGCTGATAAATGATAAAGCTTTGAAAGAGGGAAGAGAATCACAGGATGGCTGATCATAGAGCTCCTTTTGTCTGTTAGATTGGGTAGAATTGAGATTATTATGGTCTCCTTTGATTTTATCTGCATTAGAATTCTCGACCTTAGCACTGTCAGGTTTAGTTGGGATTTCGACTTGTATGGCAGTCTATGCATGTTTTAGCCTTATTTCTTCCAAAGTTGCAGCATTGATTTTGTCTAGATGTTGCTTTGTTCATCTCTATGTTTATACAGGATATCATTCAATACTTGGAAAGATCATTTGGAGTAGCTAATACAGTGAACCACAGTGAAATTACTAGCACAGTTCAGCAGCAATCTGGTCAACTGAAACCTCTTGCAAGAAGTAGCACACCTCCAGATTCTGATTCAAATACTGCTGCTGGATCTGAGATTCTTTCAGTTGGAAGTTTCTCAGATGATACACTGGAGTTTGAATCTTTTTACTCTACTTTGGATGGTGGAAATCACTTGGGCAGACCTGTATTAAATGATTTCTCGAGGGCATCAGCTGATATTGCTGCCACTGCTGCTGATTTGAAAGTTAGACTACAAATTTACAAGGTCCGGCTTTTACTTCTCACGAGGAACCTGAAGGTTGCCAAGCGAGAACTCAAAGTTCTAATGAACATGGCACGTGGTAGGGATTCATCAACAGAGCTTCTCTTGAAGTCCCAGCTGGAGTATGCCCGTGGAAATTATCGGAAGGCTGTGAAGCTGTTGAGCACACCCAATAATCGGACTGAACCAGTGATGCTAGCCATGTTCTACAACAATCTTGGCTGTATACTCCACCAGCAGAGATCCTACCATACGTCAATATTGTGCTTCAGCAAAGCACTGAAGTATAGCTTATCTCTTCGTTCAGAGAAACCACTGAAGCTGTCTGCATTATCACAAGACAAATCTTGTCTTGTATCATACAACTGTGGCATCCAACATTTGATGTGTGGTAAACCATTGTTAGCAGCTCGTTGTTTTCGTGAAGCCATGCCCTCTTGTACCAGCGACCCCTCTTTTGGCTCCGTTTTGCTGAGTGTAGCCTGCTAGCTCTAGAAAAGGGCATCCTTACTGCAAGAGGTGCTACTTCGTGCAATGATGAGATTGAAATTCATGTTGTGGGGTCAGGGAAATGGCGTCATCTAGTTATCAATCCGGTGAACTCAGCAAGTCATTATTCAGAGTCTGGGAGTTCAAATGAACATGGAAATTTGATATCACTTAAATTTGCTCGACAGTGTCTTCTCAATGCCCAACTATTAGTGGATGCTTCTGAGCAGAAACAGGTGATGATTGCATCAGATGCAGAGGATTGCAACCAAGGAGCACAACCCAGAAAAGTTCAGGCCACAAGAACACAGTCTGTGTGGAGTCCAAAGTACCTTCTGGTCCGACAACTAATGCAAATGGAGAACAAAAGGGAGCAGCAAGCTTGAATGCCACTATGCAGAGCTCTCTTGCTATGTATGATGACATCTATAGAAAAGATAACCTCAAAATTCGACAAGCCATCCTGGGGGACCTGGCTTTCGTTGAATTGTGTCTTGAGAATCCGTTGAAAGCTTTGTCTTCTGCCAGGTCGCTGATGCAGCTTTCAGAATGCTCGAGAATGTACTTATTCCTTGGCCATGTATATGCAGCTGAAGCATTGTGTGCGCTGAATAGGCCAAAGGAGGCTGCTGAGCAGTTGACTGTTTATTTGAGAGATGGCAATGATATTGAGTTGCCCTACAGTGTCGAGAATCATGAAAAGGCCCCTGTTGAGAAAGACAGCGACGGTGAAGACTCGGTCACTCCTGCTGTCACAAAACTCACCTCAGAAGAAACTCAGCATTCGGTGTCCTCAAGCCCGAGGAAGCCTGCGGTGTTGTGTATGTTGACCTAGGCATGACTGCAGCAGTGCAGGGAGAGCTTGAGCAGGCCAGCTATATGGTGAGCCGTGGTTTTGCATTGTTGCCCAACAACCCTAGGGCATTGCTAGCATCTGTTTATGTGGACCTTCTGCAAGGGAAGGCGCAAGAAGCTATCGGCAAGTTGAGACGGTGTAGAAACGTCAGATTTAGGACCAGTAGTGTAGCAACCAGCAGATAAGACTTTAGCGTCCTTTCGATGAATTTTCTATAGTTGATAATTGCCATTTCTGTTGGACCTTGACCCCATGTGGATGATCGTCATGTAAGATCGTAATATTTTTCCTGTGTACCATACATAAGAAAAAGGACTGTAGATCTCCCCTTCCCCACCTTTAGTTTTTTCCAGATTCAGGGTTAATTTGTTGAGGTTACTCAAGCTTTACTCTGCCGCTCTTTGGACTGAAGAGAGGTGTACTTATGGCATACCTGCTGATATTTTTCGTTCATTCACAAAAGAAACGTACAAAAAGCTTGAGGATCTGAGACATCGGTTGATCGGTATATGATTGAAGTATCAGTTGCACAACAGCTGTGTTTCCTTTGGTTTCCTTGTCGAGAGGGACATTGGTATAGATACGGATATCTGTGTTTATCTCTCAATGGACATTCTACGGAGCATTAAGAACCGTACCTGCTTTGCTCTATCTAAATGAAAGACGCATCCTGTTTTAAGAAGCTGGTTACATTATGTTGTGCTAAAAATAGTCAAGATTTTAGTAATCACCCAAAAGATTACATTAATCAGACTGATAGGTCTATACTTGTTTTATACCATTAGCATTCTGAATCTTGGGGAGTAGGACAATAACTCCATAATTTATCCTACAAAGATCCAGAGAACCCTGCACCAAATCATTCAACATCTCTCTAATGGCAGGCTTAAGCACATCCATGAACTCTTTATAGAAAAGCAACGGGAAACCATCAGGGCCTGCTGCAGTGTAAGTTTTCATTTCCTTAACTGCATCTTCAATTTCCTGCTCTGTAAATTCATGGGTTAGAGAGACATTAGCCTTGACTGGATCAAATTCACCCCGGTCCACACACCCTCATCAGTCATCAAGGTGAATAGAAGGTACTGGTTTACCACCAAAGAGGTTTTTATATGTCTCCTGTGATTGTCCTGTCACCATCATTAAGTGACATGACAGTTTAACTCCTCCTGCCATTAGCAAGACTATGGAAGAACAATTTCTCAAAAAGCTCCCACAAGAAGTCCTGAGAATTCTCATGTTGTGCAGGGCCATAGATATTGACAACTTCCCATCTAAAGCCAGTAGTTTTCTGCACCGCCACCATGCTACAGAAAAATCTACCTTAGTTTCTACTGATACAAGTAAGACAATCATCTCTAACTCCCATCAGCAAGCCCCTTTTTTTTAGATAAAGAGTGTATATTAATATCGCGGAGATACAAATTACACCCAGCCTCTGCAACAACGCAATAACCAAAGCTACTACGGGTGCACACAGCCGAAAGACAATAAGAAGAAGAAATAAAAAGAAAAGTCCCGCTACAGAGTTACAGTCCTTGCAGCAGCCGCACAACCACCACCAAAACAACACCTGATGTCCAATTCTTCAAAAGCAACGCCTTCAAGAAGAACAGTGCCAGGCACAACCAATTAAGGCCAGACCTTGGGCTTTCACCCTGAAGATAGTCCTCGCTCTCAAAACAATGTCTTCAGCAAGACCACTGTCAGGCACAACCAATTAAGGCCAGACCTTGGATTTTCACCCTGAAAGGTAGGACTTCGAACTTCACGTATGTTGTCGCCCCCACTTACATGCCGCTGCTCCAAGTCATGAAACACCAAGCCAATTCCTCATCGCCACCAGGAATCGAACCACCGTTACTAGTCTTCAAATCTAGGTCTCCATGTCCTTCTCCACAGTCTGACTTCACCGGGAAACAGAAAGGCATGTCCCCAATGGCAACCGACTGCAGAGATTCGCGACGCTTCCTCTGAAACCAAACGGTCAGAAAAAACATGGCTGCGCGCGACCGAATCCCACCCGATCCGACAATCTCCAGGCTTGATTGCCCAATGGAGTTCGCCGACGGAGCCTTCCGGAACTCGACAATCCGGCCAGATCGAAGAAACAGGTGTCAGCAAGCCCCTACAGTGCCCTCTAGCTAGCACGATGTGCCAGGAAAAGGAATCCAACCCGAGAGTTTGTTCAGCTCAGTGTAGACAGACAATATCAACTCTCTACTCCTGAAGCATCTCAGTTAATTGTCTTAATCTACCTGGAGCCCTAAAACCTCTAATATTATTGAAATTGCAAGCCATCTATCCTTTCTTCTTCCTTATGACCCTACCAGCACCAGCTTTCTCTTTTGCTGACCCATTAGGCAGCAAATGAATTCCTTTTCTGCTTATTCTTGTTCCTTCCCATCAGTGGCTGCCTAATGCTGACCCATTAGGCAGCTAGATACTCAAAATCATCCAGGGGAGAAATAGGAGTAGAAATCAACTCTGAGGAGATCGACGGGCAAAACGAAACGGCACAAAAGTTGTACTTAACTGAAACTTGCTTCCACACTTCTTCAGACAGGTTTCCAATCCCGACAATAACCCGCTGGTTCACTTGCAGTCACACGACAAGTATGACCCATATCACAGGAGCTGGGCAAGGAACGCATGAGCTGAATTCAAGCGAGAGAGGCAAACATTTCAAAGACAACTCTACATAGCAACTTAGCAAGCATGACCAGCTCACCAGCTAACTTTCAATCTATCCTGCTATAACAGCACAAGAAAACTGTAAATTTTATTTTCGTACAGGAGTACAGAAACACCCTACTGAATAAATAATCATACACAATGGCAGCAAGGCTCGATTTCCTGTTTCCGGTCTAGATCAGTGGTGGCAGAAATCAGGTTTTTTTTTCTGGCGAAAGCCGGTCAACTCAGATGGTTTTCAAAATTCAGTATTCCAAATGTGACTGGCATCTGAAACAAAACAATACACATTTCTGGCGGTCTTCATATAATTATTATGTTACTTCAAGCTTCGCTGGCATATGCAATGTAGACGTGTTCATACAAGAAAAAATAATACTACATATTTTAAAAAAGAAAAGAGAAACATAACTGTTCGTATACTTGTCTTACAATGGCACTCAAAGCTGCACTTGTCGGCTATAGATCCAGCTGAAGGGAACAACTGGTAACTGCTTCTCCCTCCCTTGCGCTCGCTCCTCCAGCTTCCTGAACCTCGGTCCCAGTGAGCAGAGGAAATCCTGAGCGCGCCTCCCTTCCCCGGACAGCCCGGTAAGACCAGCGACATTCCACCTCTGGACCAAGAACTCAAGGATGTCGGCATAGTCCATGGCGGTGTAGACGCCCAGCCGCTGCGCCACCGCGCTGAAGTGCGCAAACAGGCTGTCCTCCTGACCATCGTACATAAGGTGGGCAGGCATCGTGACCTTCTTCCTCATCATGGTGGCGAAGGCCAGCACGGTGTAGTCCGGGTCCACCTCGAAGAGCTTCTCCACGATCTTGGTGTAGGCCGTCTCGTGGCGCTTCTCGTCGGCTGCGATGGTGCCGCATATCTGGGCCAGCTTCGAGTCCCCGTACTTCTTGGCATGCCTCGCCGTGTTTCCGTGAGAGATGAAGGTCGCCCGCTCTTGGAAAGATGTGTAAATGAATCCCAGGTAGGGGTTGCCCTCGGTTTTTGGATCCTGCACAAAGTAAGAACAGCGCAACGTAGGCATACAACAAAACTGTATCTTTTTTCTTTTTGATTGTGTGGGGAACAAAACTGTATCTTTAAGTGCTTACCATTCCAGCCCCAATCAGATACTGTATGGTCTTCTCAATCTGCCTCATATCAACCCTCCTAGAGAGGTACATATACTTGTTCATGAGGTCACCGTGCCTGTTCTCCTCGGCTGTCCATGCCCTTGTCCAGACAGCCCAGCTGGTCGGGCTGACGCCGGTCTCGTCGCGGACACCGCCATCTAGGGAATTGAGCATCGTTTGGTAAGTAGGAAGTGCTTCCTCGGTGACCATGTCCCCAACCAGACAGACGAAGTGCTCGTCCGGGATCTCATTGGCTCGCTCCCTCAGCTCCTTGACTTCATCATAGAATCCATCGGACGAAGGGTCTGGCAGGTAGTCCTGCGGCTGCCAGGATCTCTCAACAGGCTTCAAGAGGACCAAGATGTTGTCCTCCGCCCACTGGTTCAGCGAATCAAAAATTTCCTTCTTTTGAGGTGGCAATGAGTGGGTAACTCGGACTCGGAAAGGCACCTCGCGAGGAGTGAAGGTCTTTTCGGGAATTCCAACCCTTCATATGCAACACAAAGACATGAAGAAGAGTAGCAGTAAAAAAAGATAGGCAGAAGCGTAATGGGAAAATGGATTTAGCAGAACTAGAGAATTAAATAAATTGCTAGACATATATAGACTGGTTACGAAAAAAACTATCTAGAGTAGTGAAACATCTATTCAACTCGGGTACCCTTTTCAAGCAGCATGGCATGTTATATGCAACTACCGGTAAGAGGGGTAAAAATCAAACATTGTTTAAGCTAACACTAGCTAATTCTCAGCTAAAATGGCACGACTTAGTCAAAGTAGAAAAATGTTTGCGACACCTTTTAACTTATACCGCTACTTGCAGTAGATCATAAATATCCTGAGACTTTAGCAGAACTGCGTAGTAGGTTGCATTAAGCTTTTAACAGAACAGCAAAATAGTATTTTCTTTCATTTGCAAACACTGGATATGGAGGGAAAAGTAAGGAGCTCATGTGCATAACTTCACTACACTAGTACTGAGTGATCTGAGCTTTAAAACTACAGTAACGGACTAGCATGAAGAACTGAGGAGATCAGACAAAATTGCATGATGTGCAACTAAAATGGATTAGCACATGCATATGCTGAAAGACAACAAGGTGAACAAACAATCCATACGAGTAATAGTAGCTCACTCTATAACAAAAATGAAAGAGAATACCATTTTTTATCAAACCAAATCAGTTTGTAATAAGACGCAAAAAGAAAATTTCCAAGAACTCAACTCTCCATCTCAACAGTAAAGCAAGATTATGATGAAAAAAGCATCAATAAACACATGAATGACCAAACACAAATGAACAATTTCTTTTATGACCGATTCTGTTCAATCTAATGAACCTACAGGAGACCAGTTTAAAATATTAAAGATTCACCCGTCCCCAAGATGCAAGAACCATGCGCATCTCAGGTGTCCTAGAAGCATAATATCAGCCCAACCAAGATCACAGAGCCGAAGCAAGCACTCCGAGAGTGGTTCAAGAACAGAAACAAAAGGCAGTCAATAGGAAATATTCTTGGTATGATGAAAATGAAGAACATAACTCACTTGGCCTTCGAAGCGGTGGCCACTACCGTGGTTTTCCTCCTCAGGCAAGAAGACAATAAAGGTGCATGGAAGGTGCCGCAGGAAGGCAGGGATGTCATTAGATACATGATAATTTATCAGTCTACCACCACCCCTTTCAGCACTTAGTTTGGAGTTTTGCAGCGCTTCGAATCTGCTCCTTGAAGCAGCTACAGTTTTGTAGGAGCTGAGGTGGGCAAAGGAGTGAGCAGCTGGAGTGGAGTACTAGTAGTCAGTCTAGTACTAGTACTAAAGGGCGGAGAGGAAACTGATTGCATTTTCCTTTTCTTCTTCTTAGCTGACAGCTTCTGCAAGGTTTCCAACCTCCTTTTGTTGCACGGCATCAAGAACAGTTCGTAAAGGGTTGAAGTTAGTTGAGTCCAAAATACCCAACATAATTTAAGATATCTATGAAAAAGGCTCTTCAAACTAAAGATATCTATGAGTATGTGCGGAAATAGATAAAAAATGCCCGAAATCAGCAGACTGTAATTATGACATCCAAATATTAGTTTAGTTACTATTTAATTTTTGGTAAAATCCGCAAAAAATGAAGTTAAATATATTCTAGATCTTACCATTCTGAGTGTCTTGCTCTGCTCATCCAAATTCATATTCAACACTAAGATCTTTATTGCAGGATATTAAGCAGTCATAGATCATTGCAATAGAGTCTACATGTTCGTCGTTCATCATAATACATAATATTAGTTATTATAATGATTAGTTGTGTTGAACATAAAGATCTTGAAGCATAAAGTACGCTTATGTTGAAATTCAACCAAACCGAGCATATTCCGTGTCTGAAGCTAGTCTCTATCTAAGATCATATTTGAAACAAAAAAACTGAAGTAATAGTTTTATAATTAAGAAGACAGGAATATCAATATGTGTTTTTTGTTCAGTTTATTGCCGTCCCAACCTAGATAACATTCATTCAAAACTTTGCACAGTTGGGCGTGTACATGCAGTCACTGAAATAGTGTGTGCTCGCTTGCAGGGTACTTGAGAAGCTAGAAATGGTTTTATAATTAAGACTGAAGTAATAGTTTTATAATTAAGAAGACAGGAATATCAATATGTGTTTTTCGTTCAGTTTATTGCCGTCCCAACCTAGATAACATTCACACAAAACTTTGCACAGTTGGGCGTGTACATGCAGTCACTGAAATAGTGTGTGCTCGCTTGCAGGGTACTTGAGAAGCTAGAAATGGTCACCTCTCAACGCACCAACATATGCCTATTGTTTGCCTCCTGCTTGCACTTGCATCAAGAATGCATGATCACAGCATTTGGTACAGGCGGGCATAGACACTTGCTGAGAAAAAATAGTAAAGCCTTTTCTTTTTATATTAATATTGGTACCAAATCACTTTTCATAGTTTTAGCCCAACACATGATGTCTAAAAAAATTAAGGCCCAAATATTTCACTTAAACCCAGCAAAATAACTAGACATGTAATTAATTGCCCTGAGTGAACTTTACTTGTTCTCGAGCGTGAATGAGCATTGTGTGCAACAGTTTTTTCTCTCCCGCCTATTCGAGGGTGTGTGTCGTCGCTGAAAGATCGATATGTCGACTAGAGGGGGGGGGGGGGGGGTGATTAGGAGACTACCAAATTTTAATTCTTTTTCGATTAATTAAGGCTTGAGCAAGTATAATAAAGGTTGACTAGATGTGCACTAGATGATGGCAACCTATGTGATACAAACAAGGTAGATAACGTAGCGGAAGCAACAAGTAAAGATAGAAATAACCGCAAAGTAGAGACATGGAGATGTTTCCCGTAGTTCTTCCCAAGGGAATACGTCTACGTTGGAGGAGTGTGGAGTCACCTAGGCGCTCCAATAGCACGGATATGCCCACTCTATTCTCCGTGAGCTTTACCCGTGGGGGTTTGGCTCATCCACTATGAGGTCACCTTGAAGGCGTTGACCAAGCCGGTACACAAAGGTCGGGGAACTCCACAATGAGTTGGAGCCTCCCAACAATGCCTCGACTTCCTCCGAGACTCACAAAGACAACTAGGGTTACAAGCAACCCAAGATGTAGAATCCACACGTGAAGTGTGGGGGGAAAGGAAATTCCTTCGGTGGAGATGTAGATCTAGACCTCCTCCTTCACTCCTCAAAGAATCAAGACGATTGGGTGGATGGAGTGGAGATCTAGGAGTTTGAAGCTTTGGCAATAATGGGGATTCAATTCTAGTAGCTCAAGTTGTCCCAAGGTTGGTGGAGGGGTATAAATACTCCCTCCCTCCCATCTGCCCGTTGGGGGACAGAATCCCACGCCAGCGGTAGTACCGCTGGCTAACCGGTACTACCGCTACGGTCTTCACAGCGACTCCAAGCAGTCAACGGTCTTCCTCTTCGTCGCTCGCTTCCCACCTCACCTACCAGGCGGTACCGCTGGAGGTACCGGAACCGCGGGCAGAACTGCCAAAACGGCGGTACCCGCGGCGGTACCGCGCCTTCAGCTTCGCTTCTAAGAACTGGCGGTACCGGAAGGTACCGCTGGTGGTACCGCTACGGGAGGACATATGAGGTTTTCGGCGGTACCGGCAGGGTGGGGAGAGCTGGCGGTACTACCGCCTAGCCCAGCGACGGTACTACCGCCCCCTGGCAAGATACATCAAAAACGATCTTTTCGCAGCGCGAATGCGATGAGTATAAATGTAAAACCTGTTCAAACTTATACAAACTTCGGTGTCACTTGTAGCCGGCTAAGGACTTCAGCCAGAAGAATCCAGTTGAAATTATCATTACGCCCTCAGCTTAATATTTTTGTACATGCCACTTTTTACTGAGACAGTTGTGCTATTCTTCAGTTCACCACCTCGTTTCTGTATATTCCACTTGAACGGTTTATTAAGACATTAAACAATTTAATCTAACAAACTAATTTGTTTGATTATTTACTTTCACACAATTCTGCAAGAAATGTGATCCAAATACCCTAATTCAATGCACCCAGAAGTCAGGAACAAAAGAGTATTGACATAACCAATTGACAACTCATTGAAAGGCAGATATGCCTCAAGCCTCAAACAAAAAGGCGTGATTAGATTTCTACATTTGTTCACTGTATGATACAATCAGCCAACGCGGGAACTGATGATTGCACAAAGCGTGAAAATAATATCTTTCAGTCAAAAGGTTTAACGACACTACTACTATATGACTAAGAAGGTGTCATAGGTATTAGTAACCCAATTCATAAGTATGCACCACAGCATCAACACTGGCTACCTCCCATCCTTGTGGTGACAACATACTTCTATGTGCCACCACTATTAAGAATTTGAACAAACCATAATGAACACACAGTAATATGAATTCACATTTACTTTTATTCCCCCTGATGTAGAAAGAACTGTGTGGAACCACAAGGTCGTAAATAAATTTCCTGGATACAATGGATTGACTCATAAAAATATGATGCTGCACATTACTCTGTACATTTTACCAATGAGAACAAGAAAAATACGAAAATTTCTTACGTATGCATGTGTCTCTAGCTAAATCATTACTTTTGCTGTCACTTTGTTGGTTGGGTACAGTGCCGATATAATATTTGCATGATGACAGAGCAGTGAATAAATAGCAAATGTGTCGCCTTTTCGAAGAAGAAACAGAAAGTAATCACTGAAAATATGCAACGAATATACCAAATAAGGTAGGCACTGAGTTGTTCCCCACATCAAGGAAAAATAATATGAAATGAGATTAAAAAGTTTCATCATTTGAAGAATGTATTACCAAGCTGATCACACGCTAAAGGTGATTTGCGCGTCTCCATTGCCTGGTCCTACGAAATTTGAACCAGATGCACAGTGAGGCAAGCATTATTGGAAAAAAGATGAAATATCATTGGCAACTGATACAAGACACCGTACCATCAGCTCACAGCCAGTTGAATCTTGTTTAAGCAGCTCTCTTATGGCGCTGAATACGAAGCCAAGGAGAAGCAAGAAACTGTAGTTCCTGAATATTGCGCGAGGGCACCATAAGGAGTGTCAACAAGAAACCTCATAAGACTACAATAGAGATGAGACACATCTCAGTCGGCCCGTATTCAGCCCGAAAGGGTTCTAACTTCCCGACACCTTACTTATTCAGGACAAGATTCGGAACTTAGGGTCACTGTCTTTCATCCCATATCCTTCAGGCAGGCAAAGAAAGTAACAAAATAGAGAAGCATGCATGACAAGGAGATGCAGTAAGCTTTTCTGTTCTACCATGCCTTCGTCTCAAAACAAAAAGTAGTTCAACGAAGATATTCTTCAGCTCTTGTGTCTGGTCTCTGGTCTGTATATGAGCAGTGATGTAGTTGTCTCCAGGAGCTGAAGTGATGTAGAAAGGATGCATGAACGTGACCACCCATAGATAGGGTTCTCTCCTTCCAACCTGAGCATGCTGGCTTCGGCCAAAAAAAAAAATGCTGATAGACTCTATCCACTAGGTACTGAAAACAATCGCATCGATTCACTCCAACTAACAAAGGTAGCCCCAGATTCCTATTTGACAGTGCCTCCACCATAACTTTCAGAACAATGCATATTTCAACTCTTCTTTCAACAATAGCATTTGAAATGAAATTAAGCATTTTGATCCACTCAACAGCGCCCAAAGCTTTGTAATTGTTTTTCAAACATCATTAGCATTCATAGGAATCATATGCAAACAATAAGCATGAGGCCGAAGGAGCATCTCTACACACATTCACACCCTCGAGCTGTCCACGGTCCTCAGCGTCCAACAGCACAGCCACCAGTCTATCGCAACCAGCACAAACAAATGGGGGCTCAATGGATTGCCTTGATGTAGCCCTCTCGATGGAGCAGAGCGTGCAGTTTCATGGTATGCAATTAGTAAAGCATCAAAGATACTAATAGTCGTGAAACAGTGTGACTGTCACATCTTTATTCATAGCACATGCATAGCTAGCAGACATTTGAAACAACAGGGAGTACTTAGTAACAAAATTGATTGATAAACAAGAAACAAATAACAGGGAAGTAGAATCCATGAATTTGGTCATCGGACTGCACGAGCACAATTCTTGGCCATCTATTAGTAAGTAACCAGTGCATCAAAATATCCATTCTTTGGTCCAGGCTTCTTCTCCTATGGAATGGACACCGGTATTTATGCTTTGTCTGATAAGAGAACTGGTAACACCCTTTGGGCGCATAAAAGGTGCCAATTTGAACATCAAGAATGACACACGTTAGAAACTTATGTTTATTCTTAAAGCTAACAAGGCTAGCATACCTCTCGATTAGCTAAATAATGGATTGTGAATGAAAAAAGATCCTAGGTTGTAATCAAGAAAATAAACAAAGAAGAGAGTACGTAGTTCTAAAATAAGAGAGGATATCGTTGTGGGTGAATGACAGCAGAAGGTAATTTTTGCAAACATGAAAAGCAGAGCAAACCAATATAGAGTAGCACATAAATAAGTCTGCTTCATCTCCGAGTGCACAGTGGCCATGGCATCAAGCAAAAAAAATGCACATTTGCATATTCAACTGCATGGTTTGGAAGTAAAATAATTGGCTTCAAACACAAGAAACAACAGAGAAAGTTTACTGTTGCAGCAACATTCTGTTCGAAAACAAAACCAACTATGCTAAGCTTGTTCAGAAACCAAGTTTCATATGTTAAGCCTAAACGTCTTGCCTCCATAACAAAATGACTAATACATAAGTTGGATCAGCTATATCAAGGAGCAAGAAAATTCTTACGTGTAGACTTTGGATTGAGTAGCCGTCAAGCATGGTCATCTAGGTTTTGTTGATGCATACATCAACAATTAAGGTAATGGTCAACTAATCAGCTAATAAAATTAGAACAATAGATAAAAAAGTAGATTTCTTCTTTGAGGGTAGAATGTCAAGCATTTTAACTCTTATGTGTGGATAGCGAACCACTGTGTCACCTCTTTCAAGATCTTACATTAAAATCTTAAAGAAAAAAACAAAAAACACGATAATGGACCAAAATTTCTCACATTATATGTTTACCAACCCTGCATAGCCAAGTAATTTAGATAAAACAATAATATTGCATGTTTTCATATGATCATGAATAGTAAGTGCAGTATAATACTATAATTAGCATACAAAATAGCAGAAAAAGCAAGTGTGCGCTTTTAAAAGATGTTACCACTCTCCAGAGCAGGCAAAGGTTATTCAGGTATTTTGGAAACAGATTAACCACTTTCCATTCAGAAGATAAAATTATCCGTGGATCATACTTTGAGGTGTGAATACCTAATTTATATTGTCGCAGGCTTGGCTATTTATATCTCTTGCAAGTACTAAACTAACATGCTTCCTGAACAAAGCAAATGCAACACCAGCAGCAATTTATGAAGGACTGAAAACCCAGCTTCTGCCATGGAAATTATCTAATTTCAGAAATTAATTGTTGCTAAACTAAATAAAAATGGTTGCTACAAAATTTGAAACATGCCATGCAAGCATTTTTAGATAAAATAAGGTTAGAGACTTACAGCTGCTCTATGCTATATAGGTTTGTAGTATGCAAATAGAAATAACCCATTGATTGACATGACATGGTTCCTTAATCTTACAATAAGACGTGCACAAATTTTCCATTATTTTTATCTGTAATTAAACTACTCTGTTGAGTCTCCTCGCTCTTGTCTAAGGATCACCCAAGAAGTACTCCCATCCCTACAGCCAGGAATCATTGATAAACAGCCTACAGTATAAAAACAGTACTACATGAAGAAAAACTGCAAGAATAAACAGACAAGCAGCAACGCGATATAGTAAATAGGATAATGTCATAACAAACATTTTTGCAAACACTGTTGCACAATGTCATTGCATATGCAGACGAGGACGAGCGGATCAACTCCTAGGCGCCGGAACTCGTCTGCCATCTCGGCGTTCGTGGGGAGGGGGGGGGGGGGGGGGGGGGGGGGGGGGGGGGGGGGGGGGGGGGGGGGGGGGGGGGG